>KZ061566.1:428678-442245 GCA_002091835.1 Anopheles maculatus | reverse complement strand
CCTGCCAAAAACAATGATAGCACTTATCATAATACCAAATACTTTGTTGGTAAAAGCACAAACATGTCTTCCTTCGGCCAATATTCTATATATTAAATGATATACTTTATGGAGAAATCGAAACGAAGCACTCTGTTCTTTTCTGATATAACTTATGCTTTTATTGGCACTCTACCGAACAAATTATGCTTTCTTAAATAACGCCAGATTTGTTGAAGAATCTACATCAATATCCCGAATATTTTTAATGCTGTTTTTTAATTCAACAGAGGTCAGGAAAGGCCTAGATCGAATTTATCGTATAATATGTCTGCCTTCTTTATACCTCATTTTGCGTTTTGATCTATTATTTAAATTTTTATTAGTAATTCTACTCTCATTTTAATATCGTTTGATTATATCGTGGATTGTAGATTTGCTTATGTTGGTGATTTCACTAAGTTTTCTGATACTTTTACCCTGATTCATGTAAGAAATTACAATCTTTCTAGGTTCAAAAGTTTTTTGTTTCAGTATTGTAGAAAAATACTAATTAAACTAATTATCATGTTGCTAGTGAAAGTAGTGATAAGTTCCAGCTTGTTCCCAGCCAATATTTGTCCATATCATATGAAAATTCCTGGTAAATCGAGGTGTCCGACTTTGAATGCCCAGCATGATATACAGGCTTTTTTCATTTGCTCCTCATTATTTTCGTAGAAAATAGCATTTTTGAATATCTTTTGACATATTCGTGAAGAAGAGAAGTAGAAGAAGCCAACTGCAAACTTTTCAAGTCGTTTTATTACTCTAGTGTATTGGTAAAATCGGTAAGAGCGCCCGAAAATCAAGTGTCCGATTTTGACTACCCACCACTGTACTTAACTTAAAAGATGGAACAAATTTAATTGAAGCTCCTTTACATTTAATTATTTTATTAATAAGTGTCCTAGCAGCCCGCGAGCTACGACGAGTTTATCATCACTGAGTTATATCTAGATTCACCTCTATCAATACATGCAAACTCGAGACTCCAAGCACCTGATACCTACGAAATTATCGTCTACAGGACCTAGCCATCCAAGTGACTTTGATGTCTTTGTCCTTAGTTCTCTATATCTTCTCAGTTTAAAATGCTAGAGGCCTTCTGAAGTCTATGTTTGACGAAATTCCTCCAGAAATTTTAAAACAATCATCACTAGTGTTGGTTACATGTTTTAGTTGCTCTTGTTTTGTCTTGAATTGAGTATTTAATTTAGTTTCACAAACAAATATTTTCATCTATTACTCGGCAACAAGCTGGAAACAATGGAGGTGCAATTTTTGTTTTTGTATATTAAATAGTCAACATAGAACAGATTTCCAAATTTGAGTATCCGATAATGAACTGAAATGTAATAATCGATCCTGGTACTACCGACTTCAACCACAGCCATTTTCCCTAAGCCCACAATTCTCTCAAGTGGCATATTATGGATTTAAATTCCAATACAACACCCAACCAACAACCGCCATAAAATGATTTACGGCTTTACTGTCAAAAAAAAACACCAGCGGCCTCTCCCGATTATCCCCAAGGACCGCTTCGACCGCTTTGATTCGCAACCAATTCAATTCCTTTTCTGGCAAGTGAAAGCCTCCATCCAGCATTTCTTACCATCGCATTGATTGACTGTTTTCTTATTCCCTTCAGACCTTAACTGTCTTAAGCGAAAAGCAACCTTTCCTGACAGTTTGATCCATCCCTTGTCAAGTGAGTTGTTGCGGACCCGGTCGTTCGGTCGATCACAAATAAATTGAAAATGACGTCGTTCTTCCGGATGACGTTGTACAGCAACAGTAGCTAGGCCATCGAACAAGAAGAACGGAAAAAATACAATCCTCCCCGAAACGATTTCTGCGTCTAAGCACGGCTGACTGTTTCAAAGTGGGTAGCTTTCGAAGTGTCTAAGAGGAATAGGGGAGAGACTAAAAAAAACAACAGACGATAGTTACCATAGCTACCCAACGCCAACACACAACGTCTGGTCTGCATTTTGGTTGGGTTTTCTGCTGCCGTAGCAGTTTCGGATGGGAGTTGTTCCTTTGTTCGACGGAATATCTCTTTGTCCAGCTGCAGACGCTTGCCGGGACTGGGCAGTCTGCAATTAGACAGTCTTCGGTTGTACTACGCAATTCACTATATTATTAGGCCGCGTACAATGCGCAGTTTTGCTATGAAATGTGAGGGTTGTAATGACTCAGTCTTCGCTGCATACGTCACATCAGTACTCGTCTTTTCTTACCATTAGTAATCAATTCAAGAGAGACTTTAATGTAAGGCCAAGCCCTCTCGAGGTTGTTGTTTCGTTGAAGGATATATATTAGATTTCATTAAGACCCACGTAAAAGGCGCTTAAAAACCTTCACCCATAGCACTTTATTACCATTTTTTAAGTGGAAGTAGCAATTTCCTCTGTTTTGCTTGCCGAAAGCGAACCATAAAGCTCATTTCCAAAGGTACGATAACATCGCAAAGCTACCGGCCACGTATGAAACACTTTCATCATCACCATTTCGACAGCCGCAAGCCGTAAATAATCTTGCGCGCAAAACAACAACCTGAACCCGAACGTTCGACGTTATTGGAACTGAATTAGTTACGGCATGATGCAAATGCAGTTTTGCTCCGACCGTACCGATGAGTACCTTCCTAGGGAACTTGCACGTGCTAGTAAAAATAGCTATTAGCGTACGCGAACGTACCGTGCACGTTCGTAACGCTGCAAATGCAACTGCAACTAATTGGACGGCGTAAAACTATCGATCCTCATGATCGGTACTGGCTGAGGTGGTTGGAACGATCGTTTGGTCTGTTGGATGTGGAATTGGTAATTTATGTAAGGCTCTTTGACGCTTGCGGTACCGAACGGTTGAAACGGAATGGATTTTGTTGGGTGAAGGTTGTGTGCCGATCGTGCCCACTGTAAGTATGGTCGGTAAATTAACTTTTACTTTAACAGCGATGTTCGTAGCCTTATTGAATAATTATGCAAAGGGTCATTTCTTTTAAGCTGTGAAACGTATTCCAATATTGCTCAGTAAACTTCAGCAGATGATAAGGCTTCGTTATCATGTTTTTATGTTTAAATATTGTCCGTATTAAGCAAATAATCGACAACGATATCAAATTTTTGGGGTATTTTAGCGACAAACTTATATCTTATGACTAACTTCGTGTTATTGATGACGCAAAAAACAGCTCACGTTAGGTGCGCATCCGTGAATCATTCGGTTTCACCATAAACGTACACAATAAGTTACTAATTTTACGATCAAATTATTGCCGAAGCCATTAGTCAGATTCGTACATCTACTGCCTATTGTTACAGACACTTAGATTGTCTCCATTTACTTGTGCAGCTCACGTCTGTCTTCACGTGAAACATCATTGCATGAATCAATCGCTTTATGACCTATAATAGATACAATTAAGTACTCATTAAGCGTAATTGATGTAATGATAGCTTAATGGGGAAGTTTTAGCAAAATACTTATTTCACGTGTCTCATGAACAAGTCTCTAGAAGGTGACAGGTTGAACAGTGTATAAAACAAAATAGTCAGATAAAACACTATGAGTATCATGTAGAATCCACCGATTTACAATCGCAATTATCTATATGTTAACTTTCCCAATCAAAGAAGTATTTTTAGGTGGCTCTATTTGTACCAAAACACGGATTAATCACGATACGTTTCTGCGCAAAATCCAGCAAAACAGGTTTTTCTGACCGTTCTTTCGTACTTACTATTTATTTGTTTGGTAAACTAATGTACATTTTCAAGTCTTTTCTTTAGATTATACAGTGTTTCTCACTTGATAATGCAAAGTTACCTATGATTTTTGCAAACGCTCCATACGAAATCGTATGTAGCGTTTGCAAAAATCATAGGTAACTTTGCATTATCAAGTGAGAAACACTGTAATGATTAGACACAGATTTACGCGAAGAAGTTTCAAGGCTTAATATTGATTATAAATTTTTAAACACATGCACTGGTCTATTAGGTACGTAAAAAAGTGTTTCCACTCCATTTTTTGGGTTCAATCTTTCTGAAGAACGTATTCAAAAAATCATCTCCAGCTATCAACTCATTCTTTGTTCACAAGCCATTTGCAGATGACGTGTCTGTCGCTGATTAAATTGTTAAGTTTAGAAGGTTTGTAGGCTTAATTCGAAGACGATTCATGGTCAGAACGTCCAGAAAGTGGATCAACATTAGAAACCATCCCGAAAACACAGGATATGGTTTTTGTAAGATCATCGGTCTACTGTGGATGTGATAGCTAACGCTTTAAGCATCTCACATGGAACTACATAGAATATTTGAGCTGAGAACAATGTTCTTGCTCGCATAGATTAAAAAAATCGGTCATAAAAATCAGTCTGTTGGGATAGCAATTATTACAGCAAGCACTTTAATCGCTCTATTTGGCCTATTTATTTTCTTTGACTTCATGAACCGAAGATGAAATATTTCACCTATCTCATCGTGCCTTTCAGAGAGTCACCTATCTCACGGGGTAACAAAGTGTAAAGCTCGTTGATCAAAGTGTATTGGTTTTGTGGGGACTATACTGAGCAGTAAAAAAGGCTTTCCCGAAGTAAAAATGTATTTTTTCTTTTATTTTTATTTCCAGTACTGTTCCTGTCATGTTGATTATTAGTCGCTTTATCACTTTAACTGCTTGTTGGTGTCACGTCATTCTAACCGTCACGTTTCTACTTGTATATCTAATAAGCATAACTGGTTCTGTTTTTTGGCTCTACAGCCCTGATGTGTCTGCCGCGTCATCGGTGACTATTTAAATCGTGTTAAGATCATTCAGCTTCAAAGTGTCGTAAACAGCTTTTATTAGGGGTTAACCTAGAGTTAAACTATTATCAGTTTGCCGTGAATGCTCAAATTCTGTGAGTTACGTTGTGTGCAATTATTGTAGCCGCAATTATATTAACATTAACCAAAAGCTGATTCATGTAGACATCTAAGCGGCCCATTATTACAGACACGTGGAAGCATCTAGGACGGTATTTTATTACTTCGTAAGTACTCAAGATGAAAAAATTGCAGCTTAATAAGTAAGTGTGACACATTAAGTTTTACGATGCTTAATTCGCTTGCAATTCCACTTACGATTGTTGCAACCAACCGCTATTATGGTACGTGATCAGATGTCATAGACTAAGTGAATCATTTAGCCATTACTTCACCCGATGTCACATATTAAAGAATGTGTTGCAATATTAGAGTGTCTTGAATTCTGCAACGACTACAAGAGATAATTTTTAAATCAGTTTCCCATTTTCATTGAGATTTACCTTCTCGCAGCACAATATTCCCACCAGCTGTAAGCTAGAATCTCGTTCGTACCTTCATTAAAATTGGAATGGGTTATGCTTGTAGTTGCATCAGCAGACCTTCGCTAGCCCTTGTACATCCTGCCCATTAGCTTCGTGACACTTTGACTTTAACTCGCCACAAAAGCTAAACGAAGGTTAACGACCAAACGACCATGCACATCTCGGCACGATCGATACAGTGGAACGTGTTTGATGAGAGATTTTCCACAAAAGCTCAGGTACATCAGGGCGGTGTTCCAATCGTCCAAGGGATGAGATGATTGCCTTGAGGTTTGAGGAGCAAAAATCAAACCAAGATCCACCTCGGTCCGTGGGGAGCTTTGCGAAAGATTGACAAAACAACCGAAACGGCCCTGTGCCGCTCACCGCATTGTCCTGCGTTGTGTTGCGTCAGTGTCGCCGTGTGTCCTGCCATCTCTCGCCATAAGTGGCGTACCATTGAAGGGGTTGTCGGTTCCATTCTCTGACCTGTTCCGACCATTTAGACCTGTGTGTGTGTTTTCGTCTTTCACCATCACAGAAGGAGAACATTTTACGTTTCGCATAAACAAAACAAAACGTGCCCGGAATGCTGAACCGAAAGGGAAGGACATTTTGCTGTTCGTGGAGCGAATCGAACAGCCGTGCCAGCATCGAACGGGGACAATCGACTGGGTTGAGGCTCGATTTTTCTTATTTGCTTGCTGGTGCCATGGTGATGGGCCGATGAAAAGGACTGAGTAAACATTTTAAAATATCACGAACAATCAGCGGTGGAAGGATGAGGACATTCGTAGGGATGAACGGTGCGTACCATTGTAATGGACGGAAGCAACACTAAACGATTGCTGAGATGCTGACGAGACAAGATTCAAAATGGATCACAAATGGGGGATTGAATCCAAACAGTGTATACACAGTATCGGCATTCAACTGGCGTGCCAGGAACAAGAAACTTGTTTCGAGGGAATGTTAATGTAAATCCCTTAAATTTAATGTGAGATAGTACTTTAAGATATCTTCTTTTTATGATAAAAAATACAAGCCGGAAAATAACGTTTGAGAAACAATATATTCAGGATACACTTCTTCTTCTTCTTCTTTCTTGGCCTAACGATCTCGTAAGATCATGCCTGCCATTTTTGGCTTACTAGACTTATTGTTACCACATAGTTGGATAGTCAGTCCTCACTATGGAGGAACGGCCCAGATGAGACTTGATCCCGGAGCTTGCCGTGTGAAGACCGGCGCCGCTGTCGCATCTACCACCCTACACTAAGGATATACACAAAGTCTCAATCTCCAAACAAAGATGATATTATTTATAGTTTGCTGCCGAATCAAATTATAATCAAAGCCGAACACTTAATATTTCCACTGACTTCGCCTTACATGAAGGATTGAGCTCTTAAAACAGCTCTCTTTTAGCCTGACATTTCTAGATTCTATGGGTTAATTGTTAGGTTAATTGAACAGTGAAGCTTTCTTTACACTGACTTACGCAAGGAAAACTTCTTTAGACTGTCACGACGAAAGAAGCTGAAACCGTAAAACCTTCATAGTCTTAGTACTCGCATACACCTCTGAGATGTGTGAAGTTCCCGCCCGGACCGGGAAAATATATTTAATACTGAAAATAATCCTTGCTTCTTTCCAGATATCGAAAAGATGCTGATCAACTCTTCTTGGTGCTCCTGCAAGAGTACTATGCATGGCCAAATTTGAGATATTTCTTCCCAAAATGTGATGTATGATGATACAAAAAAATACTGATACGGAAAAAAGCACTCAAAGAATCTTAATTTATGAAGAAATCCTCTACACTCAGTAATGACTATTTGTGTCTCGCCATTTCAAGTAGCAGATAGACAATCTTTAGGTACGGTATAGTGAGAGAAGTAAGCAAGTGTAGTAAGATAATTCTAAAAATATCTCAGAACGCTATAACTATAACGTTAATAACAAAAAATTGGTTTCTTGTGAATGCCTTTGTGGTAAAATATATCTATAATTGAATATCCAAACATTTGCTTAAAAATTTTCAGATGTAATTCCTCTTCTTCCTTTCTTGGCCTAACGACCTCTTAGGTCATGCCTGCCATTTCTGGCTTACTAGACTTATTGTTACCACATAGTTGGATAGTCAGTCCTCACTATGGAGGAACGGCCCAGATGAGACTTGATCCCGGAGCTTGCCGTGTGAAGACCGGCGCCGCTGTCGCATCTACCACCCTACACTAAGGATATACACAAAGTCTCAATCTCCAAACAAAGATGATATTATTTATAGTTTGCTGCCGAATCAAATTATAATCAAAGCCGAACACTTAATATTTCCACTGACTTCGCCTTACATGAAGGATTGAGCTCTTAAAACAGCTCTCTTTTAGCCTGACATTTCTAGATTCTATGGGTTAATTGTTAGGTTAATTGAACAGTGAAGCTTTCTTTACACTGACTTACGCAAGGAAAACTTCTTTAGACTGTCACGACGAAAGAAGCTGAAACCGTAAAACCTTCATAGTCTTAGTACTCGCATACACCTCTGAGATATGGAGTCTGTTCAAAACTGACGAAACCGTGTTAAACGTGTTCGAGGAAGATGAGGGATTGTTGCCTCCGTATGTATGACGCACTCGACGAGATGTACGGTAATATTGCAATTGCTCAGCAAATGGGGCTTGATAGGCTCCGGTGAGCTGGTCTTGTCATGAGAATGGTACCGGACTATTCAGCCCGTCTCAGGACTTTTAGGCCGTTTCCAAGCACAGAGGAGGCGTTGTAGGCCCAATCTGGGATGGAATGACGGCATTAATGTGTCCGACAGAACGTATATTTCGATTGGTACAATGTTGATTTTTTCTTCACTGTCATCTGTTTCAATTGCGTTCATTGGTGAAGGTTTTGTGATAGCGACTGAGATTTTCTGGATGAAGATAAGTTATGGTTCAGAATAAATTTAAAATAAAATAATTCTCGAGATAAAAAACAAAACCTTTAAGGAGTGCTACAAAAAGAGGAAAAACGAAAAATACTCTAATCATTCAAATCAATCAATCCTTATCCTTGGGACGGCCCGTTGGTAGATGCGACAGCGGTTCCGGTATTCACACGACAAGACCGGGGTTCAAGTGTCATCTGGACCGTTACCCCATAGTGAGGACAGACTATCCAATTATGCTGTAATAATAAGTTTCGTAAACCAGAAAAAGCAGGCTTGACCTAAAGGGTCGTTAGGCCAAGAAAGAATATGACTTGTTTGCTGCAGTACTATAAAAATGGGGTTTCTTTAACAACTACTCGCTACCAGAAAAACCAATTCCACTGACCCCAAAAGATGCACCAAAAAGCAGTAAACAATACCAAAAAACAGAAGGATTTGGTATAGTTTTTTTAAATTATTTACAAAAATTGTACGGAAATGAATATTAATAAGCATTAGATTTTTTTTAAATGTACAATAAAAAATATCTCAGATAACACTGCATTGATTACTCTGTATATGGATAAGAAAATGTATATTGAAGTTGACTGTGATATCGACTAAGATTTCCGGGAAGAAAATAATCGATTTTTCTGAAACAAATCAAAACAAAATGTAGTTATAGATTTTCTAAAAGCAAACAAAAACAAACAAACAAAATAACCATATCAACCTTTGTATTGGAGTGTTATCAAAAAGAGGAAAAAGGAAAAAGCTGTAATCATCCAAATGAATCAATCGTTATCGCACTCCAACAGCAACAGCTTCAATTTAGTTGATAAATTGATTTTCTACTGTCATTAATTTGTTTCGTTAGTCGTCGTCGTTAACGAAAGGAACAAAATATGGATTAATCTGGATTATTTTAGATTAACTTAAACTTTTTTATACTGCTATCTACAGTTTAGTTTTGTGATTACTTTAGTTAATATACCTATTTAGTTTTCAATATCTATTCAAATTGAATTAATAAATGTTATTAAAAATTCTAATCTTCTCTTTCATGGATAAGACCAGCGTTTAATCAAAATAATCTTCTTTCTTCCTTATTAACACATCATCCCTCTTTCCTTTGTATGACTCCAATGATCAAACCAGACATCGCCTACAACAGATAAGAAACTCCAAAAAAGCTTACCACGATAAATCACATCCCACATCCCCGTGCCCACGTCAAAACAACGTATCCTACAGGAAGTGATTGAGCTTTGGTGAATGATGAGCACCGAGCACATGTATGATGTGTGGCACAAAACCACCACCGTCAGGGGTGTGTCATTTTGCTCCGTCCTTAAATACAGATAATCCAATCGAAATGGATGGTGTGGCTGGGCGCAAAGAAAGGGCGGACATTATAAATCATGACACAGCAATCGCCCTGCTGGAAAACTCGTCTGCCAACGGTGCCAAAATTTTGGTCCTCCAAACACTTGACTGGGGATTCGCTCGTACGGGTATATGTACTGTCGCACGACTTGCTTCTTTGTCTCGGTTGCCAATGCGGTTGTTTCGCCACAGTTTATTATCCGTCGCTCAGTAAGAACGCTCCATAAAAACCATATGCGACAGGGCCAGTCAACTGGCGGCTCGTGGCTCATGACTCCGATTTTGGTTTTTATTCTTCCTTCTGTCGCACAGCATCCATCCACAGTTGCAATTTTGCGCGAACAGCAGAAGCAAAAAAACGCTAAATCGACGACATCGAACGACTGGTAGAAATGTGGAAATGTGTACATACATTTATGCCTTTGGTGGCGTGTTTGATTTCTTGCCACTTTCTTCTGTCACAGAAGACATTGCGAAAGCACGGATGTAGCAGGTGTGCTTTATTGGGCTTTGGGCGGAGGTTATTTTTATGAAGTTGTTACAATCAAGGCGAAACAAAAGCGAACGATAAAAACATTAATATTGTGCCGAATAATTCATATCTTGTAGAAAAGGGAAGTAATATTATTTTAGTTGAAGCTTAACACACTTTAGTTTGTTGTTAAACAATCCATTTTCAAAATAAAAAAGTATTATGGCATATTTGAAAATTACAACAGGAAGTTTAATTTGTTTCAAGGACTTTATCAACATTTGTAGAATATTTTGTTTTATCAAGTGAAATTTCAACACTCCTGGTTGACAGAGGTATTTTTTTATAATTTATAGTATGTAAATCAATATACTTTAAACTTTTGTAATGAAACAATAACCATCGTAAATTTAAAATAATATTATTTTAATTATATTCTTAAATTAATACCTTCTGCGATTCTGAATAAATACTGTATTACTTTATTTTCATAAACACAGAAAATTTATTCGATGTTTTCATTACAGAAAGTAGCTAATAAAACGAAATAAAACTTTAGAAGTATCAATTAAAAATATGGAAAATGAACTAAAAACACAAAAGAATTGAAGCATAGTACATGCAAAGCTAACCAGCATCATGGTAATAGTTGGTTTGTTGATAAAAAATGCAAAAATCTTCAAACGGAACTAATCAAAAGAGTAAAAAATTGGAGATAAACGAAGAAACTGGATCAGACAGCGAACATCGTTTTATAAATTAAATACCATAAACTTGCTATAATAAAATACAGAGTTCTCAAATCAGGTTTCGTTATTGAACTCCTTTTAAAGCACATTTTTGAGTGACCTTCTACGCAAAACGGTTCGCATCCGTCTCCAGATCTGAAACGAATCAAGAAACAAGAAACATCCAAGCCAACCAAACGAAGAAACAACACACAAAAAAACTCATCTTCATCAGCAACGGTAATAAATCTATAAAATCAACCGCATTGTTGGGTGGGCGTTATGAGGTTGGCCACACATTGAGCACCGCACCGACTTAACTTCCTTTTTTACGAGTTTAACACTGCTGCACAGTCCCAAAAACTGGGGAGACCTTCAGAAAAGCTCCGAAGCCAGCCAAGACTCACGTCACCGCACGCCCGTCGTCGAAATTGGTTTTGATCCATCGGCCGAATACGGGAATTCATAAAAATGTGTTTTATGCCTTTTTGCTGGGTGCCACGTCACTTTGTCGAGTGCCTCCAAAGCATAACCGTACCAGTATTTTCGGTATTTTCTATTCTGATGACCTTCGGGGCACCGAGGCAAGGGTGGACGGTGACGACGACGATCGAATCTCTAGTGCGAACACAATGGTGCGGCCTTTTTCTTTTCGCCCAACCGGGTTCCCTCCACCAACACCTCCACGCTGGTACGGCGGTTTATTATTGTTTCTCATCTGCTTCCTTGGAAGAGTAAATACACAATGGCACCGAACGCGCACACGGATGGAATGCTGTTGTTGGTTGGCCTTGCCCGCCAGCGTTGGCTTCTTGCCTTGCCTAATTCGAAAGTAATCGCTCAGCCGACCGAGTTGCCTACGATTTTCAACACTTTTTGGGAGGCTCCTCCCGGCACCTCCCCTCCTGTTCCATCCACGACAGGCGTGTTGATTTTTCTCTCTCCGTTGCCTCCGTCAGCAAACGGGCAACCGAAGGAACTGGTGCGTTCCATCGGTTTCGTCTTTCAGTTCCCAATTTTACTCGAGCGCTGCCACTGAGCACACTTGGGAAGTGGAAGTAACACCAACAACAGCGGCAGTGGCAGCAGCGGCAGTAACGTCAACAGCGGCAGCGCCAGCATGCAACTCGTGTTGTTTATTTATCATCAGCATTCGATTGATTGAAAAGTCTCTAGACCATCAAGATACTTTTGTTGGAAAAGGATGAAACACACATATTGAGTTAGAAATTGACAAATTAAATTGCATTTGACATGTCAGTAAACATTGACATAGTTACGGGGATTAAAAAAAACCACCAACAAATATAAGTTGAATTCATTGTATTTTGGTTTCATAAATAAATTAAAAAATATTTACTTTACTCAGTTAATCAAATGTATAAAATGAACTAACTGAATCAGTCGGTACTCCATAATTTTGGACAGTTTTGCTTAGAAAAAGGCTTTTCCTTTGAAGGATGATAAATAATTTGTAACTTATAACAAAGATTGTTAAACAATGTATCTTAAAACTATCTTAAGGAAAGGATAGGGAGGAGGAAGCACGGAAACGGGAACGAAAAAGTGACAATGGGATATGATAGTCAAACAGATTTTGAGAGTTATTAAATAGGTTTTTGGGAAGACAAACCCATGAACCTTACATTCAGCTGTTTTTATTAAACATATTTTACTTCAAAGGCCGCGTCTTTCGTCTTTTTGTCCTTTTTATACTTTGTTTCTCACTTTTTCTCAAATGTTTCTCACCAATTTTTCCGATTTATTTCTCTAAACGGTTATCAAACTGTTAGTCAAACCCGGTTCAACGGTGTCATAACCTTGCTTTTCTTACCCGAATAATTCGATTCTTGGTAATATTAAAGCATATTAAGAAATAGACGTCGTAAAATTCTGCACGCACTTTGGACTGCTTTTGCAGTATCGGATAAAACTAAGGCAATTAATATATGGGCGGACCATAACCAATCGTGGAGTAACAGCCAAAGAAGCACAAGACGAAGTTTATAGTGAAGTCTCACTTAGTTTTTCAATTAGTTCAGCTTAAATATATTCTCAAACTATATAATTTTTTTAAAATGTATTCCTTTACGGTAGTTATATTAAGTAAATCAAGCTACTTTGGTAGTTTTTAGTATATTTAGTAGTTTTAGACCTTCAAATATATCGAAGAGATAAGGAAGAACCGTCCATTACTGTGAATACAACAATGAAATGATTGCTTGTCTCGCTCAACAACATACCTTTCTGGAGAAAAGCGATTCATGTATTTAGGTTATTTAATTTAAGGTAGAATGTCATTGTGATACTGAAATTGTAGAATCACGGAGAGGAATGTTTAAACTGGATATTGTAACTGCACTGGGGAACTTTGCAATAATCTAAAGGAATCAGAAATTTCACAGTCGATTGCAAAATTCCATAGTCACGTTGCATAGTTATTCTATCTCTTTTGCAAGAATCCACTATATGATTGCAATGTTCCTCAATCGCATCCATTCGAAATTCTTACCTAAATGATTCAACAATTCCATTACTTGCAACAAAATCTTGTATTTGTCTTAAGAGCCCAAAGACGTTCTGCATTGAAAATAATGAACAAAAAGTTTCATACACATGAGCAAATTTATCTACATTACTCCTTGCAATGCGAGAACATGTTCAAAGCCTAGTTTAATGGAACCTTCAGTATTAAT
>KZ061566.1:389833-428620 GCA_002091835.1 Anopheles maculatus | reverse complement strand
GAAATGTAATTTCATTTTAGTTACAATTTTTAATGAGAAAAAATCAATAAAAAGCTAATGCATCTGGTAAAAAATAAATAAAACATGTTTTCTTTAAAATAATATAAAAAAGTTCGTGTAAACTAACTAATATTCTGAATCCATATAATTAGTTTGGTGTTTAAAGAATTAAGCCATAATTTAAAAAGTAACCTTCCCCGTCACTTTTCAATCCACCTTCGCTCGGGCCTACGCACCGAGACCGCATCTCGTGATCCGTACTTGTTTTCTGTGTAATCAAAACGTCTCCCTTTCTCCAAACCCACCCACCCCATCACTTCCTTTCCCCACGGCCGTTTTCTTTACTGCCGCCGACGGGCAAATGGGAATGTTGTTGATTTTCTTTCATTCATTTTCCTTCGCGCCTCCGTTTGCTTTCTCCAAATCTCCTACTTTATTTACACGATCGCCCACAACCGTACGCAGCAGCCGGGGTTTGGTGAGCTCCCTATCGGATGTCCAAGTGGATGAGGAAAAAAGAAGACGCGAACTTGCCTAGCGGTGGCAAGTGTTTGAAGGGTGTGTGTGGATGAGAGACAAATTATCTGATCATCGCGATAATGACTTCGACGACGAAAATACTAAATGAATGACTTTTGCCACCGGGTGTTTTTATTTTCCCGTCTGCCCAATGCCATTATGTCGCCCTTCCAGTGGCAGTGTTTCGAGGAAGCAACGATCGGAGAAAATAAAAATAAAATTAAAAGATGAGTAAAAACCACCGGAAGCATAAGATTGCAGTTTTCGCTACACAACCTAGCGTTACGAAAAGGAAACACCAACATTCGGAAGGTCGGAATCCCCAAACGGTTCATCACCGGGAGCGATTATAACATATTTATGGGGTTTTATTTATACTCCATGTGGCTGGGTTACGCCCGACAGAAGACGATTAAGTGAGATGAGCAACCTTTTATGAAGCTCTCTCTCTGTTAGGAATAGGGATTTTTGTATCTCCTTAGCACGGTAGAACGTAGAACAGCATCGGGATGATGTTGCCGAAAAACATGGCTTCACACACATGACCCGAGTTTGTGTACATGGATCACCCTTGTATGGGTCATCGCGGGACGGTGCAGACAGCTGAGCAGAGCAAGTGTATCACGGAAAGGATCGTACGGACAACACCCCCAAGGGTAAAAGTGAGCATAAATGTAACATAAGTGAAGCATTAGTCGCAAGCACGCATCTCTTCTTGCTTCGGAAAGGTTCTAAGCAGATTTTGTGTACAGAATTGGGGTTTTCTTTTTACTTTCTAATTGCATTTTCATCTTTCATTTTTACACATTTCCTATTTCCCTTCTTTTTCTAGTACAAAAAAGTGCATTTCAAATACATCGCGCCGGACATCTTCTGGGATCGTTTCTCAAACAAGTTCACCGTTCACCGTTCCACCATTCCGATGACGCTGTTTTCGAAAGGCAATGAGGCGGAAAATCTGTCTTCCTGATGGTTGGACTGAATGTGGACGGAAGAAGTATGCTCCCCGCGCTCCAGATGCTAAGTGCTAAGTTGCTGTCCATTAGCATCACGCTGCAGCATCGCCGTTTTGATGGACACTTTCAAAGCATCGTTGCGTCGACGTCGTCGTCGTCGTCGTCGTTGTCATCATCGCCATCAATAGACACACTATTGATCCCCGTATTAACGATCCATTTGCAACAAGTGGCAGCAGAGGGCAATTGAGCTTACGACTTCCGGGGCAAGAGTTGTTGGGTAAGTAGGTGTATGTGTGTCCGTCCAAGTGTATTTATCGACAAAGTGTACTTCACACAGAACAACTTGTTCTACCGCTTATTTAAATATGGAACGGTGCGGGAAAATTTTTTTACCCCGGAAAGAAAGTGTTTATTTACATGAATGATGTATGAGACCTGGAGCATGGATGTTGGGGTTTATAATTGCTTTATAAACATCTCTTTCTATGTTGCTGAGTATAGAAAATTCTTTTTTCTCGATTATGATCAATAGAGAAAACAAAAACCAATCTTCAAACGTGACTTTTTGATAACTCAAACTCAAACGCTTAAGTTTCAACTTCCACAGCCTCTTTTGCTGGAACTTGTTTGTTGCGCTAGCACGTGCTAGCTCCCCTAGCTACAACCAGCAAAATGGTGCTAATTAGTCGCACAAACTGTTTTCCGATTCGAATGTAAATCATCATCAGCATCAGCACTGTTTGTGCCGTACCGAATCGGGGGAGAATTTGGGAAACACAAGTGACTTACCCCAACGTTGTGGAGACGACGAGGATGATGTATTTGATGACTATGCGAGATTGGTTGCCTATAACTATGACGATAGGAAAAAGATGAGGATAAGGAAGACTTTGACGTTCTTGTCGTTAATGCCCGCACAGAGCACAGTTCGGCGCAAGATTTATCAGAGGCCATCAGCTAATTAATTGTGTTTTTTCATGACAGGAAGCAAATTATTATTAGTTATTTTGAAAACTTTTACAACGATTCGTGAGAGTGAAGTGATGTTTTCTCATGTTTATTATAATAATAAACTATAAAACAGAACTTTACAAATGAAAAGAACAGTTTGAAAGTTTGAGAAATATGAAATTTAATGAAAAGAGAAATATAAAAGTGTTCTGCAAACTAATTAATATTTGCAAACCAGAGTTTAAACATACAAGAAATTTACGTTGTGGTATTCTCACTTTTCAGATTTAGTTATCACAAAAATCGCTTGCTAGCAACTATTTCAAACTCGTAACAAGGCAAACTCATGATGAAAACCAGATTTGACACAAGAAAAAATACCTTGAAACGCCAAAATTTAACATATTAAGTTGTGTTTAGCATATGTTTGTTATAAAACCGTTATACTGAAGAAATCATAACGAACACAATAGTTTCAAAATACTTAAGAAGCGTACATAGAAACTCATTCATTTACTACTTAGTTTAAGTTTATGATGAATTTGTTACTAAAACGCATAATTAAAGATTGCTATGAAGAATACCAAAGTTGAGAAACACATACAAAAAAAGAAGGAAAAAGTGATAAGCATAAGCTTTTAATAAAAATATTTAATATTCAGCAGTTTTCTTTTACTATCATACTTTACTTATGCTACAATTGACAATTCCTAAACGAAGATTGAAACGCTTTTTTTGACAAGGAATACAATAGATAAGGCCAGTTTTTTGTATATGTTTTGATGTGTTATGGCTTAAATAATAGAAGCTCTCCATACAACAAACTTAAAGGTAAAATTATAGAGCGCTAAAAGCATGAGATTTTTGTCTTTCAAAATCCACAAATTTGATTCGAGCAGATGCTGTAAAAATCGTTTGCTGTAAGTTTATATGTTGTTAAGTGATAAATGTTAAATAAAAGTCAGCAAATCCTTAACGTCATAGCACATTTACTGCGATAAAAAAGCTCATTTTTATGAAGCGCTCATAGAACCAACTGTCAAATTGGTTTCATCTGTTTTCTGTTGACGAAAGTTGAATTAAATTGTTGCGAAATTCAAGCTGAAGATTGCATAGACCCCGATAATAGTATATAGGAATTATAAGAAAAATACGATTATGTTATAAGAAAATAATGTTAAAATAAATGTGAAGGAAAAAAATTAAGAAAGTTCAAGCATGATTTACAAGAATTTGGGCACAGAAGTTTACAGAAGCACATTAACAAAACAGAAAACAGTTAGAGAGAAAAATAGTGGATAATTATTTTGAGTATTTATGATTTACAAACAGCAATAATTACTTGTCATTTTCTATTGCTCTTTTACGAAAAATAAATAAACCAATTAAGTAATTAGTAATCATGATGAATGTATAAAAAACGACAGAAAAATTAATACAGTATTCATATAGCAAGCAGCAGGTGTTTACTATTTATTAATGAAAAAAATCCAAACCTTTGTGTGCAATATTTTTGACAAGACTTGCTTGACTAGGAATAGAACCAGATTATTCCTCATGTGTCAATAAAATATTTGGTCGACTAGTATTTTTCTTTTAAAATTTTAATCGTCTATTTCAGAAGCCAATAATAATATATTCCAGATCTTTACTATTATTCAACTTTTCTTGTTTTACCCCTTGTTAATGTTAATTTATAAATAGTGTGTATGTCTAATCCATTTGAGATGAAAAGAGGCTTAATTTAAGGGTCAATCGAATATTGCCGTCGGCATGGTAGAACCAATGAAACGTTCAGCCAAGAAGAAAAGTTAAAGATTGGAAGATAATATAAATTACAGCAGTGATAATTTAGAATTTAAAATTAATGTTAAGCCCTTAACATATTTCTTTGGTCTTCCTTTAAGATTCACATTATTTTGGATGTTTTATCTAAATTTTAATGATACCTGTATAATAAAATGGTTCACTTTAATCTTTCGAAACGATTCTTACCTAACACAATTAATTATCAAAAAGCTAAAGAATAACGCGGCCGCTTGAATGCGCCAACAACCACCGAACGAAACAAGAACCGAAGAGAACAAAACTCCAACTTGTACGGGTGTTTGCGCTTTCCCTTTTCAAAAGCATGCAATCAAAAACCATCCCCGATGATAAAATAGAAACATCACTGTATCCGTGCCGCAACCGTGCTCAGTCCGGCGTTAAATCGATCATTCTTACAAGATATCGTTTGCCCACGAGCAAACCGAATTTCTCTCTCGGCGTAGCATAAAACTTCCTAAAACCCCTCGGCGGGACAAAACGCGCACACAGCAACTGTGTGCTCAGTGGCCGGGAATGTGCCTTGTGAGGGGGAGGAGGTTCCAGTCATCAACTAGCATTAGTATTAATTAGAATGAAATGTTGACGATATTTCATGCTTCTGGTTTCTGTTGGTGGTCGCTTTTATGCTGTTGAATGCGAGCGGGCCTGACTGGTGGTGCACAGATTGTTGAGGTGTGGAGGGGGCTAAATCCGTACCACCACCACCACCACCATCATGAGCAGCATCGTTGCCGTCATCATCGTCATCACTATTATTAGTTTTCGGTTGTGTGCGTTAACGTTTTTGGCGTGGAAAATTAATGAGAAAATGCCAAGCGCTCGAAAGGAGATGGCCCAGAATTGTGGTAAATACGGTGAGTGGAAAAGTTTCGGGGGAAAAGTTTTTTCCTCTACCGATAAAAAGGTTTTCCCATCCGTACATTCTGACATCGGAAAACTCTACAAACACAGTATAATTTAGTTCGGAAAATGTTGCCTATTGCTTTTGCAGTAATTTCCAACCATTTCTGCTCGCAAAAACGGACAAACTCGTAAGACCAAAAATCGATGCTAAAAGCTGCGTGAAAATGTTCGCCAAACCCTCGGAAAGAAAACTGCTTCCCGAAACATTTGGAACAGAAAGTAAAACAGAACCTCGTCAAGTCACAACCGAAACACGGGGGAAAACTTAATCTCATTAATGCCATCTTTGCTCGCGTCAAACATGTTGGCCGATCTTGGGCAAAGTTTTCCCCAAAGATGTGTCCAACGCATTTGAAAGTTTGTGTAAGTGTCGTGAAGCAGGAGCAAATTAGAACATGGTGCAGTTTAAGTTTTGCACCAGAGCTGAATTCCTGGTTCGTGCGCTGTTGGGTGTGGTCCATGCTCGGTTTCATGTTTTCATCCACCAAAACCAAGGGACGAAATTGATTCCAAGAATGCGAACGCAGTCACCAGCAGTAGTCAGGTCGCCGATCGTAGATCTGTCAATTTATTCAATTAAATCGGCGCCATCGGTACGAAAACGACGCACAAGTTGGGTTGCACAAGTGTCGAAATGGGACTGTCGTTGTGGACCGTGGACGCCAATGTGGCGAAAGTTTATGAGATCGATTTGACTTTTGATTAAATTTTGGTTCCACGCGGTTCGATGTGCCGTTGGGTTGTTTTACATATGTACAGTGGATGATGCTACCCCTTTTTCGACGGTGGAGTTGCGATGATTCATTTACAGCTTAAACTTTGGATTGTGACCGTGCGTATGATCATAAATATAAAATCAAATCGAGCAACTTTTCGTAGCATTGCGAACGATTGTCGTAAATTCTTTTATCAAAAAATGAAGCTCAACTTTGCTCTTAAATCGTCTAGCAAAACTGGAAAACCCAATTAAGGATTGATTTTTATGAGAGTTTTCGTCTTGCTGTAGGAAGTTTAGCAGTTCTTGGTGAAGCACGGCAAGTGCAATTCGATTACAGTCTTCTGGCTACACCCTTGAAATGATACTAACATAGTTTTCTTTTCTACCAACATTAACATTAAGCTATTCTATTTCTACTTCTCGCAATCGGAGAGAGCGAGAGTTGGATGACCATCGGAAAAACTCGTCCCTAAAAATGCGAGCTGTTTGATATCCCTTTTCAACCATGAAATCGATACACTGTTTGGTGCATTTGGTTTGAGTGAGCTTCATGAGGCAAATTTGTCCCAAACCGCAGTTCGATGTTTAATTTCAGGTCATTCCCCACAAGCATTAGGTTGGTAACG
Source organism: Anopheles maculatus (assembly GCA_002091835.1). Taxonomy (NCBI): domain Eukaryota; kingdom Metazoa; phylum Arthropoda; class Insecta; order Diptera; family Culicidae; genus Anopheles; species Anopheles maculatus. Next base: position 422,114 of record KZ061566.1, on the reverse strand, counting down.
ATGAGCCCGGTTGACCGGTCAATCAGTGAGCATGCATCAGACAGTTTGAAATTAGTTTTACAATTCTCCCGCTTTGTGCACCCTTATATTTGGAGTGTAAGTTTAATGGAAATGTTGAAAGTCTTCTCTAAATTACTAAAGAATGTCCAGGGTTGATGTCTATACAAGTAGGTCTTATGTCAACACTCTGTATCCCTTTGTTCACATCTCGTTAATGGCAAACCCTATATTTGGATCACACACTGCACATCAACCATGAAACTATATCCTAAACACCTGGGAGATTGTATCACATAATTGGCTAAAGTGCAACAGCACATTTAGCAAAGCCTTCAACAGTAATCCCTAAAGGTTTCTGCAGACATAAATAATTTAACATGAAGCGTCAGATCGCACAAGGGCTGTAGACGAGCTCGTCACGCTGACGGTGATGGTGATGATGACGATGATGCTACTGATGGTGCTGATAAGTATGACCTAAACATGTGATTGAGAAGGGTGCAACCATAGCAGGGATATTATTAATATAAATTTGTTTCGGTCTTAGCTGGTACGTTAACCTGGATAAGCAGCAGCATGAAACATTAACGCTAAGCCAATCAAACGTAGTGAAGAAATATAGTTAAGCAAGCAAAGTAAGAATGTTTTAACTAGAGATACATTGAGGTAACATTTTTTAAGTAAAGTTATACAAGTTATCGTAAATCTCTTCAAAAAACTTGTTGTGCTTGTCCAAAACAAAATCTATGTTAGAATCGTTTATCCTCACGCAAACGATCATCAACTTGTATTTTAAGGCATTTACAATAACTTACTTATTTATCAGGAGCTAAAACCGCTTCGTTATCTTATATTGCTGCAAAAATCCCCGAAACCGTTCGCGGTCTATCGTCGTCGTCTGTCATTTCAATATAATGACCATTCTAGATGACGCATTTGCCCTAAAATTGATACATTGAATGTTAAATTTGTACAGTTTTTCAAGTGAAGTGACAATTATATTGCTATCAGTTGGATATCCATGCTGTGTGACCCAACAATAAGAAATTAAAGTGCATTTTAAATCAGAATTTTATTATGAACGTTTAATATTTTCATTACTGTTTCTACAGTAATGCCTAATAAAACGTTATTTTAACATCATTCAACGATTGAAAACTTTATGGTTTTAGCTACAGTTAATCATAAACGAGTTTTCTACATCATTTGGTAACGATTTTGTGCTCTAATTTAAGTAAGAATTAAATAAAGAGCTGATTGTTCGTTCATCGATATGTTTTTGTTACTAAGATTCTATTTATTGACTTCCAAAACTTGTTTAACTTGAAGGAAAGCAAGTAAATATGATAAACTATACAAATATGTTGATATAAAACTGCTTTTAGCAATATTTTTACCATGATTTTGGGTTTCTCGCCGGTAGCACAACAATTGTTCAACTACACTAGTAAAAAGGTTTTCAAAAATATAATTTAAGTATTCTTCTTCTTCTTCTTTTTCTTTGGCACTACAACCTCGTGAGGTCTTGGCCTGCCAGCATATTGCTAGCTTTCTGTGACTTAATCATACTCGTAGCTGGATAGTCAGTCCTGCGTACGGAGAGGCGGTCCGCCGGGATTCGAGCCCCGGTCCAGCCGTGTGAAGACCGGCGCCGCTGTCGTATATACCACCGGGCGGCCCCGGTATATAATTTAAGTATATTATATGTTAAACAACGATGAATGAAAAAAAAAAAAAAAAAAAGAAATACTTTCTTTATCTAAAACAATTATGTTGTGGTAGCCGCTCGTGCCTTAAGCGATGCGATTACTGGAACTGAATAGATTTTACAGATGTGCTCCTAATATTGCGTCAGAGTATAAAAGATTAATTAAAATGCACTAAATATTGCCTATCAAAATATTTGCAAAAACTAAAACACAATTAAACATAAGACATGATCACCTAAAAATAAGCATTACAAATTTATATAAGATTTGATCAAAATAATAGTGGAAACATGACTAAGCCAGCTAATCAACTAGTCTTCTTCTTCTTTCGTGGCCTGCTCCTAGGGAGCACGCACGGAGCACGTGCGTTGTTGGAGTCTTCTGGATCTCAGGAGTTTGTGGAGTCCGTAGTAGGCACGATTCCCCTGAACAATGCGCCTTCGGATTTCGCTGCTTACGTTGTTGTCCGAAGTTACGATCGTGCCAAGGTAGCAAAACTCCTCTACTACCTCGAGATCGTCACCGTCAACCAATACTCTGCTTCCGAGTTGTGCTCTATCACGGTCAGAGCCTCCGGCAAGCAGGTACTTTGTCTTCGTCGCATTGATCCTCAATCCAATCCTAGCGGCACCGCGTATCAACTGGTAATCAACTAGTATCAATGCTTAAACCCCGATAATAACTTAACTGTCAATTCATCAAAAGTTAAGTTAGTCTATACAACTAAATTAAACCTATCGTTGATGAGAAAAGAAAGAAAAAGCGACCGACAGAACGATTTCTAAGATTTCTGTATATAAAATAGGATTAGTTCCAAAAAAAATTAGCTTATATGTAAATCAAACCAATGAGCAAAGGAAAAAATTAGTTTAATCACGTTGGGTGATGTCAATAAATGTTTGAAACTATTTTAAAAACAACAACAAAAAACTGATCTTTAAAAAAAGGATTGTAAATTTCAGTTTTTATTTTCATACACGTTTGAATTATTTCTTGGTATGTTTGATTCAAATGTAAGGTGAATCGTTTTAATTTTCTTCTTTATACATGGAAATTTGAATAAATTAAATGCTTACAATACCTAAAATAAATATTTATTGTAGTGTTTTTCCGAATGAAACTCTGTGGTTCTGTACATCTCAAACGATTCTTTAATTTATTCTTTATACCACCGATGTTCTCAATTTTAGATTTACGTTTCATGCACCTTTAATTAAACTAACATTTCACAAAAAACTTTAAAGAAAATGTATCCCTGTATCAAATGTTTTCTTTATTTAAAAAACTATATTTCTTCATATAGAAACGGTATATCTTTCTCCTTAAGATACATTTATTTACATACCTTTAGCTCTCTTCTGATGCAACAATTAAAATAAAAGTCATTTTCAACTTCCAACCCACTCTGTTCAATTCATCCCACACCTTCAATCCAGTAAACCACCTTAAATCGAACAATCCCAATAGAAGTTTTCCCTCTACACTAATTATCGTATCATTATCAACGTCAATTAAAGCCCAGCCATCGGTAATTAATGCTATACATATCCCCACTTGTATCGAAACAATCCACCCTTAAGGATTCATCCAACCTACATCCTACCTTCTACTTACCATTCCTTCCTTCACCGTATCACAATCGAAACAAGCGCGACATCGTTGCTTTATCTCTCGTTTACAGTACGCAAGCAAGAAAGCAATCTTCGGCCGAATGATACCGAAAAAAAAGAAACGTGAACAAACCAAACTTTAGCATAAAGTTGTACGAAAAAAAAAACCAGACAGAAAGAGAATCCAAGCACGCCTCTGCAATTTAAATGCAATGTAAAGAGTACGACGAGCAAAGGAAAGAAAAAATCTTATGCCCCTTAGTCCACCGTTGTGTTGTGCGATCGCGGCGACATTCGAGTTTGGGTTCGGGTTTAAGGTTTCGCTTGTGGAAATTCGCTCACTGTTGTCGGTTGTTGGGGTTGCCTTGTGCGGGGGGGAGGTAGAAGACAACCTAAAAAAACGAGTTAAGTACATCAGCAAATGATACGAAAAACGAGCACGACAACACAACACAAAACAATACACACGCGACGGACGCGGCCAGCAAAAGGGAAAACGGAGCGAAAGCTTCACCCGTTCGCTCATTCTCGTACTTACAGCGATTGTTTTGCACTGCGACTGGGGTAAGCGAAGGGAGGGGGGAATGGGGAGACCACCGGAAGGGTGGCATGCCTCGGCTTTTTGTTTGCCTTGTGTGTTCCGCTTCATGTGCTGTTCGCCACACGTGCAGCAAGGCCTTTGTGTGCAGAGCAATCTCGAGCCTCGTGTTTCTCGCGGCTGAACGCATCACACGGAGCAGTAAGTGAAGTAGAAGAAGAGAGTAAAGAAAATCAGGAAAAAGATTACCTAAAAAGAAGAAAACACAACGAGCCGGATAAAACGATTGTAGCAAACAGAAAAGTCTCCACAAGACATAGCAATAACACGAGAGAAATGAAGGAGAAAAAACGGCCAACAACTGGCATCAACTGCCGAGAATGATGTGGCGAGAAAGAAAAGGCACCAAAAGGCGACACAAATGCTGAGGTTCCTCAAAAGCTCGGCACGGGTCACTGTGCGGGAAAAGTGGAGCTTTGGGACACAGAAACGTGCGATTAACATTTCACATTATATTCAAATGGGAACACACGTACGTAATTACTCTTTTCACTTATTATCGAGCGCCCGAGTGTGGCTGGCCGGTTGGGAATGGCTTTCTTCACTGCAGAAAGCCACAACCACAGCGAATGGAATGAATGTTGGTTGCTTTTTTGCTGTCTTTCTAGGTTTTTTTTTCTGAGGACACCTCCAAGTGTGGGTTGTTTGGTGAATTTTGCATTCGAAGCTCGTTTGGTGCGCCCGGTCACGTCACGTTACTGTGCCGGCTGTGTTCGCGTTGGATGAGGTGCAATTTTTGCAGTATCAAAATTGTATCGAAAGCAAAAGAGCGTGCGCCAGAGTGGCCGGAATGGTGAGGCTTTTGACACCTAGCGCCACGGAAAATTGACACCAGTGGTTCGGAAGCGTTTTTTTTTTTTTTGGTGTAGTAAAATTGGATAACGTAGTCTTGTGGAACGTGAGCGGCGTCTTTATGCTAATGAGCACGCGATACAAAAGTGTCTTGGAACGAACTACCATTCGAAACGATTCGGAAACGTTCAGTTATCATTTATGGGAATTTATTCCTTGGGTGGTTAAATGGTAAGAATAACTGTTTAGATTGTAGTGGTATTTAAACTATAAACATAAACGATTATAGCATTTGAAGTACTCACCACAACAAGACCATGATTAAAACCTTAACGATTTAAGTTTCACTCGTTGTTAGAGGTTTAACAATAACATTTCAGTTTTTTTTCAACATTTTTTATTGGTTTTAATGCAATTTTATCTTATTTATTTAGGATTAACGTCAGTTACAGGGAACTATGAACTCATCGATCATTTGAAACGGAATGCTAAATAGAAAAGCTACCATCATCTACAAAGCATGTCTTCAAAATATCAGAATGGAAGGCTCGATCTATACCGAAGTGTTTTACGGTAATAATATATTATTGATAAGATATGTAGTGACTTTTAAATACGCATCATGATAAATAAATAATAGTTTTTCTGACGTTGTGACAGTAGTGAATCAAGCTACTTGGAGCTTAGAAGCCCTTAACACATCGAATGCTTTGACTAGAGCATACTGCTTCTCAAAAAACATCGAATACCGAGATTGTGACAGCAGTCAAGCGGCTTGCCAATTCCTGGTAGGTGACACGGCAGTCAAGGTGTTGCTTAAAGTTCCAGTATGGAGTTCAGAGCACTGTAATTGCTTGATGTCCGTAAAACCGCACTGCTCACCTCACTAAAAAGATCTGTCCTTAGTCGATATGTATTGACTTGTAAAGCACGGAATGCTCCCAGATGCTGCTTAGTTTCCTATATTGCCCCTGTGTTCTAATGACTATGACAAAGACATGATAAATAAAACTTTAAAAGAGCCTCTACATGAGATCTTTCAGATATCGATAAAAACGTCTGTATTATCCGGATAGAGTACCCACAAACTAATATTATTTCTGCTTCATATCAAGCCATACCTTCGGAAATAGAAACGACATCAAAAACGGCCTTTGATCGACAAAATAAAGCAATTACATATTTAAAATCATGAGATAAAGGATGTTAGAACGCAGATTAGTATTTGATTTATTTATTTATGTTTAATTCATTAAACAGATTAGTTTCCGAACGGCGGCAGAAACTGTAACTGTATGGAACGTTTATAATCCCAGTGTTCAAATGAGCCTCTGAGACATGAACTCTACCCAAGACTGATAAAAATGTCTTAGTTATGTCCAAAGGCTTTTTGGTCCCTTATATGTTGAAAGACAGATCTTACAATTTTACAGCGAGACAGACTTTGATTATGCGTCCGCCAGTAAGGATATTGGATTGACAGACGACTGCTGTTCTCGATCTAAAACATTTACAGCAATACCATGAGTGCAAAAGAGTTACAGTCCTTCATATATAAGTAAGTGTTCTGAATACTAAACTCTAACCATCAGAAGTTCTGAAAACTTTCCACTATGTCAGGAACATCACTTATAAAGCCAAACAATAGTCTAGATTATCCATTTCTAATTTGGCACTACAGTATCGGAATGTCTCAAGCTGCCATTTCTAGCTTCCTTGCCTTAAATAATCAGTAGTTCTAGAATCTGTCTTGCGCACGGTGCGACATACCGTGTTCTAGTATGCTTCAAACTCCTATCCAATCCATTTCATGGAACACCGAAGCACTGACAAGCTATTGGATTATTAGTCGCTGATCTGATCGTTATCTATACTAATTTAACCTTTATCTAAAGGCTCTTTATTAAAGCATTTGATCATTGTTCTGTAAAACATAATGTTTGTCAAAAGCATGCTCTAAATCTATCTATTCCTGTTCTTCTTATCCTTCTTCTTCTCTAGCTCTATAACCTCAGTAGGTATTGGCCTGCTATTTCTAGCTTTCTATGACTTGGTCTATGGTTGGTTTTTTTGCCCATAGCTGGATAGTCAGACCAGCGTACGGGGAAGCGGTCCGGACGTGTTTCAAAATCTGGTCCTTCCGTGTGGAGACCGGCACCGCTATCACATTGTACCACTGGGCCACCCCATTTCTCTATCAATGTTATTTATTGGCTAATTACTTTTCTATCGCTATCTTCTATAACTTTTTTGCCAAAGCAAACTATTTAACATATTTCCACAAATTAAATATTGTGTCAAATTTTATACTAAGATGTCACCAAAACGATGGCACAGAGATGTTAACAACTGAGTAAGATTTGTTTGAAAACTGTACGAAAATTAAGAATAGATTTAATCTACTCTTATGCCAATGACTAACTTTTCCATCTCGAGTTACCATTCCGCAAATGTGTAAGTTGCAGCTATTTCCTCCGGAATTCTATCACGCACATTCCACCAGACAGCAAAGTTTGTGAAACTATACCGGAACCATTTTAAAAACTTCCGCATACCACAAACGGGACAGAATGAAACAAAAACAAAAAACAATCACGCCTGCATGCATGCAAATGGTACAACATTTCCATCCGATCAAAAATAGTTGCACGCATTATATCATGAAAGCATCCAATTAGGCGCAGTTCAGAGCATTTCAAAAACGTCCACTCACTCACTCGCTCACTCGGCTTGCGGGCCGAGTTCCTTGTTGCCGGTAGAAAGGAAGAAATAATTTTAGCTTGTTCGTCACCATTCTGCACTGCTCCCGGGTACCTGGTCGGATATCTATTTCTATTCCATTTTATTATGCAATTCATGCGGGATATGTATGGAGAACCTCGGGAGTACACACACACACACATGGCTACACACTTACATACATCATGGGAAATGATATTTCCTTCCGATGTGTGCACAACAACTCACAGCTGGCAAGCGAGAAATGTATGCAACAAACTTGAGCCATCCATTGCAATCCATCGCACTGCATCGTGCGCCCCGGCGAGATGGGAATGAATAAATATTTACAATGTGGTTGTAGCGACGGACCCTTTCCCACATCCTTTCCCTTCTGTGCGTGGCAGTGTGTCCATTCCGTTTCACATCCGGCCACATCGCATCGGGCAGGCATTAGAGAGTGAAATAATTTCCACAGCCAGCGCGTTTCTCATCGGATCCGAATGACAAACAGCTCCAATGTCGCCAGCGCAAACTGTGGAGTTTGGATTAGTCGGCCGGTGGAAAGTCGAACGTGAGCGTTGCGGTGTGTGGTCCTTTTCCAAGGGGTGCAGCGTGTGATCCCGAAATCGTACCACAAAACCCCAGCAGCCGGAAGCCGGAAGCGGCACGATGTAAATCTCACTAATGCAATAATACTGCATACTAAATCCGCTCAAAACCACTCGAACTCGGACAACTTCCGTTTTGCTTGCCTGTGTCCCGAGGAGGTTTCGGGGTTCGGGAATGTTCAGCCTCCCGTTTGTGCAGGACTCATGTGTGTATGTTGTCGCTTGTCATGCACGGACACGTACCAACTTTGCCATGGCGAATAATATTCGTCATCGTCCACAATTACCACGTTCGGCTCGCAGCCCCATCACGCATCACGCTTGCTCCATCGTTGGAGGTTTGAAGTTGCAAAAAACCGCCTCTGACACGTCTCATATAACGCGATACGACGCGCAACGACCTCAACGGTCCCGGTGCGCGAATCGCGTACACGGCGTCGTCGTCGTCGTCGTCATCGTCGCCGTCGGTTTTCAATTCTACCTCAAGGTCCCCAAGGGTGGAATGTTGGATTTTGTGTTGTTATTTTCTGCTCGGTTGTGTTTTTTATCTGCTCTCTTCTTTGCATTCTCTTATCTGGCTAACCTTTTTTCTGTTCCTTACTCGGAGCTTTTGCGCGTTGGATTGCTTTTTATTACTTTTTGCATAAATTATTAACCACCGTACGGTTTTACTTGCGCTTTTTAGCACGGTAATAAACATTTCTGCTCTCACGCCAGTTCACTCCGTAAGGTTTCGTCTCACGAAGCGAGCGATGAGTTGAACCGTGCCGACCTCATCTCGTTCGACTTCGATTTCCCTTAACCATTTGGCTTTAAGACTCTTGTTCTATCGTAAGTACCTTTTTATCCGTTTTTTTACCCGATGCCTTTCTTCTAAGCTCCATTTGCTTAACGAACCTCGCAGCACTCGCCACCGTGAACTCTTTTTTTGTCTATGACCACCACCAGGAAAACCCAAATCACCTCCACCCGAGGGTTTGCAATCGAATCCGACTCAACCACGGAAACAAGTGAAGAACGCTTGAATGGCCGTACCGAAAAACCAGGATTGCATTGAATGGAAATGATGCCCACGATACACGGACGCGTAAGACATACCAATCAACTCCGGTCCACTGGATAAGCTTGCCTGACTGACTGCACACAAACGATCCTTACCCAAATCGGGTTTGAATCGACGAGTGGATCGCGATATCCGACCGACCGGAAACATTACTTCCTCGAATCGGGGAAAATCTTCTAAGCTACATTTGCTTAACGAACCTCGCAGCACTCGCCACCGTGAACTCTTTTTTTGTCTATGACCACCACCAGGAAAACCCAAATCACCTCCACCCGAGGGTTTGCAATCGAATCCGACTCAACCACGGAAACAAGTGAAGAACGCTTGAATGGCCGTACCGAAAAACCAGGATTGCATTGAATGGAAATGATGCCCACGATACACGGACGCGTAAGACATACCAATCAACTCCGGTCCACTGGATAAGCTTGCCTGACTGACTGCACACAAACGATCCTTACCCAAATCGGGTTTGAATCGACGAGTGGATCGCGATATCCGACCGACCGGAAACATTACTTCCTCGAATCGGGGAAAAGAAATCGATTCCTCCAACGACGACACCGACATGACATGAGAAATTTGCTTCGCACGTCTGACAACAGTCGTCGTTTCGTCGCGATTTCACCGATTTCGGCAGCGTGGTAGGATTCCTTTTAAACGCTTTTTGTGGCACACCCCCTGTGCCCTTCGGGGTAATTGGGTGCACTTTGTCCTGTGTGCCGCGAACGCGAGTCCGCTTAAAACTTCATTAAATCGAACCGGAGCGCACCCACAAGCGCACACAAGCGAGATTTGGTTCTGCGAGTTGCTCTTTGTTCCGCTCGATTTGGGATGATGCGATTTTGGGTTGCGGGAAATCACTAACGTGTGGATATACTGTGTGCCATGGGCAAACCGATTTCGGCGATGGTGCGATGGCGCTTTGGCCGGTAAATGGACGCAATCTATTGCGAAATGTGATGCGCTTAGTTTGTATTTATAAGCATAATCTGTTCACATTTATCTTCATTCGTCGCTTGATTTATTTCAATGTGTTGGATATTCGTGTGAAATTTGGCTATAAATTAGTGTGGAAAAGATGGTTTCGCAGTTTAGATGTGTGAAATATTGACGAAGTAAAATTAAATAGGAAAATAATCGTAGTCAAATATACGACATACATAAACGGGCCTTGGATATCCCCTGGTGTGATGATATTTAGTTTCAACAAGATTAATAATTAAGCAGATTCTTGGATTGAACAGATTTCTTACGTATGTGTAAAACCATTTTAATCTAAATATTTTATATAATTCGAAAATAATAAAAGCGATATTGAGTGTCAACTACCCTACTTACTCGTAACAGATTTAACTAAATATAAATTCTGACTAAATATTTGAAACTTGTCTATTTTATCCATATTATAATATTAGAAATTTATACATAAGTATTTGCATTACATTCTATTTTTAATGCCATATGCAAGGCTGCGGTCAATCCAGATCCTGGCGTACGCTGATGACATAGACATCAATGATTTGAGGCTGTCCTACGTAGCTGAAGTTTATCAAAGGTCGAGCCACCTACCGAGAACCCTGCCAACAATCACTGATTTACGGAGGGGACTTTTCAAGTCGTGCAAAACTTCACCTATCTGAAGTCAACAGTTAGCAACGATAGATGTTGAGATAAATGCACCATTGCTGTCTGCCAACCTGTCACACTACAGCCTCAAACAGTATCCATATACGCCTCTGAGACATGGACTTTGTCCGAAACTGACGAAACTCCTGGGTTCGAAACTTGACCGCATTCGAGAGAAAGATGCTTAGAAGGATTTTTGACCTCGTATGTGTGGATGACGATCTCTACGAGCTGTACGGTAACCTCACCATCGTGCAGCGAATTATACTCGCCAAGCTCCGGTCCCAAGACTCAACCCGAAAAGTCCTTTTAGGCTGCCTACATGGACAGAGGAGGTCCCAGACTGAGATGGAGTGATGGCGTTGATCAGGTCCCAGACAGGTTGAGAGGAGGTCCCAGACTGAGATGGAGTGATGGCGTTGATGCGTCCGTCAGAACTATCAGGACACAGACTCAGACCGAGAGCGGTATGGACGAATGATGGAGCATACCAAGGCCACGAAGGATAAGGAGCCAAAAATCCAGCAAGGGCTCGGAATATTGTAGGAGAACGCTGGAGAATGTCTCTTATCAGCTACCCGTCAAGGACCTTTAAGGAATTCATCAGGAATTCGTCTCCAAAAACCGTTACTGTTATTTTCTCTCAACTCAACTTCTGCCCTTTATGTCAAATCAAGTCACTGTGAGCTACGTTACGGAATTTTACAAAGGTGCCATTCAAATACAGTAAGAATCCTATACCTTCTCCTACCCATGACTCCCAGATGGCGCTAAAAAATCCTTTGCTTTACCATAATATTTGAATTTCCAACACTCAGCATACAAAATGCAATAGTGTTGGTAAAAAAACACCAGGTGCTTTCGTAACTTAAGCATGTTATACTATGATCCTGGACCAAAAATACAAACAATTTTCGTCCCAAAAAGTATAAAACTCAGATAGAAGAAAACGGATATATTTTGTATGTAAAAAATGAGAATAATCTAGCATTGAAATAAAATAAATGAAAACATAACCTATACTACGAACTATAAGCTGACATCTTTGACTCTGGAAAATCTGAATATAAGAAATAAAAGTTAGCTAAGTATATGAAAAAAAACAGGAAATAAACTGAAACCCCAGCATTTTCAGTGAGAACTGTTGTACAGAACTCCGATACACAAAAAACTCATCAAAATTGATGCTCCCACTGCGGTCCTTTAAAGTCTAAGAATCCAAATTCTACCTCATAACCTCAAGTAGCTTTAAAATAAATGCATCAACTCCCAAGAGTCCACACCGAATCCCCACACACCGGTAAGAATGATGACTGTTTCGCATACCGTTGCCTGCCCAGACTCTTGCGTTAGTCTTGACGCATTAAGTTCTTCGGGTCCGATAATGCCAACCGGTGGGACAATTAAAATAATGCATGCATTGCAGATTAATAATTATGCAAAGCAGATACGGCCATTTATCATCGACAATGGCAACATTGTGCGAATATCTCTCGCTCATAAATGCATACTTCAATTTAATCATAAACCGCCCGCAGCACCGACGAAGCAGCTACCGGACGAACCTAATAGAAGGAATTTAGGCGTTGGAGCTGGACGAACGACCAGATGAAGCGAGAGCGTATGCAAGTACATACAGATGTGCTTATGGTTGTGTGAGTGTACGTGTGAGTGCATTTGTATGTGCGACACAGGTGGCTACGGTAAGAAGCAGCCACCATCTGCTACTTAACATAAGGATATCCGTCTCCTGAGGGATAGACACACAGGTTCACAGCGTTCTCTGTTCCCATCTGCGGAGAACCGCCGTGAACTTCGCATGGCATGGGTGGGAAATCGATATATATTTACGCCTTCATTACTAATGCACCAGCACTCACCCGTGCAAATGGTTTCAGCAACCAGCCCCCAGGTTCGGAAGGTAAAATCGTGAACCTGTCGAAATTACTATCATCCATCAAGTCGTCGTCAGTCGCCGGAACTGCCGCCCGGCATAACATTGTGCGAATATCTCTCGCTCATAAATGCATACTTCAATTTAATCATAAACCGCCCGCAGCACCGACGAAGCAGCTACCGGACGAACCTAATAGAAGGAATTTAGGCGTTGGAGCTGGACGAACGACCAGATGAAGCGAGAGCGTATGCAAGTACATACAGATGTGCTTATGGTTGTGTGAGTGTACGTGTGAGTGCATTTGTATGTGCGACACAGGTGGCTACGGTAAGAAGCAGCCACCATCTGCTACTTAACATAAGGATATCCGTCTCCTGAGGGATAGACACACAGGTTCACAGCGTTCTCTGTTCCCATCTGCGGAGAACCGCCTTGGACTTCGCATGGCATGGGTGGGAAATCGATATATATTTACGCCTTCATTACTAATGCACCAGCACTCTGCCGTGCAAATGGTTTCACCAACCAGCCCCCAGGTTCGGAAGGTAAAATCGTGAACCTGTCGAAATTACTATCATCCATCAAGTCGTCGTCAGTCGCCGGAACTGCCGCCCGGCATGGTAAGTGTGCGCGTGCTACGGAAACACTCTATTGTTGTGGTTAGGTTTCAGGCGTAACGATTGGGTGAGTATGTGTGTGTGTGTCCAATGTCTGCAAGGTGGCACAAGGGAGCTAGTTTTTATGGCGACCAGGGATAGCGGACGGTACGGAGCGCTTACCGAAACCTGGTAATTGTGGTAAAGTTATGAACTAGCAGAAGGAACTGTTCCATCACAGCGGAACCGATCACCACTGGCAGGGTGGTATGCTTTGTCGTGAAACGATCGATAGATTGTACTATATAAATTTTAATGGACTTACACAAAGGGATAGTGAATAAAGAACTTTACATGGAGAAAAAGAGCTAGAACTTATCTTGAGAAGGTTTTAAAATGTTCTTGTTTAACATTTAAAGACCATTTAAGAGCCATTTTTCAAGCGTTTCTCACTGACTAAAACTTATGAATGAAATAATAAACAAATTGAAAGGAAGTTTATTAAAAATTGCATGCATATTAGGAACTAATGCAATTTTTTGTAATCGTGCAATATTAATGTATTTAAATCATTGCCCTTATAACTACGAATGAGTAATAAAGTTGCGGCCCGGTGGTAGATGCGACAGCGGCGCCGGTCTTCACACGGCAGGACCGGGGTTCAAGTCTCATCTGGGCCGTTCCCCCATAGTGAGGACTGACTATCCAACTATGCGGTAACAATAAGTCTAGTAAGCCAGAAATGGCAGGCATGACCTAAGAGGTCGTTAGGCCAAGAAAGAAGAAGAAGAAGAAGAGTAATAAATTTAAAAAACATTAAAACAATTTGACCACATTTGAATGATTAAGTTGGACTGTTTTAACCTAAGAATTAATAAACGGAATCAAATGCCATTATATTTTTTTTTAATGGTTTGAGGTTAATAAATATTTAAATTACTTGAACATAGCAATTCAATCAATATGTACTTATCATGCAGTTTAGGCAGCAAAATAAATTTAAACTACATTTTAATTTGTTTCACTCAGTTTTCGGTTAAGTTTTCATATTTTCTAGAGTCATATATCTTTTAGCGCATCTGATTTTAATTTATTGTAATCTAAGCTTGTCAAACGTGTTTGTACAATCTGTTTGTAGTTTGATGTTGTTCTCTTAATTTTCATGATTTATATTTTCATTCACTATTTTCTTGTTGTGTTTTATTTGTATCTGAGATGGTTCCCATGTTTTTTTGCGTAAAAAATGGTTTTTATTTCTTATTTATTAGGTTGAAAGTTGTGTGTATTCTTGTTTAACTTTCAATGCAAATTTAAATCCCTTTTTCTGTCAACCAATGTTTTTATTCAAATTGTTTTTATTATGTTTCTAAAAACAACTTGTTTTTTTTCTTAATCCTGTTTACGTTACGAATGCACATTTTGGTATCCATGTTTTTAATTTGTGTCATGGTTTTCCAAACTACATAACACATTATTAAAATCTTCGTTATCAGAACTCAAATGCTCAGTCCTTATTGAAGACGATGGTACAGTTTCTTATAATTTACAGGAGTTCTGTATAATTTTCACAGGAGATAAAAAGGACAGTTAGACAGAAATAGTTTAGTCCTTTTATTGTTGAAATCATTGCTTAAAAATGTTTGTCCAGTTTATTTGAACACTTTAACTCGATGGTTACTTCGCCCGGCGCAGGCATTTTGTTCGGTTCAATTCGCGTGTTACCGGGTTGTATTGTGGACCTTTAATTCTTTCCTCTTTATTCGCCCCTGTCTATAGTTTTTGACTATTTTACGCATCATGTTTTGGAAATCCACAGACATTTTCGTCATTACACCGCAGTGGACAGATTGAGCGTTAAAGCATTAAGATTCTTATTGAAAAAGTCAGTAAGAGCTCAAAAATGGCTGCCTGACACATTTGACGCATCTTACAAAATCCTATAAACAATCTTAAAGTTTATTTAAATATTTCCTAAAACCCTCTTTATAAATTCATTCTAAATTGTTTCCCATAAAGCTATCAGTAATAATTTGTTTTCAGAGATTTTCTTACGCCAAATCTCTCCACCCATCATTACGTCGCGTAAGTGTACGAATAAAACTGAATTGAATTGTCGGGAAATCATTTCCATTCCCCCCCGTTCCAGATTTGCGTACATGATTTTCCACCGTCTACGTTTGGCAAGTTTATCGTTTATTCATTTTCCCAAACACCACCACCACCACAAATCGCTAGCGGCACCCAACACGTACGCAAGAGATGAGTGTGGCAAAGTTTATCTAAATGCAATTGTCTGCCACCGAGCTTTTCCACCAAACGCTTTCTACACCCAACCTACGACACATCCTATACAAATCTGCCTAATTTTCAATCTACCAAATTGTTATCAATCCTGCCCCCTTGCTTGTCACCCCCCCTGCTTCGCACTCCCTCCCATACTAATATATTAAAATTTCCTAAATATTTCCAAGCCCGGTAGTCTTTACAGGCTTCTTCTTAGCTTGATGCCGCTTCTTTTGCCGGGTTTGGTAACACTTCCCATTTTATGCTCCACCTACACGTCAGCGGTGTTGGCTGCACACCAACACACACGCTCGCTCGCACACGCTATCAGCTGTCAAGATCAGGACCTCAGCGCCGCAGGATATGTGCGCACACACACACACACTGCAAGCGGCACATGTTACCGCAACATCAACGGGGGTGCTTCATTTAATATGTAATGTAATTACGATCAAAAAAGTACAGAAACCCATGGCACCCGAGAGTGCCAACCGCGTCCGGTAACGGCGTGTGAGTGTGAGTGCGACCGTGTCAGGCGAACATCCTGTTTTCCACGACCGGGACAGCATCGCGCTGTGTGTGAGAAAGTGGGAAAGAATGAGTTTATTGTTGAGCAAGGAAAGAAAAACGAGTCCAGAATGAGGAAGAACCCTCTGTTCAACACAAATTTGGGACTGCATATGTATGTGTGTGAGTGTGTTTGTGTGTTTGTGCTTGGGAAGTTTTTGAAATGCCGCGGGCCTCTGTGTAGTCGCGTCGTCCGTGCGTACGCTGTGCTGCTGATACGAAACGGAAGTGTAAAAACATAAATGCGTAGAGTGAGGGGGAAGAAAGAGAGCGAGAGAGGAAGGAAAGGTGGTGTGTGATAGAGTGAGAGGCAAGAGGTTCGGTAGGATCATGCCGGTACAAAGTAGAACAAGATAGGATAGACATGCCGGGGACTCGAAGGGCGCTAAAGGATGTTTACACACTGGAGTGAAACGGGAGGGAAAGGCGAAGGAAACAAGGAAGGAAAGCTGGTGTTGGTGGTGGGACGCTGAACGAATTTGGGTACCAGGTTGGCGAGGGGACCGAAAATTGACATCCTGTTTGCAGAGTAGGCCGTGGAACGTTGAACGACACAGGGTGATTCAAACAGCGATTTGGGTGGATTGAAATTTTAAATCAAATTACATTTACTTCAGTACTGCTTGCTCTTTCTTGAATTTGTTTTCACAAGTAATAAAAACATGTTGAAATTATGTTTTGTTTCTTGAAAAACTTAAAACTAATCTTGAGAGTCTTAATTTTTCTTTAAACATTTTTACTTTTTTAATACTACCGCAAAAAGGTAACACTTTATTGCTCTTATGAATCGCCGTATAAGAAGTATTCTAGCTACTCTGTATCATTTGATATCATAATTTGCAGTCTGATAAATGTCAGACAGCCAATATTTTATAATATTAGTTGTTGTTTAAATATAGCTGTTGCTCTGGTCATTTGGAGTCCATGTACTTAACCCAATACCGGTCGTACTATAGCCTGAGAAATCTTCTACACTCAAAATACCTGTCGTGACGGATGAAGCTGTTACTGTAAAGTACCTTTATAGTCCCAGTACTCACATACACCTCTGAGATATGGACTCTGTCCAACTCAGACGAAACCCTTTTCCGAGAGGAAGATGTTACTCAACTTTATACTTCATCTAGATATGTACTAGGGAAAAGCTTTGCCAAATTTAGCTATATGCTCATCTGCGTTGAGTTCTTACCGGATTTGTGCAATTTATTTCGTCAAACACATCTCGGACGTTCAGTCTTGACCTGCAAGTAATCGATCCTTAAATGATTTATGTCACCTCCAAGATATTGGGAAGTTCGTGCATCCTGATAAACTATACTGACTTAAAACAACCACTCTTCAAGTATCCGGTTGAATAGTTTAAGGTACGATTAACAGATGAGTTTCATGGATAAAAACTTTAAAAAAATTGAATATTTTGTTCATAAATTTTAATTTATTTTAGCTATCAATAATGAGAGGTTTGAAATGCCTCTCTTTCATTTGAAAATACCTCGAAATCACAGCGAAATTCGTGCCTATCAAGGATATAATAAGGACGGTTAATGTGTACATTATTAAGTAAATAGTTAGGAAACAGTGAAGAGTGAGCCGGTTCGGAATCATAGCGTTAAAATCCAATTCAGACCAAACCTCCGCTGGGATAGTCTGGGTTAATCAGCTAGCTTCAATTAAATAAAACGAAATGATTGCCAGAAAAGATAGTTTAAATTCTCTTAAGGCCAAAAAAGAAAGAAACGAAAATAAATAAAAATTACAAGGA
Organism: Anopheles maculatus; assembly: GCA_002091835.1. Lineage (NCBI taxonomy): Eukaryota > Metazoa > Arthropoda > Insecta > Diptera > Culicidae > Anopheles > Anopheles maculatus. The sequence continues at coordinate 404,279 of KZ061566.1, read as the reverse complement.
ATGAACATTTTTGCTCGCTAGCATCATTGATTTAGTACAACAGCTTTACCGCTTCGCTGAGACCTTTGGCAAGAATTTCTTCTACTAAAAGTTTATAAAATATTCATAAACAAAAACACGTTGTACGGAAGCGACCGCATAAACTATTCACGCCACCACATTAAAACACAACGCCCAACAAATTTGCCGCCTTTTGCCCATCGGGATTGATTGCACCAAACTTTACAATTCAATGATCAAAGTGCCAGCAACTTCAAGGCAACTAGCAACAGCAACTAAAAAAAACCCTTGTTCTGTCACACTTGTGTAGCTTCAGTTGAAACTTGGAACAGAAACACGCTTCGCAAGAAGCTTTTTCGCCTCTTTCTTATAGGAAACTTTAGTCCTTGTACATAGCGAAGAAGTTTTAATTGATGCATTATTTATGTGCAATTTATTTTGAACCGGTACCACCCTGTGTACCAAACGCCCTGACGGTACCACCGGTATATATCGATGAACGGTGTGGCCCGCGCTCGGGCCACAGGACTCGAGTGCGCTCGACTGATGGAAACGAACTCTCCGCAACAAAGCGAAGGACGAAGATTTAGTTTATGGAATATTAATTCCCTATCTCGCTCGCCGTATCTTGGGCCTGTTTTGTGTGTGAGTGTGAGTAAAGAAGGTTCTCGCGGACGCACACACACACACAAACACACGCACATAAACAGGCACACAATGTTTTGGATTCAATGTGATGGAAGATAAATCCATCCAAACAGATAAAAACACAGTTTTTTGCTTCTTATTTCCCTATCTCCATTTCTGTCCCTCCGACAGAAAGGTATTGTGTGTTATCTCTTTCTCTCTCAAGGATTCTCGCCAGCAGCTTGTTAGGGGTTGTTGCTATGAGACAAGCAACGCATGAGGCGATGAGATTGAACCCGGCTGCTTCGGTGAGAAAGAGAAATGGAACAAATTACGCACGGAAATTCAAATGTGTCACACAGCTACACCGCATTACCGCGGCATGAGTTCCATCAAAAGTGTAATTTGTTGTACTCCCGGATCCCATCAATCCATTAGCTGTGAAGATTTTTCCCCATTTTTATACACACTTTGTGCCTCCCCGGTCCACTCATTCCTTGAGTACGCAGTCCTCGTATTAGTTCGTTTTAAAATTGCACTTTTGTTTGTTTCTTTCCGTTCGCCAGCGTTGTAGAAGCGTACGAAAATGTCATGCAATAGTGCTCAGCCTTATTCGTTGACTCTCCGGTCCGGCCAGGCTGCTACAATGTAAACACAGTTATGACTCAAATTAACGCACGACCTGTCAAAAGCGTCCGGTGCACAACACGGCCCTTGTCAGGCCTTGATCATCCCGGGTGTTTTTGCTCTTGCTTCGGCTAGTTTGGTTCCCATTTTTCCACCCATCTGTCACCACTATGCGAGTGATCATGAATTCATTATTCATAAGCCAGCACAACACATTCGCGGATGAAAAGCAAGCGAAAACCAAAAAAAAATGGCGCCGGTAACGAGTTTTCCGCGAGTATTATTAACAAACACAACAAAAAACTGTAGAAAACCACCAAACGGCAAACTGTGTCCTGCGACCGGAAAACTCTTCGGCCACTATCGTCAGGATGCGTGTGTGAGGGTGTCTGTGTTTTTCCTTTCTCACTTTCCTCGCGATTTGTCACCAAAAAACACGGGTACCATATGGCTCGTGCAAGAGAGAAAAATTGTGAAGAAGACTGCACTTTCCACCCAACTGGTAGAACGGGTGCCGTAGTTTCTTTCGCTAAAAATGGTTCACTCAAGCTTGCATTTAGTTTTGAACGAACAGCGAAACGATTTCCTCCGTTTCGCTATAGGACGCTGTTTTATGTCTGACTCCGGTTGGTGGTGTTTGTTACTTTTTATTGTACAAACGAACAAATTTTGGGTGCTGGCTTTTGTTGGTTTTTTGCCTGGGTACGAGTTTTGTTTGCTGTCTACCCACCGGAAATGGCATCGTGGCAAAACTCACCCAGAAGTCTGGAGGATGAATTCTCGAGTTTCATTTATTTTCATCGACTAAAAAACAAGAAAAAAATGAGGATTCTGTTTTTTGCAGCAGAAGAAGCAACGGAAAACTTGAAAATGTTGCAAAACTGTCCTTATTTTCACCTTCTAGCACCGTTAAAACAAGATAAAGGATCAGGTTAAGCTTACCTCCGTCTGTAGTGGTTGAAGTTTTGCCGTTCTCTTATCGTCTTTTTGTTCCAATGCAAACAAACAGTTTAGTTTAGGAAGGAAAATAAACACAAAAACCTGGTTTACATACCACCCAAAAAAGGATGCCAGCCTTACACAACACGGAGACTAAACCACGAAAAACGGAAACGATATCTTCCGAACATTGTTGTATTGTTTCGAGTTCTCGTTCCTCGTGTTCCTTCATAAGTCTAATAAGACACAAGCAAGGTTTATGGGTGTGTGTGGTTTTCGAGTGTCAACCATCGTCTGATCATTCTCCTCTAATCCGAGGTGATCGTGGCTTTGTCCTCCAGCAAAAAACAACCTCCCTAAACCTCAGGAACTGTAGCTATCCTAGCTGGATAGTTTTAATCAAGGCTTCTCCACGAAACTAGTATTTTGACATGACTCCCCGGAATGTGTGCTGTCCCCAGGAATATATTAAAACTTTTGCAGGCATTTCAATATTTGCAACGTAACGCCGAAACCCCCCGTTAAGCAGTTGCAACTTTGTCCTTTCCCAGTTGTTCGTACGTGTTTTTGCTGCATTCGGTGGTGCATGTGGGTGAGTGATTGTGGTTTCCCCCTTTCCCCCGGCCCAACCATCTTTGGACGAAGAAAAGTTTTGTTTGAGCACAATTATGACGTGTCTATTTGGTGGTTGATGGTTGTTGCCGGTGGCTGCCAGATTTTCCATCGGGCACGGTACATATCTTGCACACTTGTCTAATTATGCGACATGCAAAATGGGAAAAGTTTGCACTGCGAAAACTACAACTATCACTGCTGCTGCTGCTGCTCGCAATATGGGATCCCAGACAAGACAAAACCTTTGCGAGTGTGGTGTTTATGTTGGTGCCCGGGTGCCACACGCACATTTTCCTCGTTTTTTTCGCTCTCTCCCTTCGTCTTCTTCGTACAAACCATCCGGACATTGGTTTTCTGTTTGGTGGTGTACGTTGCATTATTGATTTTGGAACTTTCGAGTGAAGCTTATGCTTCGTTTAGCGTGAGCAGATCGAGAGTGTTTTGCGCTTTGTGTGCCTGGCGCTTGCTGTTGTTTTATCGAAAAAGCAAGATGAATATTTAATCACATGCGGGAAATGCTGCTGCTGACGAAAGTCGGTACACGCGTCGGGGTAGCGAAAAATTGTGCTTTTATTGAGGCGTAAAATGGTCGATAAACTACGTTGATGGTTATGGTGCTGGGTATGCTGTCACTAAAGAGAGTGAGAGAGAGAGAGAGGGTTCCTGTCAATAGCTATTATTGTACGATAAATCTGCCTAACTGAGTTGTTTATCTGTTTCAAACGTATTACATTTGTAGAACACATCCAAAGACAGGATGAACCGCGAGATTATTTGTAATAACGCACACTACCGTGTACTTCAATAAGTTTTACTATACTTTTAAATTGCGTTTTCAAAATAAAAATACTAGATGTTTGGTTCTGAGTAAGTTTAAATTGAAGTCTCAAAAGAATCATATGCGGTAAGTACTTGCTTCATTGGCACCACGTTCCAACCCTTGTAAATGAGCTCCTCAAATTAAATCCTTAAAATTACTCCTTAGTGCTCATTTGTTGTTTTTTTTTTATAATTCCCCACATGTACGACTGTGCAAAACTGTGTCTTGGAAGTCACCAAATCTTCGAAAGCATGGCTTTGGATGATTTTGGACGTGTGGATAGGTGTACAATCACTTTTAAAGAAATAATGCTCCCACAACCTTCTCATCGAAGCTCTGTTCTTACAGTTCCAGGCGTTGATTTTCACGTTTTACTCAATAAACACCAACTGGAGATTTCCACGCCTGAATATGCCATGGGTGCTTTGGAACTAAGAGATTTTTATGTAGGACGTATGGATCGCAAAGTCGGTGTTCTAAGCCGATCATTGGGGAAACTGTCCTCTATAAATAAATGATAAAAAAAAATTGGGGAAACTGTGCCACTGTTACAGAAACAAAGAGTTTCTCATCAGAAAACACAAACTTCTGACATGCGAGTCGCGAAAGAATTAGTTTAGCTCTGTCCAGCATCTTCACTAAACTAACAACTAATAACAGAATGTGGAATCTACAGTAAATACTGAATTTAAATGTACTTATGAACAGCATAAAAAAATAAAAAGATTTCAGTCGGTCTGAGATGCCAAACTTTCGCAATGTCAAACTTGGCATAATTCTAGGATCAAGCAAAAAAATCAAAACAAAATGTCTAACAGGGTTTAATCACGCTTTTTTGGTTAAAAGCTGTTATCGCCTTCTCGCAACTTGATGAATCTCGTACAGTCAGTGGCGGATTTAACGGTACGCGGACTAAGCGGCCGCGGGGGGCCCCGAGTTTACAGATCATCTCGAACTTCCTAGGAACTCTGCAACTGTGGCGGGTTAAACGGTGGGCGGACTAGGAAGCTGCTTAAGGCCTTAGCATTTGAGGGGGGCCCCGAACAACGGAGGCCCCGCTCCACGAGAGAAAATGGATTGTAGGGGCCCAAACCAGTGTGCCGTTTAGGGCCTAAATCCGCCGCTGCGTACAGTTTTAGTTGCGTTATAAAAATTGTCATGGTTATTTAGAAAAAAAAAACTATATTAAAATAGTCTAGTTTGGCGAAATATGGACGCACTCAACTATCAAAGACAGAAAATGGCTACTGGAAAGTTTGCTCTTGTCGATTTATCAACATTCGTTTGCTGGCCGGATTGAAAGTATTCGAAGAGGTTGAAAGTTTTACATGTATGTCCTTCATTCAACAGTATGTAGATAAGAAACTGTCGGTGATGAAGGTCTGAATCTTTATTATATGCAAGTGTTTATACAAAAGGCTTGGAGGGCCAGAACGGAATTATAGCATAAGGTTAATTATAGCATAATAATAGCATCTTTGGAAACAGGTGAAACATTTCATCGATCATCGATATGTGTCGTAGTGTGCGTGAGAGAGGAAAGAGGTGATCGCCCTTATGATCAATCGACAGTTGGCAACGGAACGAAACGGACGCGTACGGAAGAAAACGATTGTAATAAATGTAATAGTTAAAAATTTACATCGCACAACTGCCTACCCTCGACTGATCATATGGTGCCGTGACCAGGATTACTACGGTGTTGATAAACATTATGCTGAAAAGTTAAAAAAAAAATAATAATAACTGTTGTGAATGTTGGTTCGTCCCGTGTAAAGGATCATTCGATAAAAAGTGTTTGAACGTAAATCGTGTTGCGCTTTGGTAACGAATTGAGCAGTTATGTACTGAGACTGAGCTGTGTATTTATTCGAACTCTGTTTGCTGTGTGTCCGTGTTCCTCTATTATCGTTCCGTTGCCAAATCCGGCTCACCGCAGCCTCGCATTAGGCTACTTAGCCAGTCAGGAGAATTTGGTATCATGCTACAAAATAGAACGATACGCTTTTTCGGTACAATCCCAAGTGCAACTGCACATATTTACTGATGCGTCTGAGGTAGCGTATGGCGCATGTGTATATGCAAGGTGTGAGGATCCGGATGGAAATGTTAAAATTTCTCTGCTGGCAGCGAAATCTCGAGTGGCTCCTTTGAAACGCATAAGCTTGTCTCGATTGGAACTCTGTGGTGCTTTATTAGGGGCTCATCTGTTCGAACGCGTTGCTCAAGCTATCCGCATGTCGGTGCAATCTGTGCACTTCTGGTCAGATTCGAGTATAACGCTGCACTGGATCGGGGCCGTTCCAAGTACCTGGAAAACGTACGTTGCAAACAGAGTAGCAGATATTCAACAATGCACAAAAGGGCACAAATGGAGGCACGTATCTGGATCGGAGAACCCTGCTGATTTGGTCTCTCGGGGCATGATGGTCTCCGAATTTATAAAGAGCAGAATGTGGCGAGTTGGTCCCGCTTGGCTGTCGTTACCTTCGTCCGAATGGCCTTCTGCCGAGCCTTCCATTCCGACAGAATTGGACAAAGAAACGCGTTTGTTGGTTGCCGTTACCAGTGCCACCCCTGCAGTTAATTTTTGGTTCACAAAGTGGTCATCATACGCACAATTGCTCCACGTTGTGGCATACTGCCAAAGATTCATCACAAACCTGAGGCTTAAGGCGCGAACTAAACCCACCAATGATCCTGTATCGATCATATTGACGCCCGAACAGAACGACGGGGCGAAAACATTCCTGGTACGTATGTGTCAAAAGGACGCATTCGCAAGCGAAATTCGTGCTCTTCAGAAGGGAAAGCCTGTGGAAAAAACGTCGTCAATCAGAAATCTCAGCCCGTTTTTGGACAAGCAAGGCATACTTCGTGTCGGGGGAAGATTGAATCTATCCGATTTGCCCTTTCAGGCAAAACATCCTGCTCTTTTGCCAAAAAGACACCCGTTTACGAGGAGTATTTTGGTGCATTACCATTGGAAGCTCCTACATGCTGGAGGACGCACGCTCATAAGCCACGTTCGTGAGGAGTTTTGGCCGTTAGATGCTCGACGTTTGGTGAGAAGCATAACACGTGAATGTTTTCGATGTTTCCGTATGAATCCTGTTAGTGCTTGCCAGCGTATTGGGCAACTACCCGAAGCAAGAGTGGTGCCAAGTCGACCCTTCAACAACGTGGGCATAGATTACGCCGGTCCTTTTTACCTAAAGCCGGTACACAGGAGAGCAGCACCAGCTAAAGTGTTCCTCTGCGTATTTGTTTGTTTCGCTACAAAGGCCGTACATCTCGAATTGGCCTGTGACTTGTCAACGTCGGCATTCCTAGCAGCTCTGCGCCGTTTCATCGCTCGTCGGGGTATACCCAGCCACATCCACTCCGACAACGGAAAAAATTTCGAAGGAGCCAACAACGAGATAGTGGAGCTTGGGTCACTTATTGCTGAAAAAGAGGAAGGACAAAAAGTGAGCGAGTTTTGTACGGCACGAGGTATAACCTGGCATTTTACTCCCCCAAGGGCTCCTCATTTCGGCGGGCTTTGGGAGTCTGCGGTGAAGGTCGCAAAGAACCATCTGTATCGTCAGCTCGGAGCTTCTCGCTTGTCATTCGAAGATCTGTACACTATACTAACACAAATCGAAGCGATAATGAATTCGCGACCGTTGCTTCCTCTTACAGAAGATCCAGATGACTTGGCTGCCTTAACTCCCGGTCACTTTTTAATCGGCACGTCACCGCAAGCGCTTCCTGAGCCGCAGTTCCACGACGTACCATTGAATCGGTTGGATCACTACTGGAGGTTACAAGCGCACGTGCAACGTTTCTGGGCTCACTGGAAAAAGGAATATTTGCAAGAACTTCAGAGAGACACTATGGGGCACGAGCAGAACAATGAGTTAACTATCGGACGGATGGTAATACTCATCGACGAACAACTACCGACAACCAGATGGCCTCTTGCTCGTATTGTCAATACTCACCCTGGAAGAGACGGTATAACGCGTGTTGTATCGGTGCGTACCACCAAGGGAATTTACAAGCGTCCGATTACAAAGATATGTATTTTACCTTTGCCAACCCCCATGGACGAACAACTACCGACAACCAGATGGCCTCTTGCTCGTATTGTCAATACTCACCCTGGAAGAGACGGTATAACGCGTGTTGTATCGGTGCGTACCACCAAGGGAATTTACAAGCGTCCGATTACAAAGATATGTATTTTACCTTTGCCAACCCCCATGGAAAATGTAACTGAGTTTTAAGTTGATAGCAGAATCGAAACAAGATTGATGGGAGAGATGATAGTGATGAGCTCAGGAGCATGCCAAGTGTTATAGTGCTAGCGTAGTGGCATAGGATTATTTGTTTACGTTCGTGTTGATATGTCATATCAAGGGGGGGGAGGATGTTTATACAAAAGGCTTGGAGGGCCAGAACGGAATTATAGCATAAGGTTAATTATAGCATAATAATAGCATCTTTGGAAACAGGTGAAACATTTCATCGATCATCGATATGTGTCGTAGTGTGCGTGAGAGAGGAAAGAGGTGATCGCCCTTATGATCAATCGACAGTTGGCAACGGAACGAAACGAACGCGTACGGAAGAAAACGATTGTAATAAATGTAATAGTTAAAAATTTACATCGCACAACTGCCTACCCTCGACTGATCAGCAAGTTAAAAGTAACATGGGTAAAAATATCATAACTATGCCTCCAAATGGAATATCCAGAGATTATCAATTATTTTCAATGAGATGTTCAGATTTTTGCAATCATTTCTACAACTATTAGTATGCTTTTTAAATGCTTCAATATACCTGGTACCTGTAATGAACAAAACATTTCAATAACTCAGTCATGCAAAAAGAGAATCCTGTTTTCCAACATTTTTCTAGGCGTTGCTATGCTAAACATTGGTCTAAAGCCTGTGTTTTGCTTTTATACGCTTTGAAGACACATTTACCAAATTATATTATCATAATTTCAATATTCTTGTCTTCAAAACTAACACTTTTAAGGAAACTGAAAAGTGAGGCTGGTGATAGGCTCAGGAGTTTCGAGACTTCCGGATAAATTCTGGAAATGTGATATTAAGTCTGAAGTGTGATATTAAGGTATTAATTTGATAATTAACAACAAATCCGAACATTGTAGTTAAATTCTTTCAATACAATACAAGTTATTAAACTGATTAACGAACTTAAAACGAAACGAAAAATATTATTTTTTTTAAATATAGTTGTTTTCGAAAAGACTTCGTCATGGTTTGTCTTTATTCCCTTTTCAACAATAAAAAAGAACTCATTTTGTTACTGTATTCATCGACAATCCTATAAAAGTTCATATTTGTAACATCATTCTCAAGAATGTTGTAAAATTTGAATACTTAAAAACACAAGCTACAATATTAAGAATCTGTAAAATCAGTATTCTAAACTGACTTATACTTGGTTGACTAGTGCAAAATTCATCCTTCACTGAACGCAAGAGATTTTAGCCAACACAAAGACTTAAATCGTTCCATCCGTTTGTCGTATAAACAGCTCTGTTTTTTTTGCATCCAATTTAAACATTTATTTATTTCCTTCCCACCAAACAAACAAAGAAAAACACAACGCAACAATGTGCTTTCAAACGGTAGCAATAACAATAAAGCGTTAAAATCATCTTTTACCATAACACTTGGGCAAACGGTGACAGCAAAAATAACAAACGCACCGCCGCTAAGTGAAACGGACATAAGCAGTTAGCCAAAGTAATAAATACAAATAAATCCCAATTCCGAAACCCGCACTTCGCTCACCGGCCACCCCGGATCAGCCGGACGAGAAAGGTTGTCGCATCAATAATAAATCGTCCTCGGAAAACCCCAAACCAAGCGCCCATGTTCTCTGTTTCCCCGGCTCGGGGTTCGCGAGTACACCTATCTCGCTGTACAGCACAGCAGCTAATGCAGTTCATAAAATTTGATTGCAATTGCAAGGAGATTGTGTGAAACACAAAGCGAAACGAGTGGGGGCCAAACCTACAAAAAAAAAGGTGGAAAATGCAAAAAAGAATACACCTAGCAGTGGAAATAGTAGTACCAGCAGCGAGCCAGCCAGCCAGCTTGCTCGGAAGTGCTCAATTATTCACCTCACCGGAGAGCTCGGGAGGATTATTTGCCAACATTTGCTTTATGGATCTAATGTATCCGGCTTTGGCTGCACGTTCTGCATGAAGTGTTTGGATTTTTTCTGTTTGGCTTAATTCTCTACTTACACTCCACAGTTTTCTGGGCGCAAAGTTTGCCGAATCATGGGCTACAATCTGGGGTCTGGGAAAATGATTTTATTAAAGCACATTTTTGTGGCCTGAAAGTCCACAAAGCCACAGCCAAAGTAAGGCGTCACATTCGGGCAGGTGCGACTGTAGGCGAATGAGAACGAATATGTACGGTGTTGCATGTGCAAGACAGTGACGCTGGCATTAGGAAGCATCCCCAGGAGTTTTGTTCTTTTTTCCTGGTAACTAGACATCTGACGCCAGGGAATTTCGTTGCTTTTCTTCTGCCATTTGCCGTACGTACAAAAGTTTTGCGAGTAACAAACACGTCTTTTAGCTAAGAGAACCATTCTTTCTTCCCTGATGTCCCATGTTCAAACATGGGACGAGTTATGAGTTTTAATATATAGTGAAACTTTTCACACTCCTACTACTCTCTACAGACGAGATGAGGAACTCTTAAAACGTTAAAAGGAAAACTGCGGAATAGAAAACTTTTGTACGTACGGCAAATGGCAGAAGAAAAGCAACGAAATTCCCTGGCGTCAGATGTCTAGGTACCAGGAAAAAAGAACAAAACTCCTGGGGATGCTTCCTAATGTCAGCGTCACTGTCTTGCACATGCAACACCGTACATATTCGTTCTCATTCACCTACAGTCGCACCTGCCCGAATGTGACGCCTTACTTTGGCTGTGGCTTTGTGGACTTTCAGGCCACAAAAATGTGCTTTAATAAAATCATTTTCCCAGACCCCAGATTGTAGCCCATGATTCGGCAAACTTTGCGCCCAGAAAACTGTGGAGTGTAAGTAGAGAATTAAGCCAAACAGAAAAAATCCAAACACTTCATGCAGAACGTGCAGCCAAAGCCGGATACATTAGATCCATAAAGCAAATGTTGGCAAATAATCCTCCCGAGCTCTCCGGTGAGGTGAATAATTGAGCACTTCCGAGCAAGCTGGCTGGCTGGCTCGCTGCTGGTACTACTATTTCCACTGCTAGGTGTATTCTTTTTTGCATTTTCCACCTTTTTTTTTGTAGGTTTGGCCCCCACTCGTTTCGCTTTGTGTTTCACACAATCTCCTTGCAATTGCAATCAAATTTTATGAACTGCATTAGCTGCTGTGCTGTACAGCGAGATAGGTGTACTCGCGAACCCCGAGCCGGGGAAACAGAGAACATGGGCGCTTGGTTTGGGGTTTTCCGAGGACGATTTATTATTGATGCGACAACCTTTCTCGTCCGGCTGATCCGGGGTGGCCGGTGAGCGAAGTACGGGTTTCGGAATTGGGATTTATTTGTATTTATTACTTTGGCTAACTGCTTATGTCCGTTTCACTTAGCGGCGGTGCGTTTGTTATTTTTGCTGTCACCGTTTGCCCAAGTGTTATGGTAAAAGATGATTTTAACGCTTTATTGTTAATGTTTATACAAAAGGCTTGGAGGGCCAGAACGGAATTATAGCATAAGGTTAATTATAGCATAATAATAGCATCTTTGGAAACAGGTGAAACATTTCATCGATCATCGATATGTGTCGTAGTGTGCGTGAGAGAGGAAAGAGGTGATCGCCCTTATGATCAATCGACAGTTGGCAACGGAACGAAACGAACGCGTACGGAAGAAAACGATTGTAATAAATGTAATAGTTAAAAATTTACATCGCACAACTGCCTACCCTCGACTGATCAGCAAGTTAAAAGTAACATGGGTAAAAATATCATAACTATGCCTCCAAATGGAATATCCAGAGATTATCAATTATTTTCAATGAGATGTTCAGATTTTTGCAATCATTTCTACAACTATTAGTATGCTTTTTAAATGCTTCAATATACCTGGTACCTGTAATGAACAAAACATTTCAATAACTCAGTCATGCAAAAAGAGAATCCTGTTTTCCAACATTTTTCTAGGCGTTGCTATGCTAAACATTGGTCTAAAGCCTGTGTTTTGCTTTTATACGCTTTGAAGACACATTTACCAAATTATATTATCATAATTTCAATATTCTTGTCTTCAAAACTAACACTTTTAAGGAAACTGAAAAGTGAGGCTGGTGATAGGCTCAGGAGTTTCGAGACTTCCGGATAAATTCTGGAAATGTGATATTAAGTCTGAAGTGTGATATTAAGGTATTAATTTGATAATTAACAACAAATCCGAACATTGTAGTTAAATTCTTTCAATACAATACAAGTTATTAAACTGATTAACGAACTTAAAACGAAACGAAAAATATTATTTTTTTTAAATATAGTTGTTTTCGAAAAGACTTCGTCATGGTTTGTCTTTATTCCCTTTTCAACAATAAAAAAGAACTCATTTTGTTACTGTATTCATCGACAATCCTATAAAAGTTCATATTTGTAACATCATTCTCAAGAATGTTGTAAAATTTGAATACTTAAAAACACAAGCTACAATATTAAGAATCTGTAAAATCAGTATTCTAAACTGACTTATACTTGGTTGACTAGTGCAAAATTCATCCTTCACTGAACGCAAGAGATTTTAGCCAACACAAAGACTTAAATCGTTCCATCCGTTTGTCGTATAAACAGCTCTGTTTTTTTTGCATCCAATTTAAACATTTATTTATTTCCTTCCCACCAAACAAACAAAGAAAAACACAACGCAACAATGTGCTTTCAAACGGTAGCAATAACAATAAAGCGTTAAAATCATCTTTTACCATAACACTTGGGCAAACGGTGACAGCAAAAATAACAAACGCACCGCCGCTAAGTGAAACGGACATAAGCAGTTAGCCAAAGTAATAAATACAAATAAATCCCAATTCCGAAACCCGTACTTCGCTCACCGGCCACCCCGGATCAGCCGGACGAGAAAGGTTGTCGCATCAATAATAAATCGTCCTCGGAAAACCCCAAACCAAGCGCCCATGTTCTCTGTTTCCCCGGCTCGGGGTTCGCGAGTACACCTATCTCGCTGTACAGCACAGCAGCTAATGCAGTTCATAAAATTTGATTGCAATTGCAAGGAGATTGTGTGAAACACAAAGCGAAACGAGTGGGGGCCAAACCTACAAAAAAAAAGGTGGAAAATGCAAAAAAGAATACACCTAGCAGTGGAAATAGTAGTACCAGCAGCGAGCCAGCCAGCCAGCTTGCTCGGAAGTGCTCAATTATTCACCTCACCGGAGAGCTCGGGAGGATTATTTGCCAACATTTGCTTTATGGATCTAATGTATCCGGCTTTGGCTGCACGTTCTGCATGAAGTGTTTGGATTTTTTCTGTTTGGCTTAATTCTCTACTTACACTCCACAGTTTTCTGGGCGCAAAGTTTGCCGAATCATGGGCTACAATCTGGGGTCTGGGAAAATGATTTTATTAAAGCACATTTTTGTGGCCTGAAAGTCCACAAAGCCACAGCCAAAGTAAGGCGTCACATTCGGGCAGGTGCGACTGTAGGTGAATGAGAACGAATATGTACGGTGTTGCATGTGCAAGACAGTGACGCTGACATTAGGAAGCATCCCCAGGAGTTTTGTTCTTTTTTCCTGGTAACTAGACATCTGACGCCAGGGAATTTCGTTGCTTTTCTTCTGCCATTTGCCGTACGTACAAAAGTTTTCTATTCCGCAGTTTTCCTTAGGGCTAGAATTAAGAGTTCCTCATCTCGTCTGTAGAGAGTAGTATGAGTGTGAAAAGTTTCACTACATATTAAAACTCATAACTCGTCCCATGTTTGAACATGGGACATCAGGGAAGAAAGAATGGTTCTCTTAGCTAAAAGACGTGTTTGTTACTCGCAAAACTTTCCCTCATATTTTCTGCAGCTCGAACGTACATTTGGGAATTCTTTTTTGCCATAGGAACCAATTTGTTTCGCCACTTGGTGTTAATGGTAATGGTAGGCATGAGAACGTACCCAAACAAAGTTGCCGAAGTGAAACGCACAACGCCAATAGGAACAATCTTTTGTCATCCGGTAGTTCGCGTGAAGTTCTGGCAGTCTTTTGTGGTTTTACGGGACCGGCGTCTGGTTGGGAGAATTTAATTTCCCACCATGATAATAGCAAATAGTAGTAGTGGCGAGCGTTATTCAATTATTCGGCCCATGGAGCCGCGAAAACCGCGAGCCCATTCAGGCGGATGAAAATTTATTTTCCACCACCAAAAACGGGCACAATTTTACACTGGTCACAATTCCAGCTTCAATTCCGCTGCTGAGACCTGTTTGCAACAAGCACTAGGCCGCACTCCAGCTGCTGCTCCAACAAAGAACTTGTTGAGGCGAATCTTCTTCACCGAGATAATCCTTGCCGGTTAAGGTTAAGACGCCTGTCTGCCACCGTCCGGGCGCCTTTGATTGGACTGTGCGGTGGTGGGCGGTGAAGGCCGGCCAGCCGGGCTGCTGTCCATTGTCACCTTGCTGCTGTGGACGATATCTCATAAATCATAGGAAAACTTTCATTGGTTGGGTTGAAGTTGCTGCGTCTTTGCTGCTTTCTTTTTTCCCCCCAGTTGGTCCTTCCATTCTTTGGTTTGTTCATAAACTTACGAAAGCAGGAAT
>KZ061566.1:375072-389067 GCA_002091835.1 Anopheles maculatus | reverse complement strand
ATGCGGTGACAGGTGGCCAACGATGATGCTCGTTATGACGTGAGATGATTCGGCGAGCTGAGGGCAAGAAGACGCCCTTTATTTCCAGGGTGAATGAGAAAGAATAATGATTTATAGACAAATGATGAAGTTTTGAACTCGAAAGGCTCTCTCTCCTCTGTTGGGCCTTCTCTGCTACCACCATCATCATCCAGGTGGGGTTTGGGTTATAGTTTAGCATAAAACGAACTCCAGGAGCTGGTCAACCACAAACACTTGCGAGACCAAGAACGGTCGGATTCTCAGGGAGGTTGGTTCCTCGTTACCGTACGTTATTTATTGGTATCTCGTAGGAACGGTCCTTTCGCAGGTCCAACCACACACACAAACTTGACGTTTATTTGGCCAGACTGGCCGGAAGACGCTGTGGAATGTTTTCCTTGCATCTTTGCTACTCGGCAGAGAGCAAAAAGGGGCGAACCTTTCTTCGCCGGACACACACACACACACACTAGATTGCACGGTCCGTGGCAGACGGCCGTCATCCGGCCCGCTTTGAAAGATCACGTCGTCAGTCTGGGTGCGCAAAATTAATATCTTACTTGATTTATGGAGAGAATTTGCTAATAGCAGAACGGTACGCCCAGGTTGAGTATGGTTTGTTTGGGGTGCTGGTGCTGCATTGAAAATGAAACACTTGTCGATGGTTTGAGCGTCGATGGCTTATGCGGGTTTGGGATGAGAAGGCCTGGGATGATGGCCGTACTAGTGCAGTACTAGTACGTGCTTATTTGCTATGTATTTTAACTAACCTTCATAATTGATACAGGCGATGGGAGTGAACTGGACGAGCTATCCAATCTCCGGAACTGATGAAAATAGCTCACGCAATCTAGCAGCTATGTTGCTCTTTAATCTGTAGAAATTCTGTAGCTAGTGTCCTGAAAGTATCATTGTTAAATACGTCTTATAACTTGCATCAAAGGGCGCTGGGAATTCTTATGATTTAAAGCATCTCTCCGTTTCAATTAATTCTCACAGCTTTTGATCACACCAAACATCGTATTACACACAGCACCATTATTTGCAGCTTAATACATAATAATTGTTGCTTGCAGGGAAATACTGGCTACGGGATACATAGATTAAGTGCTCAAGAATATCTCTTCCACCGTGTGGTTTATGGTTTTGCCCCTTTTGCAACCTTTCAAGATCATTAGACCTTCTTCTTCGCACCAAGACTCACACGCACCACATGTGTTGCACAAGAAACCAATTGACAATTGAATGTCCTTAATCCTGCAACATGCAAGTATGCATGCGCCCGTCCCTACAATCCGTCGTATTGTCGCAAACCATCCATGACACTCGATCGGTTAAACTAGACAGAATAATTAAACAATGAAATTAGAACGGAAAAACCCTAGCCTGGCAAACTAATGATGATGCATGATGGCATGCGGCAATACTTTAAGAAAACCTGGAGCCAGGAGCACATTCGTTCCTTTGCTTTGCAGTGCCAGCTGGAGGAGCGCGAATGGGCATCCGTCATCGTACAAAGGACACACCAGGAGAAGGTGTGCAAAAGCGACACACGACCGAACACGTTCGTACCCGGCTCTGGCAAAACACCCCAAGCCCTCGGAGTTTAGGTGCTTCCTCTCTATCTAGCTCTCACAAGAAAAGGCATTCAAGCGTGCAGGCGCTTCCTATCTTCCGGCAGTTGTGCATCGATGTCTTGCCCTCGGTGGGGCACTGTGTGTTGTCTGGGTACCTTGGCAAGACATGTCTGTCTGGTAGTTGGAAGACAGAAGAAGCACACACACACATACACGCCCGGGTGCCCGAGCAATGAAGACGTTTTGCAAAACGTGAAATGGATACGTCTGTAATCTGCCTTCTTAAGCCGGGAGCAGTTTCGGAACGCAACAGAGCGCACAAATAATCTTTCTCCGGCAAGATGCTGTCCCAGGGTTTGAAGAAAGGCATCGTAGAAATCGAAACTACATCGAGGCGCTCGATGTTTTGTTCGAACAATGTTGGGGATCCCGGTTTGGGGAGGTTTTGCGGAGCGGATTTTACAGACGGAAAAGCGTTTTAGGGCAGCTTTTCTATTCTATTACCTCGCTGGCATATGCAAATATGATGGCTTTTGCACTCACGTTTAGTGAGGCAAAGGATGCAGCACTATGGCACATTCCTCATGGGAATTCAAGGATCTCTTCCCGATGAAGCAGCCAGTTGCGACTTCGGAACAGGGCGAGAAAGTCCCAGCTAAATGAGACTCGTAGATATAGGCATTTGATTTCTAGCGCAGCAGTTAAATCTGACAAGCTGACAATGTAGTCAGTGTACGGTAGTGGTGGCTTTCCAGCGGGCGGCAGAATTATGTACCATTAACCGGAAGCTAATCATTTTAAGCAAGTAGTAAATGTGTGTTTGTGTCGCCTACCGAGTGGTCAGCTACTTCCGTTGACGGTTTCGCACCGTGATTGCAGTATACAGCGGTGATGGAACCGTTGTATTGCACATAAACTTCCAGCAGCTCGGCGTACCGTAACGAGTGGTAGCAACCGAGTACGTAATTAACGGGAGCTGTTGTTGTCCCGCCCGGTACATAACAGTCAACCACGTCCATCGATCAAGGAAACACCGGGATATATGGGTACCGCGGTATCCAGCCCAACGCACCTTTGACAGCAGGTAGGGTTGGAAATCTTGAAATTGTGCATGCATAAATTCCACCCCCGGTGGGACATTGGACATTGGACAGGGGAGAAAGGGAATTTGCACAACATTTTGACTAATGAACGTTCGTTTACTGATGTGGCCTGTGGGTAAGGAAGACGAGAACATACCGTTTTACCAGCCAAAACCACTCAGACTCTTATGCCAAGCCGACTTTAATTCGTCGTGTAAACGGCCCCAGGGTTTTGGTGTCTCCAACAAACCAGGCTGCATGCAGCTGACTTTTGGGCACTGTTGGCATATCTCATTAGACGCACTGAATTTCTACGAGCAAAAGTTTCCTTCCGGGGCGCTATAAATAGCAATAGTTGCCGAAGAAATGGCACGCTCCGGTAGCAGAAATTTCCGGAGTCCTGCTTCCATCGGTAGAAAGTTTTCCGGGTCGGTATTCGCGGCCTCCCGGAAGGAGTGGGGCGAGTTTCATCAGGCGTGTTGAAGATTTGGGAACTTAATAAATTAAATTATATCGGTCTAGAACCGGTGCTGTGATGGTGGCCGGTGCGTGCTAGTCTTCCAACAAACGTGCAAACGTAATTTGGAGTCTGCAAGTGGTGAGTCTTCATCAGCTGCACATGTTTAAGCTGAAATGTTCGCAATACTTTCCCGCAACAAATTGCTTTGTAGACTAACAATGCTGGGATGCATGGACGCTCAGAATAAATTGATGTGGATTCGTGTGTTCAAGTCTCGAGGTCCGTTTAAATCCTAAAGATGCTCGGTAATGAAGGAATGAGCGAAGGTTAAGACATTGGTAGATTCTATTTTAATTTGACATGCTTTTTCATACCTTTAAAACCATAATAAGCGTCTTTTTATGAGGCACTACGGACACGCTCACCCGAGAGAATTTGTATTCAATACAGGACTGTGTAGCTGTCGACTTGATCTAATCTACTGCTAACAATAGTTTTCCGGGATGCATTGAGGTCATGGCTTACATCATGATTACTAATTATCTTCAAGAATCAATCAAATACTTTCAATCACGTTTTTTTATAGAGCCTATCTAGCTTCTGACGCCTAACTATGCATCTTTTAGCATAGAACATCCGTGATGCAGAAGAGAACCGAGGACAATCATGTGAAACGCGATTCCAATTGCGCATGTTTAAGCACCGAATGATTCTGGATGCTGCCTCGTAACGAATGCCCCATGTACAGATGAACTCCAATCTGACGTTTTATACTGATGGTGCAATAAACTTCAGCTAGTCAATTTGCATCCATTGTATGTGTGATACTGAGTTCTTCAAGCATATTAGCCTTCTCGTGGCAAAGATCGATGTGAATGGTATAATTGCGGACCCTTGAAGCCATGCATTTACAGCGCTCGCTGATCTCGAGGTCATCCATCGGTCTTAACGGCGCCAAAAGTAGTAAAACTGACGGCAGTGTTAACGTTCCTTGGTGTTGTAGAAGATCATTCCAACGCTTTGGTGGAGCATTCTGTACAACGGTCCGAACCGATTGCAGTGTGAGGGATAACAAACAGGTTTGCAGCAATATTAACTGCACACGGAACAACCAAAGCCTGTTCGGGATTAGTGTCTTGGATGGCAAAAGCTCTTGCAGGAAAGCATTTCATGTCTTAACCTTTGTGACTTCTTTTGAGCAATTATTAATGCCTCATGCACTACTGAAGGAACCACCAGCTCAAAACTACTTTAAATATATCTCTTTCAAACGCCCAAATAAAAGCGCCATCCACGTCACGCTTCGTCCGCTGGAAAAGAATCGGTACACCAAATGAGCCCGTTGGGGATGACAACAGCGCCCGCAAAGCAAACAGAAATGTCATACCATCCTGTTGCATGCGTTTTCATAATTGATCCACCCTTCATGGTTGGCCGTTTATCCCGAAACCCACCCAACCCACGCCCAACACTGCCGATAATGAAGTCACTTACCGGCTGCATTAACCGGCGTGCTTCAACATTTCCCCCGGAATCATGATGCGCTTCCGGTCGTTGATGACACCCCGAAATTGGCCCCAGCCTAGCTACTCTTTCGCATTCCTCGCTGGATTGGTTTGCGAGCGACACAAAGTACACCGGGGCGGACATGCACACACACAAAAAAAAAAAACGACGCACACGGCTTCTTCGGCTGAAAGGCTTCGGACGGAACGTTCAAAAACTCGCACAGACACTACGCGATAAGCTCTTCAGTCAATTTGCTTTCAAAATAATAGCGAGTGTCCCCCTGCGCGTTCGCTTCTGTGTGCCCGCATTAGACGAGAGTGGACGACCTGTCAAAGACCAAGGTGTGCTCGAACCTACATCTGTACGTTCGCCTGGTCTGGGCACCGAAAGCGCACTTTATCAAAAAAGAAGCTCAACTTCAATCCACCAGAAGCTCGGTGCCCGGTCCGCGATGCTCTGGTCAAACCTCGATGGCTGATGGCCACCGATCCGGACGGAGTTTTTTGGGGTTGCCTGCTAGAGTGTGAGTTTGATGGAATCGCACCGATCTCGTATTGACGTTGGCCGGAGGCTACGCGTGCAGCTGTACGGTGCCTTGGTCGTTTGCTTGAGTTTTTCGGGAGTGACGCTTGGATTGCCATTGTTAAACACCTGCAGTGCAGTTGGCGCAAAATTGACACAAAAGCTAACCTTCGCGAAGCGACCGCGGGTGCCAGCGTACAGGACCGGTTTCCGGTTTGCCACGGTCCGTCCAAAATACCGGCACCGGCCACATCAGGCACATTGGGTGTACCGGTGTACGGGCCGAAAGGATCATGATAGTGCTACGTGCCTCGTCGGTCGCGTGGTCGTTGCCGGGAAAACCCGCAATCGATCCATCCCAATGGATGATGCACCTGACGGGGTTTTTCGGTGGTGCATCGCAGTGCATCGGAGTGCCGATTCGGAGGACACACGCACAGCGAAACAATTGCCTGGTGCGAGCTGCTTCCAGCGAAAGGACATTTGGTGCATTTTCACAGCGAAGGTTAGCCAGGGATCAACGTTTGGTCGTTTGTTTTTGGGACAATGCTTTGGGAACTTGGGTGTATGTGTGTGTTTTTTTTCTTGTTGTTGTTGCTCCTGCCGTGGTGGAACCCATACCCTAAGCGTTCCCAGACGGGAACGCGACTTTTATTCAACCTTTCGCTCGAAATGGCATTAGTTGTCGCCGGCCGGCAGTGGTTGGCGTTCTTCCCACCCTCCAAAAACCCGCCGGCGGACATTTGTGGTTTGGTGCCGAGGCTCGTGAATAGATTTAGACATGTTTCCGCACCGTTTAGTTCGCGTGTTGGACGGTCCGCGCGCGACCCAGCGTTTGTCTTCCCAATCGCTTGGGACTAACGCACAGGAGCGGGTTTTTGGCAAACGCGGGCGAGGATTTTTTTTTTCGTTATAATGACAGCGCGCGTACCTAAAGGTAAAGGTGGTTTTTCCCCATAAAACATGTCATCGGTGAGTATCGGTGGGCCGGCGGCCGCGACGACGGTGATGGCGGACGATAGCAAAATTCCTATCGGTAGGGGTTTTCGCGCGTGGTTTTAGCGTTATTTTGGAATTTGAATGACTTTCACCTTTACTTCACCGACTGGGCTGGGAAACGATGATGATTCGAGACCGATAAAGTGGTGACCGTTTGTTCAGGCCTTGCGGGCGTATATTTATGTTTTTATTTTATTCGATCTAAGCTAAATGTATTTTCCGGACGGGTCTGCGTCGGTTAGCAGAAATAAATTAAATTAAAAGAGCAAATCCTCGAAAACTCGATCAAACTCTTCTGCTGCTTGCATTTTGCCGAGCCCGTGGAAGGGCCGCCCGGGGCCTACGCATTTTGTTTTTGTGCGTCTGTGTGTCTGTGTGTGTGTGTTGTGTTGTATTCTTTTCTTCCAATCCGTTCCGTGTGTTTGACAGTTGGTGGAATTTTTACATCCGTCAGCTTGCTGCTGCAGTGTGGTGAAGTGAGTGAGCGAGCGAACGAGTGTGTGAGTGTGAGGTTTTGTGAATGTCTAGCAGCAGCAGCAGCATCGATGAACGCATTACGCTAGAAGGAAGGGTATCGAAAACGGTCCAGAGCAAGCACTTAGTAGTGAACCCCTCGAGAAATCAACCATATTTTCAATAGGGAGCAATGGTAGAGGGTTCGAATTTGTGCCACAAATTGTTTGCTGACGACGCATCACCACGAGATGTATGTAAACGGAGGGGGGCTGTAGTAGTGTGTGGTAACACTAACGGCAACGACAAGAAAATCGGTCACCACGTCAAATATTCCGAAGTGGAAGAAAGGGAACTCGCTGTTTTGCAGCAACACTCCGGGGCGCACTCGTTTGCTCGATGTTAAATTTTCGGTAACCGTCTTTCAAGCGCATTACAATTTCGGTCAAACGTTATATATGTTTGAAGCGCGGCAGCGCGCTATTTTTCGTTCACTCGCAGCTTATTTACTTGGCTGCTGCTGTGCGTGCCCACAAACACACTCGTACGGCACTCGCAATAGCAGAGCGGTCACCCGCCGTATGTGAGTGACGTTTGCCGTGCACTCACATTAAATTGTACGCACATTTTGATATAAGCAAATGGTATGAGGAGTTTAGAAGGAAAGGACGTTGGTGGATGGGTGGAGTGGGGCACAGTTTTTTCGATGAAAGGTTGAGTGAGTGTTGAGTGTTTTGTAAATATTGGTGAGTGGTTGGCTGGCGTTTGGAAAGGGAATGATGAAGAAATTGGAATGGGAGAATAAATATTTTTATTCGTTATTGCTTGCTTATATCATGTTGCTGCATGCCTTCGTTGTTTTTTTTTCTTTTTTTATGTAAATTTTACTCTTTTTTAAATAAAATAAAAGTATTGTTAAAAAAATATGTTACCCGTGTAAACCTACATTGGTAAACAGTTTAAGTTTTCTTTTAAGCAATTATTCAAATAAACACAAATGAAATTTGGAAAACAACGCACAAAACAAATACAATATGTTAAAAAGAAAACAATGCAATTCGATTGCTGCCCTTCTACATAAGGCACGGGTTTAAAGCTGCACAGCCGGCCGCTCACACACCACTCACGTTTTTGTGTCAGTGGTGAGTATGGAAATGAGCGGTTCTCATTTGAGTGGAGAAATTCACCATAGCTGCTCGTGCGGTTGCTTTGATTGTATTTTTCTCCCCGTATTTCTTCGTCCGACACAGAGAAACGTATTCCATCTCTGTTTTGCTTACACTCACGTTCCTATCGCTCCCTTTCGCTCGCTCTTGCACCTTCACGCGTTCGCTTAAGGTTTGCTTCGTTTTTTGAGGGAATAAAATAAAGGAAAACGTAAAAAAAACAAGGGTACACTTCAGATATGTTATTATATACTAGTGATTCTTTGCAAGAGTACACAAAACCGTATACACACATACACATCTACATACCGCTCATACAGACACAAACAGCCGTAGTGAAATGATTACTTCGTTTTTTGAGGGAATAAAATAAAGGAAAACGTAAAAAAAACAAGGGTACACTTCAGATATGTTATTATATACTAGTGATTCTTTGCAAGAGTACACAAAACCGTATACACACATACACATCTACATACCGCTCATACAGACACAAACAGCCGTAGTGAAATGATTATTTTTCCCTACCAAACTACAAGCATAACGGGCCGCGTAAACAAGCGGCTCGGTTGGAAGTGTTTTTTTTTTTTGTATTTCGCTTCTTTCTCTCCCAGCGTTTTTCATTTGCGTTGTTTGCGCTGCTGAGCCACCGCTCTTTGCTTGGCGATGCTGAATTTTTGATTTCAGCAGCTGATGACATGAACATGTCGTGCGCTTGGTACGGTGCGGTGGTAGGCAACCGGAACATCCGAGAACGAACAAGTTCACGTTAATAGGGCGCCAAAAGTCGTTCCCGATGGCTATAAAATCGTTTTAACCAATATCGAACTGGGCTGCATACACGGTTAGGTTGCTCACACCGTAGCAGTGGTGGTCGCGGTAGTGTTGGTGGCATCGTTACGGGTGACTTGTTATGTAAAGCGCTCCGTACGTGTTTGATTTGTAGCGTGTGCCTGATGGGCAACAAAATAAGGAATACAGCACGAACAACACAAAAAAGGAAGATGAAAGGCAAACAACAGACACGAACAATTTCGGTCAAACGTTATATATGTTTGAAGCGCGGTAGCGCGCTATTTTTCGTTCACTCGCAGCTTATTTACTTGGCTGCTGCTGTGCGTGCCCACAAACACACTCGTACGGCACTCGCAATAGCAAAGCGGGCACCCGCCGTATGTGAGTGACGTTTGCCATGCACTCACATTAAATTGTACGCACATTTTGATATAAGCAAATGGTGTGAGGAGTTTAGAAGGAAAGGACGGTGGTGGATGGGCGAAGTGGGGCTCGGTTTTTTCGATGAAAGGTTGAGTGAGTGTTGAGTGTTTTGTAAATATTGGTGAGTGGTTGGCTGGCGTTTGGAAAGGCAATGATGAAGAAATTGGGATGGGAGAATAATATTTTTATTCATTTTTGCTTGCTTATGTTATGTTGTTGTATGCTTTCGTTATTCATTCTATTTTTATGTAATTTTTATTCTTTTTTTAAATAAAATAAAAGTATTGTTAAAAAAAAAATTGACGCTTGTAAACCTACATTGGGAAACAGTTTAAGATTGCTTGGAAGCAATTATGTAAAAAACATAAATTAAATTTCAGAAACAACGCACAAAACAAATACAATATGTTAAAAAGAAAACAATGCAATTCGATTGCTGCCCTTCTAAATAAGGCACGGGTTTAAAGCTGCACAGCCGGCCGCTCACACACCACTCACGTTTTTGTGTCAGTGGTGAGTATGGAAATGAGCGGCACCCATCTGAGTGGAGAAATTCACCATAGCTGCTCGTGCGGTTACTTTGATTGTATTTTTCTCCCCGTATTTCTTCGTCCGACACAGAGAAACGTTTTCCATCTCTGTTTTGCTTACACTCACGTTCCCATCGCTCCCTTTCGTTCGCTCTAGCACGTTCACGCGTTCGCTTAAGGTTTGCTTCGTTTTTTGAGGGAATAAAATAAAGGAAAACGTAAAAAAAACAAGGGTACACTTCAGATATGTTATTATATACTAGTGATTCTTTGCAAGAGTACACAAAACCGTATACACACATACACATCTACATACCGCTCATACAGACACAAACAGCCGTAGTGAAATGATTATTTTTCCCTACCAAACTACAAGCATAACGGGCCGCGTAAACAAGCGGCTCGGTTGGAAGTGTTTTTTTTTTTTGTATTTCGCTTCTTTCTCTCCCAGCGTTTTTCATTTGCGTTGTTTGCGCTGCTGAGCCACCGCTCTTTGCTTGGCGATGCTGAATTTTTGATTTCAGCAGCTGATGACATGAACATGTTGTGCGCTTGGTACGGTGCGGTGGTAGGCAGCCGGAACATCCGAGAACGAACAAGTTCACGTTAATAGGGCGCCAAAAGTCGTTCCCGATGGCTATAAAATCGTTTTAACCAATATCGAACTGGGCTGCATACACGGTTAGGTTGCTCACACCGTAGCAGTGGTGGTCGCGGTAGTGTTGGTGGCATCGTTACGGGTGACTTGTTATGTAAAGCGCTCCGTACGTGTTTGATTTGTAGCGTGTGCCTGATGGGCAACAAAATAAGGAATACAGCACGAACAACACAAAAAAGGAAGATGAAAGGCAAACAACAGACACGAAGCAGCTGTGGCCCTGCGACTGGATATGGAAGGCCTAACGAGACTGGCGTTTGAGCGTGTGGTTGTGGTTGGTGACGGTGATCATGGTGAGTGGTGATGGTGGTGGTGGTGGTGCTGCTGGTTGTCGAAGCTGACGTTCATGAGTCTCTCAATACTATGTTGATTAATTTATCGAATTCCAGCAACTGTGCGTCCGTTGCTAATGAGCGAACGAATCAAATTACATTGCCAGGAAAGCGGAGAATCCACCGGGGGTGGGAGGATGTTATCTATCCGTGCACTCGATTAAACAAATACCCGTACCCGTACTCGCTGTACAATACAATGTAGCCGAGCCTGCCCCGGACGATAAGCCGAAAGTGTACATAGACTTAAAATAAATGATCCAAATGACAACCTTATCGATAGGACGCAACAAAAAAAGAAGTCTTAAATAAAACTCGAAAACAGTTGAATGTAAAAGGAGGTAACAAACAACCAAACACACACACATACACGCGCGCTGACGAAGAAACAACTTTTCATCGTACAGCAAAACGCGCGGCCACCATGTGTGCCACCGTCACTCAGCGCCTCAACGCCCATTCCGAACCCTGTAAAACTGCCAGGCAAAAAAGCCGTTTCCAACTGTTTCTAATTTATTATAATGTTAACCCTGTCGCTCACATACGCACGCACACAGCGGTATGCTTCGTAAGCGTAAGCACTCACGAGCCTTTTGCTTGCAATATTTACACGAAGACTGCTGTGCTGAGTGTTGCTTTTCTATGTACAAAACGAGTGGTAGCAGAACTGTACGCTTTACATAAAGAAGCGGAGAACAGTGAGTGCGTACAGCATGGATTTGTATGGTAAGAGCAAGGGGCATGGTAAGAAGCAGCGAAGACAACACGGGTAAGCATCCCCAAGAGAGCACTTATATTTGTGCCCGTACCCGTGCGCATTATGTACTGCTCGCTGGAAGAGATCATGAAAGAAGGAGCGAGAGAGAATGAGGTTATCTTGTGTGGTGAGCGTAAACGAGCGAGCAAACTTGTACCAAAAACTGCTGATGGAATAATAAATGAACGTTTAGAAACTGGGATGTTGAATGAGTGGCAGGCGTGAGCGAAACAGCGTGTGAGTTGCCCGTGAGAAGGGAGAAAGGTGATGACGTGCAGCGCAGACCGTGTGTATGTGTGTTTATCGGGCGTGCGTTCCCGGTGCACACAGTACATAGTTTGCTGTGGACACGGATCAGTTTTTCTGGTAGCTTCGACCGGTTCGGTTGTGTGGTTGAGCGGTCCTCAGCTGAAACGAAACAGGCTTAGATAGCAGATACAGAAGTTCGACAGTTCGCTAAGTAAATAACAAGCCAGCTTATAGAACATTGTGAGTGACTTTACAAATTTTCCTTTAAATTAAAGAAACTAATAGCAAAAAAAATCACCTTACATCAAGTGATTGCGTTTATTTTGACCGCGCGTAGACGTTCGACGTAGTGCCCTCTTGTTGCGTCGTACTTAGTCGGTAGCCGTAATTGCGAATCGCGCGAACGCGTGCTGAGTGATCGAACGACGCGAGCACCCAACTCATCAAACATAACCGGCCGTGTATATAGTGGTGAGTGACGCTCTCATCCGTGGGTGCTCGCCCTATTATGTACTGCTGTGTGCTGGCAGTTGTGTACGGCTTTCATCTGCACGCACATACACACACACACACACTCACACGGTATATCGACGACGCGCGAGGTGTGCGCTGTGTTGAGTTGAGTTCGTAGCAGCAGAGTTCTTCGAAACGTCGCCACGTACGGACGTGTATTGCAGTTAGCCGCCTTACATCGCAATTGATAGCTGCCGGTACATACGGTTTCTTGGCAGTTGAATTCGCGCACGCGTAACTGTGTGAGTGTGTGTGCATGTTTCCAGCATACCACCACCACCAACCAGTGCTCCTGCCGCTACCATATCAAGCGCCGAAAGGTGAAGCATCACTGTTGCTCGATCGAAGCAAGCTGGTGTTAGTGCGTGTTTTTTCTATTTTTTCTTCGCTGACACGCCAGCCGGTGTTGTTGTTTGGTCGTTGCCGCCGAGCTGAGCGCGAGTGAGAATAAGTACGGAGCGTGTGATGAAAATGAGTGTGTGTGCGCGCGCGCGATCGGCGTACAATAATTAGATGAGTTGAGTTAAAACAAATTCAAATAAAGTTTGGAATAAAAGCAAAGTGTATTTTAAAAGAATTGGCTGCGAAAATACATCCCGAGTGTGTTTAAAGTGTGCGTGTGTGTGCGGGTAACTAACCAGCATAATATTTACGCAGAGGAATAAGTGAAACACGGATGGAAAGTTCCCAAAAATTTGTGTTGTGACGAAGAAGCAAAGGCAAAGGAATAGGCAAAGATCACATCGTCGGAAAACCATTCTGCTGCATTTGTGTGCCGCGCTGCTATTGTGTTTCCTTTGCGTGGCGGCGAATGTGTGTGAGTGTCTACGGGCGCGATCAACGGGTCTCTCTCTCTCGCGCTCGCCTTCCTCACTTGCTCCACAAGGTATTCCGTCACCAACGGTGTTTTTGCGCCCGCGCGTATGATTGTGTGCGTGTGTGAGTGCGTTTGTACATCGTGTGGCCTTCACCAAGCGTTCACTTAAGTGCTGGGGTCTTGTGTGTGTGTGTATGTGTGTAAGTGCAAAAAGGTAATAAATTGCATCCAGAGAAGAAATTCATGCCTCTGCAGCATTCGTGTTGTGCAGCAACGAAAGTTGTGTAGAAATGTGTGTGTTGGTGTGTGCTTAAATGCAGCACAGAGTACAACGCAAAAAGGAAGAAGAAGGAAAAGGGCAGTAAAATAACAAAGCCCGTGCATTGTTCTCTTTGATGGAAAAGTTGGTGTGTGTGCGCGCATGTTGAGTTGAGTTAGAAAGGAAGTCGAAAAATAATAGTGCTCTGGCATATTGCGGCAGAAGTGTGTGGAAACGTGCTAAAGAGGAGAAGAAGAGTCATTCGTCGGCATAGAAGAAAAGTGGAAAACATCAAAGAGAGTTGTGTTGTGTAGCTAGCAAAAAAAAGAGCTAATAAGAGCGAAGAAAAGAAAACCAAATTGCCGCAAATCATAGTCGAGTGAGACTCACCGGGTGTTTTGCGAATATCCCAGGCGGTGAGCGGTGAGCAGTGAGATTGCCTTTTTTCAATTCGTGTTGAGTGAAGAGAAGAAGCAAAAAAAAAAAAGCTCCGAGCATACAGTGATTGCGTGTGCAAGCGAGTGAAAACCGCGCCGCGAGTGTGCTTTGGATTAATCGGCAAAGTGAGGCGCACAACGTCAACATGCCGGCTCTGCCACTGGTACAGGCAGCCCTCGCAGCTCGTTGTCAATTTCGAAAGGATTAAAAAGCAATATCATCCCTCTCGGTGCTCGGTGGCCACTGTTAGCAAGTGTGTCGAGGACTTACCTTAGTCCCTCTTGCATCTAGACCACCTCACATCCCAGCCATTCAATGGTTCTGTTGCCACCAAACAGCGACGTCCTGTCGGGCGGTGCACCATTGTCCGCTAGCACGGAAATGGCCAGCGAAGGAACACCGGTGAAGGTGTCGGTGGCCGATACGACCAACGGC
>KZ061566.1:354269-373199 GCA_002091835.1 Anopheles maculatus | reverse complement strand
GTATATAATCAGTGTCAATCAATCGTTATTTTGGGTGGTTTAATTTAATTCCACAACTACCTATCGGCTTATTTCGGTATTAATGAGAAACGATGCGAGGGAAAAGGATTAGAATTTTCCTCCTATTTTAATCAAAACGACAAAGAGAAATGGTTTGACAGCTGTTTCTCTTCGTTGATGACTCATGTTGTCCGATGCTGTGTTTGAACATGTGCTTCAAGCTTATTCTTTGTATCTTATATAGAGTCTTCCATCTTCTCTTAAACAAAACAGTTTGTACAAAGTCTCATCCCTTTATCGCTATTTTCACGTCACCTTGAACATACCTTTTCCGCTGGCATTCTCCACAGTACACAGTAAAGCGCATAACACATTAAAACAAAACCCTATATTAAGGTGGCCACACAGAGATGCGCCATCGACGGCGACAATTGGTGCAGGAACCGGCATCTAACAAAACAAACCCCGAAACGCTAGACAGAAACAAACAAATGCCTTACCCCGGAATGCACCATCCAACATTCTACTTTTTCGGAGGCAAGATTTTACAGCTGTCTCGTCTTCATCTCTTACCCAAGCCGCGATCCGTGTCGCCGGCCTTTAGTTCTTCTTGTGTCTTCTTTTCCAACGATACTCGAAAAACTGCTGACAGCGAGAATCCTTAGGGACAGTTTCCTGCGCGCCGTGTTTCTCCCTTTTTTTCTTTTCGCCGGACTTAAGACTTCAAAGGAAACCAACAGCTCACGGAACTAACACCCTCGAAGCGGGTGCCTGTATTGCTTCAAAACACTCACGTTGGGTTGTGTGACATTTTTGTCGAGACCGTGCGTTCACTCCGCTAGAACTTCGTTTTTATGACTTCACGCCCGTTTGAGAGCTGCCCCGGTCTGGTGGGAGCAGCAGCAGCGGGATCGGGATGCAGGCGAGGTGGGCTTTACGATCCGTGGCGAAGGCTGCGTTTTATGGAGGATGCCTACATCTGTGTGTGCCGCACATGTTGTGCACCACCCCGTGTATAGTTGTTCTCGCCGCCTTACTGCTCGCTTGACGTATAAAGACGTTCGTTAGTTGGGTTGTTAGATTTCCTATAATCCCAGACTCTCCCTTCTCAAGATTGTGCCACCAGATGAAGGAACTTTCAAAATGAAACATACATCAAATAAATCGATCGATCGTCGGATTGCACCCTGGAATCGGAATCGGTTATAATTTGCCATTGATAAATTCATAAATCTGGCAAGTATTCTTATCACAAAGGGGACACAGATATTGATGCGAAAAAAAAATCTTCATTCCATGTGTTTGGTTTTATTGCACTTTGCGCCTCCCTTTCCTTATTCATCACCGCCATTTTTACCGCTCATGTTTGGTGAATGGCAATTGAATTAAACAATAATACAATTTCACGATATGATTTAAATTTAAAGCCCACAAACACACATACTCACAATTGTGAACCATAATTGAGCCAACCGTGGTAACAATTTCCACTGGATCCCCAGTTCAGAATTTGTTTGTTCATTACCAATCACAGAGGGACGCACGATGGGATATTATAATGGTTTTTAACGTTGTCATACGAGGTGACGCTTTTATTTTTGTAGGTTTTTGATATATTTTCACTTTTATTTGCAGTTTTGTTGTTTCTTATGCCATGTACACGATGTGCTGCTAGTTTTATTAATTTCAATTGTTAACTTATATAAAAATTTCACTAACTTTATAAAACTTTTATTAAACTTCATCTTCGTACATCCTAAGCCCACTGTGCGGCAGCGTATACGGTACAATGGGCACCGAAATTCCGGGCGTTCCCGCCGTGTGGGGAGCGTTAAGCACTTAATTAAGAATTAATAATGGAGCAGATGATGTTGAAAACGAGCAACATGGACAAAAATACCGAATCATAATTTCCATACATCCGCTACACACGATACACACAACCGCAGCCAATCTATATTGCCGAAACATTTCATCGATTCGTCCCCCTCCCTCCTGGGCCTGGGCTTTTGCGACATTGACGACTGCCGCCTGTCATGAGAAGGATGTCATACCATTCCCACCAGTCAGTCCCCCGGGGGGAGAGGTGTGTTGTGGGTGATGGTGGAGGGGTGTGCGGCAGGGATCGATGCATTGTTCCGCGAATGTCAGCCCCATGATGAGCCCTTTTGCCCTTGAGGCTTTTGCCGCGCACCCGCTCCCGTTTCGCCACACACGTCTATTATTGGCGCGCGCGCTTAATTATGACACCTTTTCTGGATTCGGTTGAGGGTTGTGTGGTGGAGGTGTTGGTAGTAATCGATAAGGTTATTTTGTAAGGGAGAGCAAGCATACAAATATGTGTCCCGCGCGGATCCGCTAACTGTTGCCGAATATTTTAAAGTCCTACCGATACTCCCAGCCCAGAATTGGCCGGTCATGGAAATTGTAGTTCCAAAATTAGACTAGTTGGTGTCTGGGTAAAAAGTTTTCGTTTCTCGCTATTACAATTCTGTACAGTAAAGTATATTCCTCTAGCAGAAAAGCACCAAACGTTTGCCATGATTAACAGACACAAGTGTCGTAAATTCCTAAACTTCTCTTATTAGAGAGAAACCGAGCTGGAAACAAAAAAACTCCGAAATGGTATAACTCCAGGAGTCTCCAGTATTTTCCAGACAACCAAAAAGTACCGATGTACCGATGCTAAAGCATGCCAGCAATTAATAACACCACATCGCACAAGACTCTTCTCGTCCTTCTACTAGCTGCTGCGGCTGCTGCTGCTGCTGCTGGCACTTGAGTTTTTCCAGTTGCGGAACAATTCATTTTCATTTCTGTGTACTCTCTGCACCAAGCTGGCTGCAGTGGCTGGGTGGTGATGGCCGGGTCGGGGATTTGTTAGAACATTTTGTTGTAGAAAGGGGTGTTTTTCGCTTGGGGTTGAGATTATTTGGTCAAGGGAGAAGCAGATTCAGATATATATTTTTGGGCGTCTGGATACGTTCAGCAGAGCGTGTTGGTTGGTTGGTTCGTGTTTGTATAAATGCGGCAAATACATTTTATGTGTTACGCTTACAATGCTGTACTGTTTGCTTTTTAAAAAGAGATTAATTCATTTGTTTATTTTATCTTTTTACTGTGTTGTATTTTACATTATTTCGGTTGAGTTGTTAACATTAATACATCCTGAAATGGTTACTAAACGTTTATACTTATTTTTATGTTTTGAAGAATCGCTTTATGATATTGCTACTTACTTGTGTGTGTTTTTTCACTTGCTCTTGTTAATGCTCCCTCCGCAATCGACCACATTTAATTTGACCAAAAAATTTAAAACTCCACAATGTTATTTCATGTCCCAATTCTCCAATTTTAATGCACTTGTAGCAGATCGTTCCCCTGGGAAAGCAAACGGTTGAACCTTTTAACCGCCATATTTATTAACCTAACCGCGTTAAAATGCAATTGAAAGTTTTCCCTTTTGTGTGTGTGTTTTTTTTTTGTATCTTTTCCGAGAGGCCAAGAATTAATCTTAAAATATTTTGACCTCAATAATAGCGGGAGATTTTCTGTTGGCATTTCTGTTTTTTTGCTGGTTGGTGGTGGTGAGGCACGTTAAGAGTCAGCATTATATCCCGGGGTTGTACTGTCAAGAAGACTTAGACATTTTTTCCAGCACCGTTTCGGCTTTTCAGTTACTAGTGGAATTGGAATTTGAGTAAAGAAAAAAAAAACACGTAATCCACAAACCTCTCGACTCGACTATACGGTTGCTACGGGTTTTGGGAGTTGGCTTTCCTTCTTTTTCTATTCCCTGGTGCTTCGTCCCAGGTCTCTTATTATTATCCTCCAAGGTGTATGGCCAATAAGCAGTGGAAGATTTCGTAGCACGATAGTAGCGCCGAACGAACGGTGAACCTCAGGGGGAAACAATTTTTCTTACATTTCAATACTTCATCATCCTTTTACGGGGTTCCCAATTTTTGGTGGTTCCTTTCGTGTTGGTTCGAGGTAGAGTATGGAAGGATTCTGGTCTTTTTTTTTTCGCTGCCAACTTTTGTCCCTCGAAATATTTCAATTTCCTTCGTGTTTTCCTGTTCTCGTGGTTATGTTCCAATTGCTGTTCCTTTTCTTCCTTATATTCCTTGTGTGGCACATAAGAAAGGAGCCACAAATGAGCCCACGGCCACGATATTTGCTTCCTTTTTTTGGGGGGATTCAATTTCGAGAAGTTCCTGTATGCGGTAAGGAAGTTCTCAATCTTCTCCTCCGTGATGGTGGGACATCGGAGAATACTACGCGCGAGGCCTTATCTCTAATCCCTACTCGAATGCACAAGCATCAGAGCATGAGTCTGGTCTTGGCGAGATCTGAAAGGAACACACAGTCATATGGCAGTTTCCGGCGGGACTTAACTCTCACCAATCTCCTGTCCAGGGAACTAAGAAGCTTTATCTCTTCTCCTTTTTATATCCGAATTCGAGACACACCGTCGCAGTCACTCTTCTTTTCGCTGACCGTAGAAACACACGCACCAAGCACTGGAAGAACAGGCGGAACTTGCTTCGAAGTTTTTTTTTCGCCTTCAAAAGGAACTGAAACCCTTCACCGTCGAGAGTGAGATCGCCGTGTGGGGTAAAGTGAGTCGTATTTTTTTCGTTGGACAAAAAAATGGACCCTTTTGTCCGTGTGCGCATTTCCTGTTTTCTTGCACGTGCGAACTGGCGTCTAAACACCACAGTGTGTCTTGGGTTGCGTTGCTCTGCTCTGTTTCGGAAGCGAAATTCTTCGACTGCGAAAAGGAAAAAAGACGAAACTGAACATCGGTGGGGGTCATATTCTTGCGTCATATTTATGTTCCACCAATCCACACAACTGGGTGGTCACTCTGGTAAACTCGGCTCTTAACCCACCGCACTAACCTCTGGCGGGATGTGGAAGATTTTGACCTACGTTGGTTTGCCTCTAATAGTAGTGTGGTGGTGCGCACTATGTGTCCCTCGCAGACTATGAACATCTAGTTAAAGGCTTTTGCTGCTACCGCTGTTCCAGTTGAGGAAAATATAGTATATTGTTGATGGGAAGTTCAGAAAATCCTTCGACGTACGGGAAATCTAGGGAGAGACTTCCATACTGTTGGAATCTTTATGTTTTTTTTTTGGAAAACTGGGAGCGTCCTCTCAACAAAACGTAAAAACTGTCAAAAACAGGATTCCTCATCTGGTTAATACCTTTCCACCTAAGAGGGAACCGGCGACATTCGTTGCTAGGAATTGAGGCCTTCCTGGATGCTGGTGAAGGGAAAAGCAGGGTGTGGCTTATGCGCGAACAAAATCATCTTCTGCCCGGGTTTCTGGGCATCAGGACGGCA
The DNA here is from genome assembly GCA_002091835.1 of Anopheles maculatus. Lineage (NCBI taxonomy): Eukaryota > Metazoa > Arthropoda > Insecta > Diptera > Culicidae > Anopheles > Anopheles maculatus. The sequence continues at coordinate 367,846 of KZ061566.1, read as the reverse complement.
AATAAATTGCAAAAATATACCACCTTTATGCTGTGGCCTCACTCGTGTACCATATATAGAGAGGGGAACGAGGACACGAGAGAGTGAAAGAAAGCAAGGGACGCGCATTCCCTTCAATCACGTGTCTAGAACTTAAACATCGTTTGTTAATGCCTTGTGTGGTTATGTGCGTATGTGTGTATGTGTGTGTATGTTCGTTCCTCATCATTATCATTGCTTTTATTCTCCTTACATAATGCTCTTGAGTAAGTCTGGGGGGTTTAGTCGAAGCAGTAGCAGCAGTAGCAGCAGGATACCGGCAACACACGGGGTAAATAGTGGATGGGATGAAAAATACATAGAGGCTTGTGTGTGTGTGTGTGTGTGTGTGTGTTTTTTTTTGGTTGCTTTTTTTCACTTCAAATGGCGAGTAGACCCTGGACAAATATTTTGTTCCGGTTTTCTGGGATATTCCGGATGGGGAAATGTAGTGTAATAGAATGAGCGATGGTAGTGGTTGTGTGTTGTTCGTGGTTCGCTGTTACGCTGTGTGTTAACTAATAATACACGGGTGGGAATAGTTATAAAAATTATGAATAAAATAAAATTGTGTGTTTAAATTATACAATTTCAATCCTTCAAGAAATTAAGGCACTACGAGTTCTTGCAGTTCTGATATTAAAATTTTACTGCTTTTGTGTTGGTTACTTGTGGGTTTTATCAAAGAATTTACTCCAAAAGTCACCTGCTTTTTACGGGACTATTTTTCATCTTTATAGTTCTAAGGACACTATTCTTCAATTCCGGTAAATACCCTCTTTCGTCTTAAACGAATGAGAATTCTTTTTTTGTGATGTTTTCTTATCCAATATTTTTGTTCGGTAGTCCATTATTTTATTTTCGGATCGTTTTTCAATGCTCTCCTTTAGATGATTGTCTTTTTCGGGAGTTACTTTAAAACTAAGATTTCAAATTTATTTACTCTTATTAATTATAATCCAGGATTGCGGTTTGCCTACTGATAGGCGCACCAATTATAGTTATTCTTTCCATATTTCTCGATATATTTGCCCAAATCTTTTCTCCAGCAATTTACTGATTGCGGATTTAAAAATAAAAGTCACGTTTATAGCTTTATTGCGACTAGTGTAGAGTGTGTCGAATCGTACTGGAAGAAGGCATAAGAATGTTGTTTCAATATTTCACGTACGATATTTTCTTCGCTTACTTTCATGAATTGTATGGTGACTCATTGTCCATTAATAGTGTAGCACGATCAAAGGCATCCGCATGGTTCAAAATCGCGCAAGCGGACTTAGAATTACAGCTCGTGTGGGCCTGCCCAGATATAGCTGTAGCGCGGTTGCTGTTGCTGCTACATATGCATTCGGAAGCCGCCACCGTGCTGCGCAAGTAAAACAAAAGGAAAAGAAGCAAGTAACACAATTACAATCGTAAGAAGCAGGGGCAAACGTGTTTGGTCTTCAAGAAGCGCCGCAACGAAGAGAGCAGAAACTCCGAAGACAGAGAAGTCCGATAATGTTGGTTGGCCTGTGTGGTTTAGTTGTGTTCCGGTGTGAATACACACCACCATACGCTTCTACACCGAAGATTTGGTTCAAGTATGAGGAATTTACAACCCTCGCGAGTTCTTCGATTATTCGCTGACTCTGTTGCTCTCGCTGAATGCTGCACATGATCACAGACGATCGATGGGTCGTGACAGTTGGGTCGGTCTTTCCTTGTCTGTCTTCTGGGAGGGATGCTCTCACACATGTCCTGATGCAACGTTGCTTTCTTGAAGATGTTGGGCGTCTTCTAACAGCTGTGTATGGGTGTAAAATTTGAAGCATTAATGTAGCATTTTCAAGACATAGTCCACCTTTTCAAAATTAAATAAAAGTCTCTGAATAACTAACGAAATGATGGATAATGTTGTGTGTTAAAAATGAATTATGTGCTGACAAATGTAACAGCAAAGCGAACGGATTATAATAATTAACTCTGATCCCCGACACGAACTGTGAACTCTTCGCTGTTGTGAATCGTACCACAAAGACCCTTTTGCTCACTTGCGATAGACCCGACGCCTGTTAATCCTGAGGGGTAAAAAGCCTTTTCTGGAAGAACCATAAAACATGTACGATAAGAACGAGGGTCCCGATTTTCTCTCTGTTCCAGCGCTTCTTGTCCGGATATGAGGTCGATAAGCAAGACCATATAGTATAGTAGGGTACCCTTAAGGTATAGGCGACGCGACAAATCTTTTCCATTTGTTTAAGCCCCCTCTCTGTCTATATCTATCTCTATCCATCTCAAAATAAGTTGGTTGAAAATTGAATTCAAAAAAATTGTTCTCCTTCCTCATATGCCACACCAGCTAGCTCTGGTTGGAAAATGCGCGCGCGGAACAATTTCCCTTTCCGTTTTTCTCAGCCAGTTCTCTCAGTTCAGACAGAGGACTTTTGGTGGCTTTTGTAACCGGGAAAAAGGAAGCTAACGCCACGTCTAAAAAAAAAATAACGATATCAAAAGCTGACAACTCATTCAATCATGCATTAATCATGATCCTTTAGTGCCCAGGATTCCCATTCAAAGTGTAAGCCCGCTTTTGCTCCGCTTGACTGTGCACAAATGTTCGTACAAAAATGGGATCGGCATTTTGTGTTGTTTTATTTTCTTCGAATTGCCTATGCCGCTTCCACACACTGTGTTTCATCTTTAACGTTGCAGCAGTCTAACAACAGCAAAAAAAAGGAGTGCATCAATTGATTGAAAGTGGTTCATTTTTGACAGCAGCTTTAGCGCTGTGATGAATATGTGTGTTGTTGTGTGGATCGGAAACAAAACAAAAAGAAACACACTTTTTCGATGTACTAAAAAGTAAAACTAAAGTAAAGCGAGAGACCTCCGAAAAAAAAAACCAATGCCCAAAAACTCGCACGTAATCATAATGAAACAACACAGTCATCGGTGTGGAGTTCGTACGCAGCTTCTTCAATTATTAATATCCTGCTGAAATATTCCCTGTTATGATGAATATAAATAGTACCCGAGGAAACGGAGCAAAAAAATACATTTCAGGCTTGTTATTTTTTTCCCCATATATGTGTGTTTCATACTTTTTTGTTTGGTTGTCTATTTTTCGTTGTTTTAAAAATTGCCTTGTTGCGCTTTCGACATTCTGGTGGTGCAGACTTCGTTTTTTTTTGGTAATGATATTCTGTTTTGTTGTTTTGCTTTTGCTGCTGTACGGTGGTTTTTTTTCTCTCCGTTTGGTTGTTGTTAAAGGGAAACCAAAACTCAAAACACAAGATTATATTTAAAACAAAAAATTGGCAAAATGGCAAAAAACACGCACACACAAAATACTGATTCGTCCTTAAATCCATCAGCAGCGAGAGCAACGCCAAAAGCGCGCGTAGTTGTTGTTTTGGGTCCCGGGACCTAGTATTCTGGGGTTCTATCGGGAGGATCCCTGTGAGAGGTAGTGGAGAAGAGCTGATTGGTTGAGCGAGTCCTGCCAATAGACTCCCGGATTCAGCAGGAGATCCACTTTCGACCGTGTTCGGGTACGTCCGCCCGGAGGCTCAGTTTGTCCGCTTTATCCGGTGTGTTCTTTCATTGAAAGCTGCCGAACCACCGCGCGCCTTCCCGACCGAAGTCTCTCCAGGCCTCATTTTTGTGTTTTGTTCCACTTGCACTTTAATCGCATCGGAAATCGCACATCCATCCGGATCGGATGCGGCCGGACACACACACACACACAAAGACCCGGCGAAAACGGAAAAAATAACATCGAAAATACCGAACCCCGAACTCTGTGAAGCGCTGTGTGGTCGCCCGCTCTTTCAGCAATCCCACACGGGTTCGTTTGATGGGAAAGAGAGTCTGTGGAGGTAGTAGTAGTTGGGGGTGTAGGGTAATAGCCATCAGTATCAGTAATGGCACACAAGAGCGCACTGGGAAAAGCCCGTCCCGAGTCCAGAGAGCATAATCATGTTTCAATTGCGCCCGCAATACGATTCCGATGCCGCCGCCCCCTCCAAATCTTCACTCCCATGACTTTGCCCAGCCAACGGTATCGATGTGTTCTCCGGATTACCTTCATCTCTTCTGCGTTCTGCGTTCCGTGGTCTCCCCCAAACCAACCTCTCCATCTCCCGGCAACTTCATTCACATCATCGCAGGACTTGGGAAATCGAAAATCCAGATCTCCATCTCGTTTGGAGTGTGTGTGTGCCGGAGAGAGGTCGTTCGGATACACGGCGGCTTTTTGGAGAACGTCGGTGAAAAAGAACGAGAGAACAACAACGAAACAACAGAAACGGAAACAGGGGCAACAACAAAAAACAGTCCTTGCCACTCGCATAAAACACACGGTTGTTGCTGCAAAAACGAATCGCCGGAGCTCAATCCGGAGTTGCTTCCTGCGTTTTTGGTACCATTTTTTTTTGTTTGTTCGTTTGTTAATGGTTTATTTTGGCAGGGCAGAGTTTGCCTATGTGCACTACCCATCCCGTCTCTCCGATGCCGATTCTCAATCTTTCATCTCCCCACTTCCCATCTCAACCGGGAGTTCTCCCATTTCTTCACATCAGCTATTTTGGTATGTTTGTTTGACTGTGCGAACGTGCGAAGAGAGAGAGAGATTGTGCCAACCCCACGCTTATAAAGAGCGAAAGAAATGGAGCAATGCACAATTGCATTTTATGGTTAAACTGGCTGCATCGTGAAACCGGCCAACTAACAGCGCTCTCCTCCACTTCGCTAAGGAACAACAGCAGTGCGGTGTGAGTGTTGTAGACCGAAAAAAAAATCAATAAAATCCAACTACTGCCGGCGACGACACGGCCCACAACGATGATGATGTGGCCGACGTTCGTCCGCTCTGGTGGTGGGGCTTAGGGGTATTAGTGCGAACCTCTCTCTCTCCTATTCCCGCACCCGTCCACACACCTTCGAGCTTCGCAAAACATTGAAAGATCATGAAAGCGTGTGGGTCAAGCGCGCGCGCTGCAACCGATGACGTTGCTGCTGTGCCCCCGTCCGTGTTCTCCGTATGTTTGGATTTTATTTTCTATCGGTCGTAATCACTTGCTGCGTTTTGTTGTCGCTGTGAAGGTGTACTCTCTAGAGAAAGAGAGAGAGCGAGAGATGTGCCTAAAATTCTACATCCAATTCTATTTTTGCATCAGCGTTTCATATTTTCTGGCTACGGGGGAAGCAGAGAGATGTTGCCTCTGCTAATGGCTGTGTCCATGTCCAGCGTCCCAATTTGATTGCGATGAGTTCTATAAAAGGTCGTATTTTTCGCAACAGGAGATAATTTATTGTGAGGTGTTTTTTTGAGATTTCAACGCGATCTTGAATATCTGGGACATAATGATCAATATCTCTTGTGATCGATTCTCAAGACGATCTTGAAACCACCGTATGGGTGTTGTAAATGCATGCCTTAACGTGGATTTTATGAGGCAATAAAATGATACCGCTGAACCGATAGTCCTTTTTTGTATTGTTGTCTTAATTCTTCTTTAACTTTACCTAATTACTGAAGGATATCAATAAAACATTTTTTGGATTTTTGAATTATTTTTGGAATATCGTTTTTTTTTTGCTGCTAAGAGCCATTAATGACTTCAAGGAATGCTTGAGCATTGTAAAAATCTTCAACGGTGCCTTTTAATATACTTCGTGTGTTTCGAACTTCGTGTGCCCGAATGGTATCAGCATGCATGCCTTGAACTGAGCATAATAAACATGCTTTTTTTAAGTTGAAGAATGCATGTCCGAGACATATCATAAAAGAGAAACCCTGACTGGGACATGACATAAACCCAACCAATTTGGTCAATTTGGGTCCCTGGCTTTTAATAACTTAAATTCTTCTTCAATGCGTAAGCGAAATCTGGGACATCTTTGAGTGTAAGCACAAAGGCAGTATTAAATGCTGTTGACAATGCCACTTTAACCATGTCCCTCACATTAAAGTTCATTAGAAAGGAAATTATTTACTCTCTGCAATTGTTATGCTTTGAAAACGCGAGCGGTACCTCTCATTTCTATGCAAATTTTGCAAGCGCTTAAACAGCAACGAACACTATACGGTAATTCGGGTGGACTCTGTTGAAAAACTGGGGAACATTTCATAAAACAATATCCCGGAAAAAAACCTCGTCCGATGCAGCTCTTCTCTCTCTCGTACAAGAAACTGGCTGTGACAATAGAAGCAACCATTTGGAGAGCATGTTCCCTACATGCTAGTCCAGACACTTCCCACGTGGACCATCACACGATCCATCATTCTGTATTGTTGTAATTTTTTTATATTTCGCTCATAGTTGGAGCTCTTTGGAACACCACACCTTGCCCTGTGCCCCGCAAACTCTCCCATTTGTCGCTAATTGTCGCGAGACACATCGCATTATGTCACGCAGAGAAGAGTGGCAGCAACGACTTAGTGTCTGTCCGTTGTACCGGTCGGCAGCCAGGGTTAGTCATCGTCGGTAGTTGCGTTGCTTTAGATTAATATTTTCCACCGGAAAAAGAAAAGCTTTCTCTGCAGAAAGTCGCCTGCGTCGGGATGGGACATGATGAAAGGATCGGGGAGGTTTTTTTTTGTTATAATTAACATTTTAAAAAGAATCATTCTTTCGTGTGCTGGAAAGTGTAAGGATAAGAGTGGTCGGTTCTACTACTGCTTCTCTAGCAGCAGCTTGTCACAAGCGTTTAGATTCTGCAGTCGGGAAGTTTGTCCTCTTCGCATTCGTTGGCTGTAAAGGGAGAATTCCCAGAGCTGGGCTCTTTTGAGGAAAAAGAAATCGGACTTCAGGGATGGTGGTGGAGTTGTTGCACCGCTGAGCTCAGGGAAAAGGATCGTGTGAAGGGTTGAAGCCATGCACCTCCTTTATTGACTCGTCTGTCCACCTGCACAGTGTCCCATCGTGGGTTTCTCTGGTTCGCGAATGTCTTTGTTGTTATCACTGTACCCGCTGTGTGTGTCTGTCTCTCTTTGTTTTGTGTCAGCGAGAGATGAATCCCACTACATAGGGACCACGGCCGACTGTGTGCGCCATAAATTCCACCGGAACGAACACACAAACCTCACAACTGAGGGGGTGAGTTTGACTGGTTTTTCAGCAGTGACGGTGTGGCGTTCGCTTCTGGCCCTTGGCGGGTTTTTTTTTCTCCTTCGCCTGATGGCCTGTGATGTCCAGAGGCGGAAGGTAGCAGAGAGCGAACAAAAAAAAAGTTGGACCGGTTTTGCGTGTGGAACACGATCATAATTGGATGTGACCTCCGTTGAGGCATGGAAACGTTGCTGTTGGTTATCGGGGGTATCTGGTGTGCAGAAAGCGAGAGAGAGAGCCTCGTCGTCTGCAGGGTGTCCTTATCGAGAAAATGAAAATTAAAAAAAAAGGGAAAGGAAACCCATCGACACATGTGACCGTGGTGTGGTGGTGGGCAGCGATACCGGTCACCGTATGAAGCTGTCCCTTGGGGGAAATTTCCCTCTTCGTAATGGTGTGTTCGCCTACGGGGAGCGTCAGTGTTCCTCCCGGACCTTTATGACGTCAGTAGTGTCATCGTGGAACCGCGGGGTACATCGTCCAGCGCGAGAATAAATTGCACTCCGATCAGACGGAACTGGAAAGACATATCACCCTGGAATATGGTATCTACGTTTTCACACAAATCCGCGAGGTCATCAACTTGGATGCTGTGCAGCGCAGGCTGTTGCAACTTATCTGGCCAGCAGCGAATGGGACGATAAAACCTGTCGAAGGCAGGCGCAGACGGAACGACTAGGCCAATGCTGATAAATTTCTTCCACAAGCTTCACTTCACACAACCTCAGACTCTAATGGCAATGAGGGAAAATCGGTCGCTGGTGTTGGCGTTCGTTCTAAACAATGTAACAGAAAAAAGAAGGATACGCAAAACTGAATCTGTTGCAGATGGGTAGAGCAGGCAGATCCTCTAATATTGCAGTTGTTACGCTGTTGCATGAGAGAGGGTTGCCGATGATGGATGAGTTCCATCGCCTAACCTGTGTGCGATGCGTATGATTGCGTTTTGACGTTACGTGGATAAATTTTTAATTGAACATTCGACTCTTGCACGATGTTAGCTGTTTTTGGAACTAGAGTCATACGTTTGAATTGTAGGTAAAAATGGAAGACTTGTTAGGATTCACCCTAACCAAAACAAGAACTCGCTTGTTTACCGTATTCATAATTGGACAGCTCGTCTAGATGAAGCCGCCATTGCAAGAACTAATTTTGTGATTATCTTATTTTACAAACGTCCTTCTATATGTAAACTTCACCACTCACACACAAGCTCCAAAGGAACAACTTTTCGACTTAAAGCCGACCGAAAAAAAGAACGCCTTTGAAGTTAATCCTTTTCCTTTCCAATTCCAAAAGAAAGTCATATCTTCGAGAGCAAAAAAAAACACCAAAAATTGGAGAAAAGAGCGTCTTCTGCAGCCGAAAAGGCGATATTTAATTTGTCAAAAAGTTGGCCACTGCTGCTGCAGGGACATGAAACCCATGTTTTATGAGGTCTGTTTTAATGTGGTGCAATTTTCGGGGGCCAAAGACACTCGGGGGCTTCTCGTCTCCCTGCCGCGGTTATCCCCCGACGGTTGGGCGCTGCAATCACGACACAAAAACTAAAGGAAGAACACTCTATCCAACGCACGGCTCGGCGGCCATGTAGAGGAAGAAGCGATGTGTTGACGTTCGGATGGTTTTTCGTGCTCCCCACAGTCTCATTATTCCACTACTGTAATTAGTTTCCTTCGGGTTTGTGGCTCCAAAATGTTCACCGAGCGTTTTGCTGTTTTTTTTTCGCCTCTTTTCTTTTTGGTACTTGCCTGTTTGCTTGTGGCGAAAGGCTTACACAGCCAGCCGTTGGTGGATGCTCTGGAACTTCTATCCCGGTCCTGTGTCTGATGTCAGTTTCTGGTCAAATTGGGAGCCCCTGCTTCTCTCTACTCGGAGGGCAATAATGACAGGCAGGAAGTCTGTAAAGAAGGTGTGCGGTGTGTGGGAAAATGGGTTGGAAAAACTTCTTAATTTCGTTCCTTCCGTATCTCGCCTTCGAAATAGTGACGAAGCGAAGACTCCGTGTGGCAAACGGTGGTCTCATTTATCTCTCTTTGGTTTGGTGCGGTTGTCGTTCTTTTTTTATCAAGGGAGTTCGTTGGATAAATCCGTTTCCGTTCCATTTTGGTGCACACCAACACCGTATCCCTCGCAGGGAAAGGTCTTGGTGATGAGCGAAGATTCATCCACCAAACTCTTCTTGCTAGTTCTTCCAAGCTAAAATGCGCGACGAATCATCATCATCTTCATCCCTGTCAACCGCATCGCGTCATCACCCGCGTTGAAGAAATGGCGCGCTGAGATTGAAAATGACCTCCCCCCATTCCCATCTCTCGCCCTCTTCTCGCCATTCCAGACACCTTAACCGAGACTCATTCCCGAATATGTGTTTTCTGCTTTCTTTCCAGACCGGATGCAACGCTGCAGGCGATCGTGTACAAGCTGGTGCCGGGACTGTACGAAAATGAGCTGCGCCGGCGGCGTGCCTTCTACCGGCTGCACCCGGATATGGTCGCCATTGCAACGCCCGAGCAACGGGGCGAAGATACCGAGTATCTCATCTTTAGCCCGAACGAGAAGATCTCACTATCGCTGGAGTACGCGGAAAAGTAAGTGCACTGCCGAACACACACTACTCTCCCGTTTTAGCTTTAATGATTTTCCATCCATTGTTGGATTCCATCGATCCCCCTGCGGGCGTTGAGAGGCAGCGAACAGTCAAAACAGCTTGAGAATCAATTTTCATCTCATTAATTTTTGTGTTTGTGGTGCAACAAGGGCGACAGAGAGAACTCAGGGGGATATAGACAGCTTCAGCATTTGTCACGTTCATGCTTTGTGCCATTACCCCATGCCATTGGGTTTAGGGCACACACAACGTATCCTTGTGGAGTTAATTTCATGCTGCACGAATGTGTATTTTGATTCTCGTACGTGTACTCTGGGAAAGATTGTCTTGAAATTTAGGATTCTATCTTTAAGCATCGGTGATCTCCAATTGCGCCAGAAAAAAACCTCCCTGAAATGGATACGATTCCTCCTCGGTTTCCTGCTTAGCTTATCTCGGTCTCACTTATTTCGGTCGTATAATTGTTTATTTAATTCATACTCCCTCCGCATTCAGAAGCGATAAAAGTGATCGAATAATTCATGAGCGATTGTCTCCCAACTCGGCAAGAATTTGGAAGCAAAAAATCAAACTGCAAAAAATGCACGCTCGTTTCGTCGTCCATGTTGGCTTGTTTGATTATTTTGATTACATCGCAATTGAGCTGTGATCAGCAACGGATACAACAGCAGTGTGACGAAGTTGCCGACATTCTTTCCCTGCTTTCCTTTGGGTGTTTCGATTTTTTTTAAAGAAGTGTATCGTATTTTTATACGCTCCCCATATACATCCTACACCGGTCCCGACCGAGGAGGTGCAATCGAATCGATATTTTAGAGCCGGATTCGAACTGTCGACCGGAACGAACCAACCGGGCCCGGGCGACGAGGACTTCCCATTTTGTAAGGACGCTCGCAATCAAACATAGACGGTTTTCCCTCGCTGCAAACCGATTCTTCCCGACGTTTCTAGCTTCTTGTTAGAGATGCCTTCGTTCGAGCTGCTTAAAGATGGGAATGGTTCACACGCTCGATAGTGGTGGTGTGTGTTGTTCTTTGTAGTGGCGTCCGCTCCCCGGACCTGATGCGAACACGGATAGAACACGGACCCTAGACGTGGACGTGTCTTCAACACGGTATTTTCCTTAATTTGAGTTTCCTCTTCACGTTCGGTAAATACCAATGAATCACTCCTCAGTTCGAGGGAGGGTGGAACATTCGGCCGGATGCTGGGGAGTAGAATCCTATCCGCGCTAGCCAGCTATTCCGGCAAGATCGACAATAACTATTAGCCACTGCCACGTCCTTTCCTTGCGACGTCTTCGAAAACGAAAGAGAGCGAAGCGAGAGAGACAGATAGAGCCACCCTAAGATAAACCTTCCGGAATGAACATTTACCGAAAATTTTCTCACCCCGGGCACACGCTATACAGACTCGTGTCGAGGGTTTTCGGTATGGAAACGATCTGCAAGGGAATGGAATCGAGGGAGACAATGTCGGGGTGTACGTATACGCTTCCCATATACATCCTTCACCGGTCCCGGCCGAGGAGGTGCAATCGAATCGATATTTTAGAGCCGGATTCGAACTGTCGACCGGAACGAACCAACCGGGCCCGGGCGACGAGGACTTCCCATTTTGTAAAGACGCTCGCAATCAAACATAGACGGTTTTCCCTCGCTGCAAACCGATTCTTCCCCAGATTCTTCCCGACGTTTCTTGCTTCTTGTTAGAGATGCCTTCCTTAGAGCTGCTTAAAGATGGGAATGGTTCACACGCTCGATATGTGTGTTGTTCTTTGTAGTGGCGTCCGCTCCCCGGACCTGATGCGAACACGGATAGAACACGGACCCTAGACGTGGACGTGTCTTCAACACGGTATTTTCCTTAATTTGAGTTTCCTCTTCACGTTCGGTAAATACCAATGAATCACTCCTCAGTTCGAGGGAGGGTGGAACATTCGGCCGGATGCTGGGGAGTAGAATCCTATCCGCGCTAGCCAGCTATTCCGGCAAGATCGACAATAACTATTAGCCACTGCCACGTCCTTTCCTTGCGACGTCTTCGAAAACGAAAGAGAGCGAAGCGAGAGAGACAGATAGAGCCACCCTAAGATAAACCTTCCGGAATGAACATTTACCGAAAATTTTCTCACCCCGGGCACACGCTATACAGACTCGTGTCGAGGGTTTTCGGTATGGAAACGATCTGCAAGGGAATGGAATCGAGGGAGACAATGTCGGGGTGTACGTGCGAAACTGTCCCGGGGTGTTTGCTTGCTTAAACGAGAGTGGCTCAGACATCTTTCCGTACGGAGATTCTGGACGGCGCTTTCGCCCTTGGTAGTAGTGTGGAGAATGTCTGGAAAACGCGAAAATTATTGCCGACGATAATTTATATCGTCAGTTTCCTGCCCGGTTCGCTGCGTGGTTAGTGGAGGAGAAGGAAATTAGAAATAGCACCCGGACCGGGCTCAGTCTTGGCTCGGTAGTGGTGGCATAGCTAGGAGAAGCTTTCCCTTCGCTGTAGAAAACGAGAGAAAATTGTCCACAAATTCGACAACAATTATATTAAGAATGTCTAACCGAGTAGAGACGGATTTATTCATCAAGCACATGTTTGGCTTTGTTTCGCAGAGAGCTGGCGGAAGACAATGAGGAGCTGCTGAGCGCCAAGTATCTGCTCTGTCCGGCCATCTTTTCGATCGCGCTGCTCAAGAAGTTTATCATCTACAAGTACGGCATCTCGGAGCGACAGTTTTGCGTCGAGATTATGTACAAGGTGAAGACGATCATCCTGCCCGATTACTACACACTGATGGACGTCGCTTACATTTACACCTGGAAGCGGGTAAGTTTTGTTTTGCTCATGATGCGAAATTATATTTGCATTGGTGCACCCACCACCGGCACGTTTTATCAATGGTCCCGATCGTTATTTTACCCTGCGGGGGTTTTTTTGCCGTTGTTCTTTCTGCCTTCACAGGACGCTCCCATGAAGTATTACTATCGCATTCGTACGACGGAATCGAACCCGGTGGAATTGCCGGAGGTACCGCTGCGTCGTTCGCCAAGTCTTGTTAGTGCAGGCAAACAGAGGACCGACGCTGTGGATGATGAGGATGATAAGGAGAACGTGCATCTGGAACGGTTGGTGTCCGAGGTGACGGCTAGCGAGAGTGATAACAGCAACAGTAGCAGCAGCTGTAGCAGTGATAATGTTCGGCGTTCGGAAAATGGGTCTAAAACTGTGGAGGAGTCCAAACCGTTGGCGAGTCCTGCAACGCCAACAACGCCATCAGTTGGATCTCCTGCTACTCCAGCACAGCCAGCGAGAAAGAACGAATCGATCAAGCTTAAAATTGGACTTAATAAAAACAAGTACGTAAGCTTCCTGCAGAGTCCACAACCGGATGAACCGGTGGCCAATATTTACTCATCCCCCGGAGCATCCGTCGAAGGATCGAAGTCACACAAGTCGGAGAAAACGAAGCGCAAACGGTCCGACGCACTGGGTGCGCTGCAGCAGTTGGAAGAAAATTCACGCGAGCTCCAGATTAAGATCGAGAAGATCAAGGACATGGGGTTGATGAGCAGCAAGCGCGAGGGTAAGAGTGCCAAGAAGCAACAGCAACAGCTGTCGCTGGTCCCTTGTAAGGTTGATTCGGGTTCGGCTGTTACTCAGGGATTGCACGAGTCGTCGGAGCGCGATTCAAAGCGATTGCACTCTTCCAAGAACGGTTCGGGCTCGTCGTCCTACCGCAAGCTAAAGATAAAATCTCCCAAAAGCGGCAGTAGCAGCTCGAGCAGCAACAACAGCAGCCCGGAGGACAACAAACATCATCATCCGATTGTGCTGAAGATCGATCAACGCAG
>KZ061566.1:336369-350706 GCA_002091835.1 Anopheles maculatus | reverse complement strand
TGAAAGAGTGCCAAGAAGCAACAGCAACAGCAGCAACAGCAACAGCTGTCGCTGGTCCCTTGTAAGGTTGATTCGGATTCGGCCGTTACTCAGGGATTGCACGAGTCGTCGGAGCGCGATTCAAAGCGATTGCACTCTTCCAAGAACGGTTCGGGCTCGTCGTCCTACCGCAAGCTAAAGATAAAATCTCCCAAGAGCGGCAGTAGCAGTTCTAGCAGCAACAACAGCAGCCCGGAGGACAACAAACATCATCATCCGATTGTGCTGAAGATCGATCAACGCAGCCCGGACATGGCTACGTCAACCCTCAAGTTTGGTGTGCCGAGAAAGGCGGATAAAAGCATGACGCCATCACCGCCCCCGTTGCCGCCATCTCCACCAACGCCACCGCCAACGAAGCAGAAGTTTGAGGATGAGAAGTCACAGTTCCTGAACTCGTTCGATTTGACACCCATCAAGACGGAGCAGTCTTCCTCCCCGATCAAGAGCACTGGCACGCCTCCCTCGCCGGTAGAAAGTACATCGTCGTCTAAGAAATCTCCAACGTCCAGTGCCGCCCCTACCACCGGAACTGTGACTACCACAACCACCACAACCCCAGTGAATGGAAGCAGCACGCAAACGAAACGCAAAGCAAAGGATTCGGCCGGTGGTGCAACCCGATCTGGCTCCAAGAAGCCGAAGCTGTCCGACGATGAAATGAAGGCAATTGTCGAGAAAACGGTGGCGGAAAACATTCGCTCACCCTCGGAACATATTGTTCCACCGATTTTCCTCAAGCCGAAGGTTCCTCCGGTGGCTTCTCCTTCGTCGGTTTCTTCATCCCGTCAACAGTCGCCACCCTTGCAATCTTCTTCGGCCAAGTCAGAATCTAAGACGACGACTAAGACGACGACGACGACGACACCCCCACCCAAACGCGATTCTCCACGTCCATTCGTCTTCAAGACACCACCACCACCGCCACCAATCGTGTCGTCCAGCAATATACCCGCGGTCAAGCCTTCGCAGCAGGTACTGCCAGCTCCGATTGCCCAGAAACCATCGCTACCACCAATCAGACCGTCGAGCGCACCAAAGGCTTCAGGTCCGGCGGCAAAGACATCCTCACCGCTAGCACCACAAGCGCCTATCCGTAAGCCAACGACGCCAACCAAGCTCCCGACTTCATCAACACTCAGCGGTGGCTCTGCTAATGCTGCACCCCAGCCACTCGCCAATGGCACCGGCACCAGTGTTGCTCCAGCAAATTCGACCACCCACAGCGTCGCTACCGGATCTAGCAAGCAGCAAAAGCCACTGGAACTGAAGCGCGCTCAAAGTAATCCATCGATCAACATTCCGCCTCCAGTAGCAGCACCGCAGACATCTGGTATGCCGCGAGATACCGAAATAAGCAAGCTGCGACCGGAGGATCTGAAGAAGAACGTTAAGGTCTATGGCCCTCCGACAGCAACGGAAAAGCCAACCAATCCCGCCAGACCGGCAGATTCCACTAACTTCGCGGTACCCAACAAGGTTGCTGCTCCTAAAACAACATCTAGCCTCACTGTCACCTCAACGACGAAAGCGTCGGCCACATCTTCAGCAACCGGCCCGCAGGTGCAGGGTGCAAAGGCACGGCCAGTAAACTACTTGAATTACGCACTGCTTAACAGTAAGGCGGCCGCTGCCGGGTCCCGAACACCGATTCCCTCATACTCGTCCAACTCGCCCAGCTATTCGCCCGACTCTCCACAGTACAATCCGAACCTAAACTTCTCCCCGAAGCAGTTCAAGTACGCTAATCCGCTTGCGTACAGTAGCCATCTGCAGAACATGCTGACCGAACGGAAGTCTGGCAGTACGTCACCACCATCTTCAACAATTACCATTCCGGCTTCGTCGCCATCTCCACCACAAGCAAAGGAACAGACGGCTGCCGCTCCATCTAGCAGCATTTCCGTCACACCCGCTTCGAACAAGCGGCCCGCATCGGCCCTCAGTCCCGATGCGGAAGAGAAGAAGCTCCAACCACCGGAGAAGCAAGCGACGCTGCCCAGCCCACCGAATCCGCTGGATAAATTCCCTTCAGGCATTCCCGATGGACTGTCGGTCACGCTAGCTACGGATGAGGACGATGCGGCACGCATCAAGAACGTGAACAAGCAGCTGAAGAACAACTTCATCGAGATCCGACCGCTGCCCGATGTGCCGGTTACGGAGGTGAAGCTCCCGTTGCCACATCCCAACACCATTCCCAAGCAGCAGGATCGTCGAACACCACCGTCGAAGGTTGGTAGCAGCGCTGCCGGTAGTATGGCCGGACCATCGTCCTCAGTATCTCAGGTGGTACGCAAATCGACGCCACCCACCAATCCTACGTACAGTATGGCAAACAGTATCCTAGGCAAGACTTCCGTTTCTTCTGCACCGTCGTCGAATGGTACGGTGGACGCGATTCAGCGCAAGATCTACGATATAATCGAAAAGCGAATCACGCCCGATAGTGCTAAGACTGCCAACAGTAAGTCCTCTCAGCAGAAGCCTCCTACTATGCCGCCCATTTCGCGGCCAAGCACTCCCAAGGTGCCGGCGTATCCAGTCTCTAACAATAGGTTCAAACAGCCCAACGCTACCGTGAACGAGAACGGTACGTTGAAGTTGCACAACTACCGTGAGCTGGATTTGATTCCGAAAGGTGTCAATTTTGGAGCTGGATCCACTACCTCGAAGTCATCGGCATCGAGCAGTTCCTCTGCCGTTTCGTCGTCGTCATCGCGAATGATGCCACCGCCGACCACACAGACCAAGTCGAACGTTCCGATCGCACCGAAACCTTCGCAGCAACCGTTCGCCAACGGGCGGATGGCTATGTCTCCGCCGATCCCTCGCTCACCCACCACGTATGGCGCTTACAATCAGCCAAAGTCCAAAACGCCTCCGTCCCATCTGCCCTCGATGGCAAGCATGGGTCCGATGTTTGACATCCAGATGAAGTCGGCCGCAATCGGCGCATCCGGTGGCACCCCGTCGAAGAAATCACCGGTTGGATCGTCCACCACATTCAGCTCCGGCACTGTACCCCGGCGCAAGATAGTTCCGACGAACAATTCGACGACGCTGGTACCCCTGAAGTCGTCCTCGTCGGGTTCTTCAGCACCGTCTGCAGGTAGTGGTGGCTCAAAGCTAACGAGCAATTCCTCCGACTACATCACGCTGCATCCGCAGGGTCCGGTAGCTCCTTCAACACCGTCGCAACGTCCACTTCCCTATTCCGCACAGCAGGCCGTACTGACGCAGATGATGAACAACAATTTGCTCGCACGGCAGCTTAATGGCTTAGTGTACCCGTACTTCCTGCAGCAGTACGCACAGCAAACGTCCGGCATGAATACGCCGATGGGATCGGGATCGGATTCGGTCACCATTTCGGCGTCACCGATGAACTCATCCCGTAACGCTGTATCACAGAACTCGCTTACCGTCACCGCCATTCCACCAGGATCTTCGGTCCCCAACGGACGGGGAAGCAGCACGAATGGTGGCAGCGGCGGCAATGGATCTGGTGGTCCTGCACGTGGCTTTGGTGGAGGTGGTGGTCCCAATTCGGGATCACGCAACTCTTCCTGAGTAATGTTGATCGAGCTGTAGAGTGCTTGTTGACGGCGTTAGAAAGAGATTGGGAATGGATGCGTTACACCTGTGGCGTTTGCATTCCCTTTCACTTTCTTGCTGTTCTAGGACAAGCTTTACAGCCATAGGATCAGTAAGTATGGGTGCCTGCAAGGGCAGGCATGCGTAGCAAACAAAAGTTGCGAAAGAATAATCAAGCTAATGAGACTGAACATGTTGGAAAAAAAAGCGCGATCAAGGGATAGCGTGTGATTTTTGCTACTTTGAGAAGAAAAAACATAGTGAAGAGCTAACTAGGTGAGATCTGTGCAAGATCAAATGTCAAATTCCAGTGAATTTGTGAGCGAAAAGTTAGAAATAAGCTAAGGTATAATTAGATACATTAGTTGTCGTTGTTGAATGTTACACCGTGAATGTTTATATTAGTCCTACAGTGGCTCTTAGAGTTATCACTACTGTCACAAGAGCATTACACCCACCTTACATCTACCTGTCTGTCTGTCAACAATAGGGACGCTTTTTATACTTACGATATGATGAACTCGTTTGGAGTTGCGAAAAGGAAACAAGATTCTTGTTTTGATTTCGATATGTAAATAGGTAGAACGGCTTGGAAAGAAGAGAGCACAATCAAGCTCGTTCTATTGGCATCGATTGTGTTGTGTTGCCTTCAAGAAGGAGTAAATCATACTCAACGTTCGACCACCTAAGGTCGACGTGAATAATAATATCGCTTGATGTTTGATGTGAGTGTCAACTCTTTCGCTTGTTTCAGGTCTCTTTCGAGGCCACACACACAACCTATACACTATTCTATATCTCTTTACCAAGCTTACTGGCAAACTGTTACTGTGTACTACCGTTTCTGTTTAGTGCTCCGTGAAATTTTATCCTATGCGTATTCCCTGTGTGAGTGTTTTTGTATGTTGTAATGAATTTTAAATTAGGAACTTGCTACAACACAGCAGAGAGAGAGAAAGAAGGAGAGGACCATGTGCGCCTCTTTTACAAACATATAATCGCAGCATATCGCATTCACTTTGAAAATGCATAGGAGAAGATAAGGTTGATGTCTTTTGAGATGTTTGAAGCAGGTAGCAAGGTTTGAAGGTTAGAAGGTATAATAAGCAATAAGACGGTAGAGATGAAGTATAAAATATGAAACAGAAATGAGGAAATGAGAAACAAAGAGAAGCAAAACGTACGAAACAAACGGAACACGAAAAACAACGATTTAAAGTACGGGGATGAGCTGGCGAATGTAAGAAGCAAAACAACAATCAAAACAAGCAGATAGCTGATAAGGTAGGCTGCAAAATGTTGTTTCATTTTTTAATTTGTTACTTTCAATTTCTTTTTATACCTTTTTTTAATTATTTATTCTACCCAATTGTGCTTGTAATGAATTAAAATTTAGTGAAGAAGGGAACTGATCAAGAAATATGTTGTAAGGATGGAAAAATGCATTTAAAAATTGTTTCCTTTTCTTGTTAAGTCAGTTAAACATGAAACAAATAACACTGTGTATTGCGGAATTTATTATTTATCTTAGTTTCTATAGTTATATTCACTTTCTTAAGCCATTCTTACATTCACAAGGGTGTCTGTACAGATGGGCATCCTATGCGTTTGTACATGTAGATAAAGTATACCGCATTAGAAACAAAAAAACTTCTTGTAGTATGTATGTGTAAACGACATAAAAAAGCGAATCGGAATCCGATTCAAAGTCCCCATTACGGTCCGATACGGAACCGGAACGATTTCTGTATACTATTAGCGATTAAGGACGATTAAGGTGTGTTAAGCTAACATAGAGCAAACAACCTTACGCCGCAGGATGATAAGTTTAACAGTTTGTGTAAGTGTTGTGTACAAATCATGTAAATACATCCCCGTATGCGAAACCACCCTCTGGTCACGACGAGCCTCCGTATAACCTTTATACACGCTCGGAGTCTGCAAAATAAATGCACATATTATCATAAAAAAAGATTAATAATGCCAAAAAAGGGAATTTACTCTGCTAACCGACCTCCGAAAGTACAGATACGAAAGAGCAATGGCAAGGACAAGGTTTGAGCATATTATTGTCATTTAAATTCCGTCTCAGGTAGAACGGAACACGGGTCAAGTTAATTGCCGCAGGAAGGTCCTTTTTACGCAGTAGGGTCCCATCATGGTTCTCGTTCTCGTTAATCTTTTCGTCTTGTGTTTTGTTGGTGGAGGATGCAAAATATTCTCGCTGAAGGGACGAGAAGGCGCGCGTGCGTCACACCTCTTGGGCTTCGTTCTCCGTGTACCGCGCGTCCCGTCCGTCCGCAAAGGACAACCAAACCAACCAAATAACGGGTTTCCATTCCACATTGCCCGGGGTCAGCTGCGGGTATTTTCGCACCAGTTTATGGTGCACACACTCTGCATCGGCAGCATTATTCTGCCTTGATGTTGGTTTCCTCTTCACTCACTGGTTGAATGGTGTTTTCCATCTCATTCGGTTCTTTTTTCTCTTCATCATTGCCACTCTCGGCTGGTTTCGCTTTCATCGTCACAGGAAGCTTTTGAAGTTTTGCACTGAAAGGATACTTTGCTTGTTGCCCTCTTCATCTGTTCCCGCTGCGCTTCTCGACCTCCAACCTTGTACCAGATATAAACGAATGAACTCGAGCACTGTAGCGCGTAGTATTAATACCTCTCGCGCCAGTATTATGTTCGCCCTGTTCGCCGTTTCATTCAGAGAACTTGAAGAACTTCGGAGGACCATCATCAGTCGGCACATCATCTTCATCTTCACGCGGCACTGGATCGTCTTGGAGCGTTCGCGTTCGATTGATTCGTTCTGCTTAGGGAGAAGCTGACCACCGTAATCAGTGCAACGGTGATTACCTTCACCGCGTACGCGCGCGGCCACTTGACTAGTATTTTGTAAGCCTTCAAACTTGCTACTTCCGCTCCATCAGCGTCATCTTCATTCGGGCGCGCGCGCGCGTTTAATAATATTGAAACATTGTTTATGGTGCTGTCTCTCTCTCTCTCTTGGTGGTCGCATCGAACCTTCATTTACTAAGAGCGGAATGGTAGCAAACGGGTGGGGGTATTGAGCAGTTGTAGGAAAGTAGTGACGGGAGTTAGAAAAGAAATATGCACCGACAACACGAACGAGTCACTCGCACGCTCGCTCGCCTGCTTTCTTTTGTATCTAGCTTTGAGAAATGAAGTTTACCACGCGGTGTGTCGGTGGTCTTGGGTTTTTCTTTCTGGCCATCGGTAGTGAAAGGTTTCGCTAGACTTCCTTCACTGCTCGCTAAAACCTTTACGGTTGCTGCCCACGTGATGGGAGATACTTTTTTAATATTAAAGTTTTCGACTGATTTAAAGGTTGCTCTGCAATGAGTATGTATTCTGGGGAGAATTTTTGGAATATTGTGTTGATGTTTTCAAAATGCTGATGGTTATCGAAAAATGGTGGCGACGTGGCAACGTTGACGGGGGGATTTGTTTTTTCTTTGACGATGGAAAGATGTTTTCAATAATCTAGTTTCGCTCCCGGGAATTGACGAAAGTAAATTTATGTTTAAGAAACACAATTTCGGTTGAATTATGCTGCAAAGGGGCAAATGTTGAACTTCCAAGGGTTGGTACAGGGCACTTTGTTCGCTAACCGCTTGTTAAATTAGGTTAATATGCTTAACTTATAATGCACAAAGTTTCTAGAAACAGTAGAGTTGAAGTATGGAGTGCAAGAGAGGTTAAAGGTTGAGTTATAAGAATGTAAAAGTTTCCGAAAATCGTATCCGAAAGCATTGTTGACATCAAAACAACTGCATTGGACTGCACTTCTACATCAGCGGCACCAAACAAACGTAAAGAATATCACATATCTGTACTTTAATGTTTATTATGTTGGGATAGCGACTTAGACAGTTTATGGTAAAGGACAGTCATCCTTCAATCTTCCTACGCTATCCTGTAACGTCGTTTGCGGTATTAACGGTCTGCATATTTGATTAATCTACGGGTATTTAATGAGGGTTCGGGTATTCAGTTTAGCTTAAGGTGGATATTCTAAAGCACCTCACAATTGAGAAATATTTGTTCATATAACTTATCATCTTAAATATTTCACTAATACTTTTTCCTACTTTTTATAGCCAAATAATAAACGGGGCGACCCGGTGGTAGATGTGACAGCAGCGCCGGTCTTCACCCGGCAGGACCGGGTTTCAAGCGTCTTCTGGGCCGTTTTCTCATAGTGAGGACTGACTGCTGTAACAATAAGTCTAGTAAGCCAAAAATGGCAGGCATGAACTAAGAGGAAATATTCGTGCATATAACTCATCATCTTAAATATTACACAAATGCCTTTTCACACGTTATAGCCCAATTAAAAGGTGAAAAAAGATGTTGTTACAACTCGGCTTTACGAACCGAATGAGCGTCTTCACTTAGAGACAGACAATCAGTAAAGTGACCTCACTGTACTGGAGGTGCCCGGGAGCGCTTACTTACTCTCAAAGTTTCTTCATGAACCACGTAATCTTGTGGAAGTATAGTTTTATGTGTTTGGCTGCAAGATATATTACAGTCTTGATGGCGTCCAGATGAAGGTTTACCATTAAAAATGGTAAAATTTAGTAGATAATTAGACAGATTCTGGCGCTACAACCGAGCTCTGTTGACACAAAAACTATATCCTGTTTTCCTGCCAGAGTAGTAACTCCTGCTTTATAATATTCTGGCATGTACTTCACAGAAATAGTCCTACACACTTCTAACCAATAAATAAGCTCATGAACTAATACAGTAGAGGAGTTAGACGAATTCTTTGAAGTCATTCGCTAGTGACCAATAAGTCAATACTTGGCGCCGAGGCTCATTGAGTTGCTTTTTGTGAAGCTTTTGTGAAGCGTCGCGAAGATAGAAGAGGACAACAATTCTCCTTTTTTTTATAAAAAGGTGTTTAAAAAGCTCAACAACTTCACGAGAATTCTATCAGAATAGGTCCATAGGAGTATGGGAATATTCGTATTGTTCAGTTTTTCATTGTTCAAGGATGGAACTGATCCTGGTCGATTGAAAAATATTATTCAGGGCACATAATGTTTGACTGATTGAATTCCAGCTCTCTTGGGAGTAGCTCCAACAATCATAATAATGATGTGGTTGTCCTTGTTGCCTTCTGACCTAACCAATTCTCTCTAGGTTTTATAGAGATAGCTCAGCAATAATTCTTTCAACTTCGAAATTAAATTTCATGTTAAAAATTGATTTGTATTGAATTTATATTTAATTGTTTATAAACCGGATGCACTTATCTTCTTAGAATTTGGAATTGGCCCTTTCAGCTTGATTCAAAGTTAAGTTAAGGATGGCGTAAAATCTATCGAGGAATGATAAAAGCTAGAACTTAGTATGTTCTAGAACAGTCAAAGATTTGAATAAAAAAAAAAAACTTTCGAAAATTACTATATTTAAATGCCGGTTTAATGTATTTTTCCCATATTAAATTTGGCGTCTCTTACACTTTTTGACTTGAATTCAATTTCCTAAATTCGTGTGTTGTAGTTAAGAAAATATTGCCCGATCGTGGTCCTCTATACTCCAGCAATAATCTATGATTTATGATGTTGAAAGAATAGAAAGACCTGCTTTAAAGGAACCACAAGCTGCTTCTGAGCCATAGAATCAAATTAAAAGATATTTGAAACCCGGTAGTTTGTTATATTAAACTCCGTCTTCTTCTCTAAACCCAAAAAGCTCCAAACCAAAACCATTCTCCATCTCGGTACCGAAATTGTTTCATATTTTATGTTCCCAAGTCCCTCCATTGTTGATCGTTGGACCGGGGGGGTTGGGTATTTCACAAACACCTTCCCCAAAAAACCGATTGCTTCATACTCTCGTGTGAAGGAAAAATTCTTCATTATTATTTGACACCAAAGCCCCAAGTCGAGTTCAGACAGTTTGATGTTTCGATAAAAATCGATTTAGAACCTCACCGTCTGTTTGTTCCTCCCGCAGCAAAGTTCCCCACCAACATCGACATGGGGTTGGTGTTGTATGGCGTGAATCAAAATTCTATTTAGCACTTGGCAGTACACGGACGTAGCAGCAAACTTGTGCCATTTTCTGTGGCGTAGTGTACCGAACAAAAATCCCCCCGAAAGAAAAGTTCCCTTTCCTGCTGGAGAACCTGCAGCCTTGTGTACATGAGTTAAGTTTCCTAGTTTTTTATTTTGTTTCTTGTTGCAAAATGGGTGTTAGAGGAACAAAGTTTAACCCGCCATTCACTATTGCCCACTTCCTGTTCCGACTTCCGGCTCAAAGATCAATACCTCGAACTTTTCCATTTTGTCGCCTCGGAAGGAAAGGTGGACTGAACTGCTGTGTGGAGCGTGGCGTGGTTGTTGGCCACACGCAGACGCCTTTTGCATGTGCCCGGCGTTATGTGCTGACGGTTGGCCATTATACTGCTGCACATATTCACGACGCGTCTGTAAAACAAATACATAATAATATCACTTCTCTCAAACCCGCTTGTCACACACGGTCACACCACTGTGTGTCTGTTGCGACTGTTACTCTGCCCGCTGCGCTACTTTTATTATCAGCACTGCCAGCAGTAGTGTAGCATCACCACCATCATCATCATCAGCACGATCAGCGCGAGCAGTAGCAGCATTGATGGTCACAGTTGGTAAAGGCTGGTCCAGGTTGTTGTGGGTTTTTGGAGGACGGTGAAGGAAAAAGTTATTTGAATTTTTTGATCATTAAACATTTTTCGCCGGCACCGGACAGCAGGACAGTGTCGCTTTTCGAAACATAAGCACACAGACACACACACACACACACACACACACACACACTGACTCAACCCATAACAGCTTGGGCTGAAACACCCGAAATCGATAGCGCACACACATTCGCACAAACGGTGCGGCCAAAAAGTTTTGTGTCAATGTTGCACTTCCGCTCATGTTTGCCCTTTTTAAAATCGTTCATTTGCTGTCTGTTGTCTGTCTTTTTTGTGTATATATGTTTCTGTTTTTTTTTGTATTGCCAACACCACGATGAATGTCTTTCACATTTGCAGCTTGCGCGAAATCAAAGCGCGTTTGCGACTATTTTTGTCGATTTGAGCATATTAAAACACTTTTTCGGATGTTTCATTTTTCACACACATCTCCTATTGCTTGTTGCGCTTCACGCTTCGGCCAGTTTGTGCAGCTTGTGGAGCTAATAAAATTATGCATCGGTTTTTTGGTGTTTGTTTGCACGTTTGATTCAGTAAATTCTGTTTAAATTTTCCTTTTCATTTCTCAATGCAGTTTTACTGATTTTTTAAATGAGCATTGTTTATAAAAGACTTTTAATATTTTATTTATTTGCTGTGATCTTATTTGAATCTTTTGCAATTCAAAATGCTTTAAGAATTTGTCATTTTTAGGCGTATTACATCATTCGAACATTAATTTGCTTAGTAATTCTGCTTTTGATATTAACTCTTTTCAATGTTGAGATATAATCAACATCTTACACGTTTGTATTAAACATATTTATTATAAGACATATGAATGATAAGGCAATAAAAATGCTTGTACAAAGAATAAACTAACACTTTTTTATTACAAAAATGCCTGAAATATGACTGTGTACATTGTAGAATGCGCTAAAATCACTTACTTTTATGAAAAGTTAAGCTAACAAGCAACAGTCATCCTAAACACCTGAACGGCTATTAGCACTGTTGTCTGCTATAGTTTTTTTTATGTTGTTTTTAATTTCAAAGTAAGTATTCCTGTAAATATGCAATCTTTATAAAAATGAATTGCATTTAAGTCATAGCACAACTCTATTATGAACATTGTAGTAAGTTTTCATATGAATAATATGTATGTATGTTATGACATGTTCAGGAAGGATCCTTAGAACATTAGAGCTAATGGATGCTGTTCAGAATCAATCATATCATACCATTTAAACTTTTGACCGCAATATTGGTTGGAAACGGTTAACACGTTGTGTGGACACTATCGTTCTATGCAAAAATAGTTTTTTTAGTCTAAAGCAATGTGTTAAGATGAAGTTGGCCTTAGCCGTTGTTGTTTTAACAATAAATAGTAGCATTTTTAAGTAAAAACAATAAATAGTAGCATTTTTAAATAGTAGCAGCTTAAGCATAGTAACAATCAGTGATTGCTCCGTCTAGGCTACATAATGTTTAGATAAGCACCTCCGATAGAGGTTAGTTAGTTATTTACTGAGTTATTTACTTCTTCTTCTTCTTCTTCTTCTTCTTTCTTGGCCTAACGACCTCTTAGGTCATGCCTGCCAGTTCTGGCTTACTAGACTTATTGTTACCGCATAGTTGGATAGTCAGTCCTCACTATGGGGGAACGGCCCAGATGAGACTTGAACCCCGGTCCTGCCGTGTGAAAACCGGAGCCGCTGTCGCTTCTATCACCGGGCCGCCCCTAAGGATTCTTCTTCTTTCTTGGGCTAACGACCTCTTAGGTCATGCCTGCCATTTCTGGCTTACTAGACTTATTGTTACCGCATAGTTGGATAGTCAGTCCTCACTATGGGGGAACGGCCCAGATGAGACTTGAACCCCGGTCCTGCCGTGTGAAGACCGGCGCCGCTGTCGCATCTACCACCGAGCCGGGCTTATTTACTATAACTTTAAAATCATTCCATAACAACTGATTTAATTCACTTTTAATTAATCTGTCCATGTTAAGTGTCATCATTTGGCTTTCATTATCATAAGTTGTCGGTAGCAGTAACGAATCAATATTTTTTTGCACCTAATATAGTCACTTTTGTACCAAAGAAACTGTTATTGTGAGGAATTCTGCTTAATTATTTAAATATTTGCAGAACGGTTGACAAAATCCAATAAATATTAACCGAAGTTTATGGTAACCACGCTTTGGCTACCGGAGTGAAGTTTTGAAGTGTCAAAAAATCAAGATACTTCGCCAAACTTAAATAGAAATAGGCAAGATGTTTGGAGTTTCTAAGCTAACCATTTGCGATCGTTTAAAATAGGAATGATTTGGAAGTCTGGGAGCTGGAGACTGAAACCAAGAAACGTTGTAAACATTTGCACCGCTAAGTTAAATATTAACGGAGCGTCACAGTCATGTTGCGGATTCGGTGGGAACAGCTGGATGTTGTGTATTATGAACTGCTAGAGCGAAACAAAACAATAACGGGGAAAGGTTTACGCCGATAGACAGGACAAATTCATTTTGCTGCATGATAATGCTCGGCCACACGTGATGTCATCCTTGGAAAAGTATTCAAAATCGTTGAAATTACGCCTAGCCATTGCAATGATAGGCGAAAGCTAGAGTACCTTTCACCAGCGATCAAAAGAGACAGTCTGTTTTGGTGTAGGCATCCGTAAACTGCTAAAAAGATGGATTAAAGGCACTAAAAGTAGTAATTAGTGAGTGGCAAATATTTTGAGCACTGAAAACTTAACATAGTTTCCTGACTAAATCTTCAATTTGTGTTAAGTGTTTCTTGAATGTTAAGTTTAAATCGAAATAATCATGCTATGTTTGTCCACCAATTCACTTTCGAGCATTTTATACTTGTAAGTTGATAAAGATCCGCCATTTCCTTGGTGGTTTCCAAGAAAATCGTTGTATTCTCCAATATTTTGTCGCTTCTCTTTAAAGTAATATTAAAGACACTGCAACTTCCAGTACGCTTCCTTCGAAAAAAAGAGGAGAATCTTTGCAATAAAAATACCCTGTCAAGTGGAAGAAAATAAACAATAAACCTTCTTCAAAAAATGGAATAAAAGCAGACGAAACAAAACTTACTACCCAAAAAAAAACCGCCCCGTAGCAGCTTAAAGTACTCTACAGTCGGTGCGTTTTCAGCACCCTCATCAAAACTTGCTCGGAGGGTGCAAAACTTGAACAAGAAAAACGGGAACAAAAACAGCAAGACAGAGGAAGAAAATAAAACAAAATCCTGTGCCCCAAACACTACGCAACCTTTCTTGCTTTCTCCGGCGTTCCCCCGCCCAGTGGTAAGCCCCCGGGACATCACTCGAATGGGGCGAATAATTTTTCATTTTCTGCTCCGAAGGAAAAATCCGTCCAAGCCAGCGTTTCGGTTGCGTTTGCCGATTCGGCTGCCGACCGAGAGCTAAGTGGTAAAGTGATGCTCGTTATTTTTATGCGTTTCATATGCACACATACACATGCCATTGGGTCGGGTTTGACCATCGCCACGCAACAACACATACGGGCGCCATTGCCGTCGAGCCGGCGTATGCCTTGCGGGACTCCTTTTCCCTTGGTTTTGCGACCCATAATTCACGGCTTCTGCAGAGCAACACCCCGGATAGCACAGCTCGTCGTATCGTTCCGGGTATCCGCAGTCACCGACACCGTTGGGCCTCGAAACTACGGACACCCGGAAACGGACACACGTCCACAGTCCACAGCCATCGGCCATTTCGGTACACAACATCCGGCGGCATTCGGACAGTGGGGTCGAGAGAGAGAACGAGTGAATTTTATTTTCACTCCTTCCCAGTGTGGCGTGATTCCTCTTGGGCGTCGTCCTGGGATGCCCTTTTGTGTTCCCGGGAATCTGTGGCCAAATCCTTTGCCACGTGTAATCCCAACCACGCCACACTTTCGTCGAGACAAAAATCAAGAGAGACAGAGAGAGGGCGAGCGAACGAAAAAGAACCGG
>KZ061566.1:300629-334548 GCA_002091835.1 Anopheles maculatus | reverse complement strand
TCATGCTATGTTTGTCCACCAATTCACTTTCGAGCATTTTATACTTGTAAGTTGATAAAGATCCGCCATTTCCTTGGTGGTTTTCAAGAAAATCGTTGTATTCTCCAATATTTTGTCGCTTCTCTTTAAAGTAATATTAAAGACACTGCAACTTCCACTATGCTTCCTTAGAAAAAAAAAAGAAGAATCTTTGCAATAAAAATACCCTGTCAAGTGGAAGAAAATAAACAATAAACCTTCTTCAAAAAATGGAATAAAAGCAAACAGACGAAACAAAACTTACTACCCGAAAAAAAACCGCCCCGTAGCAGCTTAAAGTACTCTACAGTCGGTGCGTTTTCAGCACCCTCATCAAAACTTGCTCGGAGGGTGCAAAACTTGAACAAGAAAAACGGGAACAAAAACAGCAAGACAGAGGAAGAAAATAAAACAAAATCCTGGGCCCCAAACACTACGCAACCTTTCTTGCTTTTCCCGGCGTTCCCCGCCCAGTGGTAAGCCCCCGGGACATCACTCGAATGGGGCGAATAATTTTTCATTTTCTGCTCCGAAGGAAGAAAATCCGTCCAAGCCAGCGTTTCGGTTGCGTTTGCCGATTCGGCTGCCGACCGAGAGCTAAGTGGTAAAGTGATGCTCGTTATTTTTATGCGTTTCATATGCACACATACACATGCCATTGGGTCGGGTTTGACCATCGCCACGCAACAACACATACGGGCGCCATTGCCGTCGAGCCGGCGTATGCCTTGCGGGACTCCTTTTCCCTTGGTTTTGCGACCCATAATTCACGGCTTCTGCAGAGCAACACCCCGGATAGCACAGCTCGTCGTATCGTTCCGGGTATCCGCAGTCACCGACACCGTTGGGCCTCGAAACTACGGACACCCGGAAACGGACACACGTCCACAGTCCACAGCCATCGGCCATTTCGGTACACAACATCCGGCGGCATTCGGACAGTGGGGTCGAGAGAGAGAACGAGTGAATTTTATTTTCACTCCTTCCCAGTGTGGCGTGATTCCTCTTGGGCGTCGTCCTGGGATGACCTTTTGTGTTCCCGGGAATCTGTGGCCAAATCCTTTGCCACGTGTAATCCCAACCACGCCACACTTTCGTCGAGACAAAAGTCGAGAGAGACAGAGAGAGGGCGAGCGAACGAAAAAGAACCGGCATGCAAATGACAAGCCCAATGGCTAAAGCGGCCGTTAACGCGTTTGACCAGCCAACCGGCCACCATCATCACCACCAGCTCCCAGTACTAGAACCATTTGTTTTGAGGGGGGGTGCTTTTATTTATTTATTATCCATTATTACGGCTTGACGCCGTATTGTCATGCTGCTTTTCCGGCTGCTGCGGCTTGACGCCGTATTGTCATGGGGGGGTGCTTTTTGTTGAACGGAAATTTTTGAGCAGCAATTTTCTTGTCCACCGTGTCGTGTATCGTCGTGTGCTTTTCTAATCCTGCGCCTAGCCGGCAAGTCCCTCTTGGAAGGGTTAGGCTCTTTGAAGTGGCCTTTTGGCCTTTTGCTGCTAGAGTGACATCGGTGAAGTAGTAGTGTGGATGTCCGGGTCTGATTCATGATCTCTGGGATTCTTTGCGTAGGGGAATCACGATTGGACAAATATCTTCCGTGCTGAGATTAGCACATTCACACATTCGTTTAGGTTTTTTTTAGTTTGTTTGGTCGGCGTGTTAGTTACGTGTGTTTGATTTTGTTTGTTTAACTGTTTTATATTACGATTGGCATTCTTTTAACCATATCATGCCACTTTAACTTTGTTTTCATAACAAAGTGTTGTTTATTGCACGTATTAGATATTTATAAATTGTTAAAATTTACTTTCATGTGTTTTAAATATTATATTTGTAAACCTTCAGCCTTGCTTTACAATCGTTTTGCACATTTAAGTTATTCATCATAGTCATTTTTTTCTCACTGTTCCCAACAACTCTTTTTTGAATCCGTGTTCATTTATTTTTATATTGTTTATTTTTTAAGCTCTGAGAATTTTTACTGTTTTGTAGTGTGTTCTGTTTGTTTTTATATTTTCATGTGTTTTAACATAATATTTGTGTATTTTCAGCTTTGTGTTACTATTGTTTTGCACATGGCAGTTATTTTATATTTTTTTAACTGTTCTCAGCTACTCTATTTTCATTAAAACTAAGTTATTTGTAAATATCTTGTTGTTTTAAGCTTTTAAAGTTGTTTTTAATTTCAATTTTATAGTTTTTATTTTTCTTTTATTTTATATTTTCATGTGTTTTAACATTAAATTTGTGAATATTCTACTTTCTATCTTATTATCATTTTGAGTGTATTAGTTTTTCATTAAATTAACATATTTTTTCAACTGTTCTTCGCAGTTTTTCAAAATTTAAACTAATACATTTTTGTATTTCTTGTTGTTAGAAGCTCTTAGGGTTGTTTTCTGTTTTGTTATGTGTTCTCTTAGATTTTATGTTTTACATGTGTTTTACCATTATTTTTTATATTTGTGCTTTTTCAGCTTTATATTACTTAATAATAATATTAGTACTATTATTTGTTTAGAAATTGTCAGTTTATATTATCTCAACATTTTTTCATATAAGTTCAACAACTCTGTGTTGAATTTGAACTGCAAATTATCAACAATAATTGGAGATCTTTTATTTTTATTCATTAGATTAGATTAGATTTTATTCGTTTATTTACTTAGAGCGGCTCCATTTTCACTTTTTTCAGTTTATTTATTAGGTTTTAATTAATTATTTAATATTTTTATGTTTATATTATATTTTTAACAATTTTAAGTAAATTTACCAGTTACGATTTTCAATCTTCATTTTTTTAAGTAAAAAAACTTTCCAATTTAGTTAGTAGCATTTAAATAGATTTTACACCTGCGTGCAACGATGGATAAACGAACAATCACCAGAAGCAACAACAAAAAACCTGTCATCCAAACGAAGGACACCGTCCAAAGTCCCGTGAGCACTAAAGTCTAAACGTGGTCAAAAGCGTCTGCAAACGGTCAGATAGCAGTGGGATCGGCTCACAGCTAAGCAGCCCATCCTCGGTGCTGCTACCTCCACAGCAAGCGGCCGAAAACCAGCTCACCGAGAAATAGTTAGAAGCTGTGTCAAATATTTGACTCCCCACGTGCCATGTCATCCAAGCGCCCCCGGTGCCGGGGATGGCTAATATAGGAAAGGAACACGGGACCACTGCTTCGACATGGTTTATGGCTGCAGTAAAATCTCACCCTAGATCTCTTGCGCTTGGGCCGAGAAGAAGGCCCGAATGCTTCTTCTTGTCTAGCGCACAGGTTGGAACAGGTTGAAATCGCGCCCGGTGTCCATGACGCAACGTCGATCTCTCCCGGAAGGCTCCGGATTCCAGATCTCGAAGCACTTTTTCGACGAGTTTTGCCTCGTTCGCCACGATGTACGCAAAAACCTGGTAAATGGATGAAAATTATTCATGCAAATTTACGCTGGCGACCACCACCAGCACCGGGCGCAGAAGGTGCACCAAGAACTCTGACCAGTGCACGGTGACTGTGAGAGCGAGTGTTGGGCGTCGCTTTTTTATTGCACGCTGTGCTGGAAGGGCAAAAGAGCAAAAGTTTAGGTAGATCCCGGTTCGGTTCGGCTTCGAGAGCACCGGCCGTACAGTGTGTTGCTATAAAATATATCTTCAATTTCGGTGTTTATTCAAATGAATTTAAATCGTCTGCCGAGTTTGGTCTCGCTCGCTTGATGGAAGGAGATATCTTGCAAATTACCGTCGAAACGAACCGGTGACTTAGCCAGAGGGCTTCCGTAAAAGAAAGGATGGATAGCTGAATGTTACATTTAATTACAGCGTTGGAACGTTCCAGCTATCCTCGGGGCGCACTCCACTTTGAAGTCGTTAAATGTGAAAATACATTCCCAAAATCTTTAATTATAATCACGTTGACAAGAACATTAAACGCCGGTACATGCCACAGGATGCAGTTAATTGTAATCAGAAGCTCGGCAACATTCGTCCCCCTGGTAGATTGGCACCGTACTACAGCTGCACAACACCAGCTAATCTAAACTATAAAATCGGTCGCTAGAAAAACATCCTACTCAACACCCGTTCCGGGGCATCCCCGGTTGTTCCAGAAACGATTATAGCAAAAGCACTGGACAGAAAGTTCAGTCGGGTTTGGTGCCGGGTTCGGCTGCGAGTCCACCACGTTTGGCTGTGGTCGAAATGGAAATTAATGAAATTATGGTCAAAATAATGATTTTCTGCCCGGCTCCGCACACACACACACATGATCACGCCCCCGGGTTTGCATATCTCGGCGTCTGGCATCCCACCCCCCATACATCGGGGACATAATGATAAAAATAAATACCATGCTCGTACGGTTATCGTTATTGGTATCGGCAATTTTCGTCATCCGGGTTTGGCGAAATGGATGTGTAGCTCTTTCCCACATAATGGAGGTTTTGGATAAATCTTTAACAAGGAAGAGAGACATGGAGAGAGAGAGAGAAAGATGTATGCGTGATATTATATGTACGTGAGTGTGCGGGTTGGCGTGTTTGTGCTTTGGCCAATCTATGCGGGATGCATTTGTTTTAGAAAACTTTAGCTATGTCGTGGTCCTAGTAGAAGCCCAGGTTGGCTGTTGAGGAAATAGTGTCAATTAATCCTGTTTAAAGAAAGGGTTTGATCGTCTGGTAGTTTTTGTATGACCTGACCTGGCCATCTGCTCGGAAATGTCTATCTATGAAGATGACTTTATTGCAGAATGTGGCGTTTATTTTTTGTTAACGTCAATTTGTCTGTCCGGTGTCCTATACATAGACGGCCTGGTCGGAAAATAAAATAGTAAAAAATAGATATGGCTAGGTAACCAATGCAGTCAACGAGTTGGCTGTGCTCCTTGGCGTCGAACAGGACGCTGACGAGCTGTTTCTAAGTGGAACATGAGCTCAGCATCCTCATGACGTATCCTAACGCTTGTGCCAACCATTGTATCCGTCAGGCTATGGCTACTCGGTGAGATAGATAGTAGTATTGCACACTACTCGAAAATAGCGCATGCATTGGTGTGCTCCATATGCATAATCCCGGACTTGAGTCCGTAGAGGACCTCTTCTTGATTATTTGTAGTTGTCGAGGACTTGGCATATAATGAATCTTTCTGATCACTCAATGGAATATTTTAATAAGACAGTGGAATATCCAAGGCTCATCGCTGGAGAAACCTTGTACAATGAAATAATGGAATTTTGCATTCGCTAAGAGGAAATTTGCAAAGCGGTTGTGGAACGTAGTCTCAAATCTCTAATTGGTCCTACGATGCCACCTCAGGACGACTTAACTGGGTCGTCCGGTGTTATTCTCATGACAGCCTACCGGAGCCTGGCAAGCACGATGGTGATAACACCGTACAAATCGTAGAGCTTGTCGTTGTAGTAGCTTCTCCATTGTCCATTGTCCAAAAATCCTTCTGAACATCTTCCTCTCGGACGCGGCTAAGAAGGTACGAATTTTAAAGTTACTCCTGGTCAAATGTGAATGATATGGCGTGGTGATGTAAACAAACTATTGGATGACATTTTTCAATTTGCAGTTACTCAGAAAATGACCAAATGCTATGCAGTTCTTACACATTTTAAACCCAAGTTGCAAATTTTACCTATCTACATTCAAGGTTTTACTATATGATTGCAAAATTCTACTCTTTATTTGAAATATTACACCGAGAGATTTAAAGGAACCATTGAACTCCTGTAAGTCATCTGTCTGTAAGTAGCAGTCGACGTTTTCTGATTGAGGCCAGTATTTTCTTATTCCCCGTGGGTCCTAGTCCTATTCCGGGTTCTACATAGTAATGTCCATTGTTTATTTAGTTCCAGAATTCCTGTTTCATGTATTCTACTAATTAGTTTGTTATATTTTTTTGTCATAATAGAAAAGCTTGTTTTTCTATGATTTAAGTATTTATTGATTTAACAGGTACTTCTGCCTATTTGGGTTTTCTGTCCCAAATATTTAAGAGTTCATAAAATACTTCTACAGTATCTTTTTCAATCTTCAATTCTTCGATATTGATGGCATTTTAACATGTTAAGCTTATCCTATCGTACATCTATAGGTGTACGAAAAACATCACATAGCAGATTTATTTATTTTCTTTAAGCGATTTTCCTTTGGGACGCCTGATTTATGTTTATTGTTTTTATGGATTCATTTGAATTTATGTTTATTGCTAATTACCTTGAAAATTCCGAGCAATATGCACATTGCAAGGGCAAATATTCGCAATTTATTCTACGCGAGAAGAACAATATCATTAAATCACTATATAACTATATTATCTATTATGCATGCTAGAACTTACATTTGCACCAACTATTTACCCGTTCTCAACTTCATTCGACTACAATGTTTTACTACATAAAACACCTCTAATTGGATAAAGTGCTCTTCTCCTTCCCCTTTTTGATTTTGAACGCATCCTACACCCTCTTCAACCAAATTTAATCACCGTTTCGCTTGTCTTCGCTGCCAACCGACAATGTTTCCCATTTCGCATTCCAACCGTGTGCTTGCGCAATGCTTCAAACGCGATAAATCCTCCGGTACGCGTATGTAATCGCATTCTGAGTACCGATTTTTCAACGATGCACACGTGTTTTGTGCGGAATAAACCCCTTTCTCGATGCGCGACCCAAGAGCATCATCGTGCAGCACCGTCTTTTGTCTGTGTTTTCGGCAACGAAGCTAACTTCCGATTCGATTCCTTGCGGGATTGGTGTTTTCCGTTCTGGTGTTTTCCGCTGACTTTTTCTGCAACATAAGTTCCCGTTTTCGACGCCTCGCTCAAGCGTGTGTGAGTGTACCACGGGTACGGGTAACAACAATGGCAATCTTTAAGTAAACGAGCATCAGCTCTCGTCATCACTTCACACCTGGCGTGTCCACATCTTTGCGAGCTGATCTTTTGTTGCGCTCATCGCAGCCGTTGCAGTCGCTCACAGTTTGCTGCTGATCCGTTGGGCGTTGATAGCAAGATTGCGTGCGTGATTGCACCAGTGATCCATTTTTTGGGTGTGTGTGTTTTTTGTGTGTGTGTGTGGCTGTCGGTTGCATTCGCGTTGTGCCGAGCTGATGGGGAGTCAGCTAGCGTGGCGTCACGTACGGATTGCACGTTAAATCATTATAAATCGCGCACCGTTAACGCACGGAAGAAACGACAATCAATCCCGCGCTGCCAAGCGTCTTCGCTGCCGGTGACGATGATGGGCTGACGATCGAGTGAGCGTGAGATGAATGCAATGAGAAAGGAACCCCAAGTACGCCACACACACAGGCACGCACACACTCGTGCAACTTGGGCAAGAGCGTGAGCCCTATCGCGAAAGGGCGCACAGTCTCTTGTTTGTTGGTGGGAAAGGTGCCGGTGCTGGGGTGTTGTTGATGCTGAAGGTACGTGAATGCGTATCAAATTACCTTCTTTTAACGAAGCGCGTCTCGGTGGCTCGCTGTGGAGGAAGACAAAGACCGCCTTGTGAGTGGGGCGTGAGAAGAGACGTTAGAAGGGAGCTGGTTGGCGGTGGAGGAGTCGGTTGGTAATGGAAATTTGGTCGCTGGGTGTGTTGTTTGGGATTTCTTCCGGTGTTGTAGTGCGCCCTACAGCGGTTGCTAGGCAGGGCGAGGCGTTGAATCTAACGGGTCACAGTGATGTACCGGAAAAAGGTTCACCGGTAATGATCGCTGTTTATTGTTTTTGTTTATATCGTCTAAGTGGCATCGCATCCCAAAGGATTTTAAATTTCTCGTCTAATGGAATTCGTAGGTTTCGTATAAAGAAACCTCGCAGGCAACGAAGATGCGTAGTCCAAGCTTAATTAAACCAAGAGATCACGTAGTTAAAGAGGTTTCGTGGTCCACTCCTAAATTATAAAAATCCCTCGTCCAAGAGAGCTCGTATAATTAGCGACGAATGTCTAACATCTTCCAAGACACCTCGTTATCTCAGAGATCCCACAGTCATCCAAGACACCTGGTAATATCAGAGATCTCAAAGTCTTGAAAGACACCTTGTAACCTTAGGGATTCTAGAGTATTCCAAGATACCTCGTAATCTGAGAGATCCCACAGTCATCCAAGACAACTTGTAATCTAGGAGATCTCAATGTCCAAGGAGTCTTATCTTCTTCTTCTTCTTCTTTCTTTTCCTAACGACCTTTTCTTAGGTCATGTTTGTCATTTTTGGCTTACTAGACATGTTGTTACCGCATAGTGGGATAGTCAGTCCTCACTATGGGGGAACGGCCCAGATGAGACTTGAACCCCGGTCCTGCCGTGTTCAAGCCGCTGTCGCATCTACCACCGGGCCCCTCCCTGGTTGGTCTTCTCGTTGTAGCCAAAGATGCCTCACCATCCTATAATACTCTTAGCGGCTTCGTCGCCTAAGGGACGTCAACTACCATTAAGTCATATCGTGAATCTTTCAAAAGATTATCCGTGAAGTGCATAAGGCTCATTAGTTTCCAAGAGTGATGCATCCAATCACACCCTTTCATAAAAATAGGTCTAGAAAAGTCTAAATTTTGTGTTTAACTTAAATCTCGTTTTTTGCCAAAGTCTAACATTTACTGAATCATTTGGATTTTACAGTGGAATCTTAAACATACTAAAGTCAGGCTTAAAATCTTAATGTCAGGATCTGCTGTTATTATAATTTTTTTTTATATTAATTTTTGCAGTCTTGATTCTTAAGTTTATTTTAAGGAATTCGGGTATTTATAATAAAATCTTATCATATCAATGTTCGCCCACAGCACAGCTATTGAGTGATCGCAGCGATCGAATATCGGCGAATTAAGTTGGTGCTGTGCCCAGTTATCTTTTATGTCTATCAGTTGTCAATTTTTCTTGTTATAAATTTAAAGATTTAAAGTGTAATTTTGTATACTTTCTACAACGTTCGATACGAGCTTCAGACTAATTATGTTATTTAAAACTCCTTCAAAGTAATATAAAAAATTTGGCTTTTAAAAATTCATATCAATACTTAGCACATAAATTTCTTAACAAGACTCAAATGTTCGTCTAAACATTTTAAAATATTCTATAATGTTTTTTTCTCGAAGTAGTATTACTTGTTACTAAATTTCGCACCGTACTGTACCTACACAGTACACACCATCGTCAGCAGATTTCGCTCGGCTCTCCTATACACGTGTGTGGTGGAATCGAAACGAAGTCCCGCCGCATCTACGTCGTCTGCTTCAACGTTCTTCGTTCCCTGTGTGTGCTGTGTGTCTCGCAGTGGTGTCTCCCATGCCCAAGCATGGCACATAACAATGTCAACGGTACGGCCGCCTTGGCTGATATTCGACCCCACCGCGTTTTACGGTTGACGGTTGCGTTGCGTTTGCGTTGTCGTCGCGTTGTTGTTAAGCGACGCGTCGAAGGAAAATCTTACAAACAGCACGGCACCCCACACACACACACACACACACACACGTAGAAAAACGATTCTAAGCTCCGAATGCCAAGGAAACGGTGAGTTTTTGTGCACTCGGGAGCAGTCCGAGAGGGTTTAACTACACGAACCCGGACCACCAATAGGAGAATCTCGGAAGGTTGATGACTGTTTTGTTCCATTTTTTTTTGCTGCACTCGTTCCTCCCCATTGCCCACCCGTTGTTTGGGGGGGGGGTTGCTTTTGTTTTTGTTTCGTTTTGGGGGGATTGCTTTTTTGTTGTCGGCCCGTCTGAACACAAGAGTCGTAAGCGCACGCTGTAGGAAGCAGACAAAAATATATATATTTTCCGTACACTCCAACGCCGACACACCGACCGATGAGTGAAACGTTTGTTAC
The DNA here is from genome assembly GCA_002091835.1 of Anopheles maculatus. Classification (NCBI taxonomy): domain Eukaryota; kingdom Metazoa; phylum Arthropoda; class Insecta; order Diptera; family Culicidae; genus Anopheles; species Anopheles maculatus. The sequence goes on along the minus strand of KZ061566.1, from coordinate 324,680 downwards.
CGTAGCTGAAGTGCTTTTAGATTAATGAAAAATAAATCAAACATAATAATAACGATAACGCAGTGTTCGTAAAAGTGTTGGGGATTAAATTTAAGTAACGTTTTCGGGACGGCCGGCCGACGGAAAAATTGTGCTGAGGTCATAAACAGGCTCAGAATGTAACATCATAGATGAAGAGTGTTTTTCGGGCGAACCGTTTACCGAAGCTGGTGGTGAACATATTTTTTTGGCTTTTTACACGAAAAGAAGATTATTTACCACTTAAGTATTGTGTTAACGCTGAGAGAAAGTAATTTTTAAGTTATGGCTTTAGAAGCGCTTTAACAGAGCCAGAATGAATAAGGAACTTTGGTGCAGTTTCTTTATTTAAATAATAATAATTTTTGGCCGATTAAACAGTACATAAGCGTATATAGTTACTCTGTACTATAGTTAAATTAACAAGTAAGAAATCATGGATAGAACCAAACATAAACTTGAAAAACAATTACAATACTAAAATCTATAAATAAATCTAACCAGCTTAGTTAGACTAAACTACCTTAAATATGATGTTCAACTCCTCTTAAAAGAGTCGTTAATTTATTCTAATTATAAACAAATGCAAATTAAAAGAATGAGTGGAAATTGCTTGTGTATTTGTGTTATCCATACTTCACTTACGGGTCTAAACGGGTCTTGTGATTAATTTTTTATGTAAAGTGGGAAAATTATTGTTTTTTATTGTCATATCCTGTATCCTGTATCTGTTAAACTGTTACTGGTTAGTTTACTTAATAGTTTTTATACATGGTTTTAATTAATTTTGATGAAACCAAACTTATTTATTTTACACAGAGCAATTTACTGTTTTACTTGCATTTATCTTTTTATCTTCCAATACATTATGCTGAACTGATGTTATAAAATATGAAGATACTTGTATACTTTCGATTTGCAATAAATTTTGCTAATTAAACATTTGTTCAGCTTGAATAAATGATGAATAGTTAATGCATTCTTGTAGTTTTTATCTATTAAATCAATTTTTTTTATTGGTCGACTTTTCTCATCTTTGCTTGCATTCATTTTTACGCTTGAGTTTCTGTTCGTAATTGTTCTTACTTTCATACAATTTTTTTTAACGAAAATATCTAATATTTATATATTTGATACAATGTATTAAATTATTTCTTGAACATTCTTGTACAATCAGTACGATGATTTTCTGTTATTTTATGGTGTCGTTTTTATTGTTTAAACATTTTTTACTAAGTCAGAAAAGTTATTAGTGCAAAAGTGTAAATAAGCTTACGTTTAATCGTTAAATGTTGTTTCAAATTTCAATTATTTAAATGTTTACTGAACGAAAAAAATTGAATCTTAGAATGAGCACCTGAGTTGGGTTTGTAATTGTTAATTAAATTGTTTGCCAAAGCCCAATATCACTCCGTCATTGAAGACACAGTCCTGAAAACTGCAATTTCGATCAGGTTCGGTTGACACTTCAGCATCGAACAAAGTACCGCTTATCCTGCTGGCAGGAACAGATAAAGCACACAATGCCATATAAGAAGAAAAAAACAAAACCCAACAAGTAAAATGCCAATTTAAAATAGTTGAAATTAATTTGTTGCTCCGCCGACAAAACTTTGCCGACAACAAATCTATGCATCTCACCCGATCCCGACCCAAATCCTACGTTCCAGAGCACCGGTAGCACTGCCATTGAGTCGAGGATGAGAATATTTCAACACATCAGCATTAACGAACGCAATAGAACGAGCGATAAAGAAAAAAAGAATTTCCCTGAGCAGTTCTGGTGCTATTTTTTGGGTAGTGAAAAAGCCGGCAGACGCGTATTTCGTACGCGAGCCCGGGCACAATGATATCCTGCGCTAGAAAACCCGGTGCATGTGTGCGGTCCTGCGGAGGTCGAAGTTGCAGGGGATTGGTTTACGATTCTTTTCGCAAATTTGCATCCAAAATCGCGCCACAAACTTCGTCATTCGATCGAAGTTCGTTTACTCTCTACCGCGCAGTACGCGGTGGGTGGTGTTGGGTAAGGTTGGCAAAGAGTTGGGAAAGATTTCTTATCCATTTTCTTCACGGTGCCAAGAAGCCAAGAAGAAAAAAAAACCAGCGAACAGAATTGATCCTGGAGCACGATCTTTTACGACTTGACTCTCGGGTGAATGTGTGTGTGTCTGAATGACTAGTTTCGCTTTGCAATGGTCTACAATTTATAGCACCAACCTCGAACCCGAAGCACAAAAAAAAAAAACGAGCATCGTCTGGAGTTTTTCCACCGTTTCGTTACCCATTCACGGGGCAGATGGTAGCGTTTCTCACATGTGGTGTCTGGGTGGTTCTCGGGTGCTGCTCGGTGTGTCTCGAGTTCGAGGCAAAAGTTTCATCGCTGCACCGCTTTGCCCCGTTAGGAGTCATCAACAACTTTTGTTGTGCTGAGAGCGCTCGAATTTCACGCTTTTAAAATGGCCCTTCGGGTTGTGATAGTTCGCGGAACCGTACGGTGAAGCTATTGTGATGTGTCGACGCACATAGGGATGCCCTGGTCGAGTGCAAGTTAGGATTTTTATTGCCGTTAAGGTGGTTGTGGCGATCCATTCCATCCAGGAATATGCATACCCAGGTGAAAACGTTCGCGACCGCATAAAATCATCTGCTGACCAACTGCAGATCAATTCGATTCGAGTAGTTCTGGTTGCGCCTGAACCAGAAAGCTACACGCTACTTAAAGTTCAGCATTAACCTTCGATAAACCAACGTTCACCGCTCGGATCGCAAGAAGCAAGAAGTGAACGTTAATAATGATGAAATCAGGAAACGTACTCCATTCACTTGGCACACATGTCATGACTTGGAGGCAATATATGAAAGTCTTCAAAGTCACTGCTCTGTAGCGAGAAGGGCTTTATGGTTCAAGATGATCGTAAATGCTTTGATAGCAGATTTTATGGTCTGGGGGGTTTTTTATGTGCACTTGAACGAACTTTCTATGCTAAACAGTTCGGCGCGGCTGTGGCGTCTTATGCGCAGACAGTTTTATAGCACAATCTGATGAGCGAGGACAAAGATTTATTGTGAGTGGTGCAGAAATTCAACCGATTACAAGCGATGGAAGGATGCTGTTGTTCGTTTTATTTGTTATTGTGTAAAATGTGTCTGCTGAAAGCGTGTAAAAACCGAGATGGTTTCTTAGCCATATCCTGCACCACAATGGTTCCATCACAAGGGGTTTGGATTATTTGCGTTCTACTTGTTCAATTTCCCATGCATTTCTGTGTCAGCTATGATGAGTGGCTTGTATGGTCGAAGTTCTGTTCAAGCCAAAGGGAATGCACTATTAGCTTTATGTTTACGATATGCAATGCTATGGTTTTATTATTAGTACTTTATTTTATTTTGTTGGTATTGTTCACCGAAGTATATTGTGTCTGGCTCTTCCTCTGCTTAGAGGCGTAAAGCATTCTTTGACAAACAAACATTGAGGACAAAAAATATTCTTCAACGTCAAGTTTCTATAGGTGAAGTAGACAAGATAACATAAGAATTGTATCTTAATGTTATTCAGAATATCTGAGGAATGCCAACAAGAACATAGAGATATCTTTTTGTTCCTGTGCGTCATGGAACGAACTTGGATTACTTACTAATTTAATCTGCTATACCGGGTACGATTAAAAACAGCTACGCCCTAATGTTGGCCGATTACATTATATAGGAGCAAAACTTCAAGTTAATTATCTAAATCAATTAATATATTAGCGTCGTCTACAAATTACGACACAATGTTTTAATTTTTAATCACATAACCCATTGGCGAATCGCTACTGTGTGTTCTGTCAATAATAACTGAATTTCGCTACTCGCTTCTACGATCAAGCCTCTGCGTTTGAATGGAAGTCTGGGTCTGAGATGGAACAAAATGAGTTAATTTTTATTCCGGAACATCTCTCATAAATAAACCACAGACGAATAAACCGTGTTATTCTTGTAATACCAAATGAGTCCAAAACGAATTATAATACCAAAGTTTGAGTGTCAACTAATTACAGGTTAATTATGAGAATACTATTAAGAGGCTTGTTTTTTTCGTGAATATCCTACAATTTACTAATTACATTCCCTTGATGCTTACACTAAGGCCGTCACTAGCAAAGAGAATGCGCTCCGTCATTTTTGCCATCAATCGACTTTGATATCGTCTTCTTCCTCAGCTTCATGCCATGTCTTCGTTCAATTGTTGATCTCAGCTGCCTTGCAATCCAGACGAAATTGTAGCAGCCAAGTGTGGGTCGTTTATTGTTAATTTTCTTATATGTTAGAAGCATCAATATAATGCTACATAACACACCTGTAATACAATCCGGTCCAGTCCGGTCCGGTCAATCTTTTTATTGGATCAATTTGATCCTTTGCTTCCACAGCTCAGATTGTGGGCATTCACAATCATTGAGTCAAATTCCAAAACGGAGCGAACTTCTTTTTCTTATTCCTTGGTACTACAACCTCGTGAGGTCTTGGCCTGTCAGCTGTTGCTAGCTTTCTGTGACTAAGTTTTACCCGTAGCTGGATAGTCAGTCCTGCGTACGGGGAGGCGGGCCGCCCCGGACCGAACTAGCGCACAACAGGCAAGGCAGGTCGTCAAAATCTCTAGTTGTTTCGAAACTTAACCCAAGTGTCTTGTTGTATGTCGTTAAGGAGTTGTGCAATACTATATTTAGTGTCTAGTATACGGTACAGATCTCTTATTTCGTGTTTTCATTCTAACAATTGTTTGTTTAAAAAATAGTCTTCACGAATTAGAGCTCTTGACGACTAAAAGTACTGCATGTTACGAAGACACCACTCACTAACAGTGTTTAGATCCGTCTGCAGAATTCTTGAGCTTGCAAAATTTCGATTGATAGGCATGGACAGCTTCACAACGTACATTACGCGTTAAATAATATATTATTTAATATTAACTCATCAATTCCTTCTTACATCAACAGAAGTGGACCCAGATTGCTTCCTTGTGGTACTCCCAAAGTTAACTCGTATTCGATTGAAAATGTCTGTTTTTACTTGCAATTTTAGCAGGTAGAATTCTAATCTAGTACCAACCCAACCAAAATTAAGTTGAGCTTAAATTCAAAAAGATGAAATAAGATACGTTTTTCGGGTATCATTAACCTTGCTTTGTGGAAACAACTGATCGACAAATACACCAAATCGAGGAAAAGTAAACCCAGGCGTTCACATTTTTCCGTACGATTGAGAGATTGCTTAATTACCTCGAGCTGTTTACCAGAGCCGAGACAGTAAAAACCCCACCAAAAACGCACACACACCTAGGAGATGGTTCACAATTTAAGCTACCAGCGAGGACTTCCCGATGCTGATGAACTCGTTAATGCCTAGCATTTAGCATCATTAGGGCTGAAGTTCAGCATAATCCGTTTGCATCCCGCGATTACGATGTCTGCAGTTTTCCGCAAATTTTATTTTTCGTTTTCCTTTTTTGTGTTCAATCCAACCGGCCACAACCTTATAGTTATAGTTGATGCTTTCCTTTGTTGAATTTCTGTGTGTGTACACGGGGTGAAGTTAGCAAATTGTTCTTTGGCACCGAGTTTTACCGAGCATTTTTGCTTACTCTTCTGCTTTTCACCAATGGGGTTTTGTGACATCCGCACCTTTGGTGGCTCAATTTATGTGTCCCGAGCGTTTTTGGTGAGGCGAACAAATTTAAACGGACGTGAAGGAAGGACAATAAAACACGGAAACCCACACAAACCGAGTCAAAACGCTAATGGCAAGCGAAAGCTGAAACCTGGCAAACTAGATGGGATGCAAGCAAACGAAGCAAACATGCAAACAAACAAACAAACAAACAAACAAACAAGCAAAGCAAGGACGAATAAATAAACAAACCGTACAAGCACACAGAGAGAGAGAGAAAGACATGCAAATTAGCATCGTTCGAGGTGGTTCTTCACTGGTTTGTGTGGCATACTAAATTTCGGAAGTTTCGCGCACCAGGTGAGTGAGCATTATGTTATCCGATCCTGTTCACATGCACCACTTGACCTCTCACATCGTTGGTGAAGGACGCTCCCACACACACACACACACAAATTAAAGGAAAATGGTCATTTAAAGGGGTATGTTTGCCGAAATGGATGTGCTTTTCCTGGAGCGTAATGACGATGTTCCTTATGGTGATGATGGTTGCAGAAGGCAAACGCTTTTATTTGTGAATTGACCCCCACCCTTTTCACGATACTCCCCTATTTGCAATGGGAGGTTTCAACTTCAGACGCGTCATAATGGGATAAGTTTTAATGCGATAGCGGCGCAGCAGGTTTTTCTATAACCGAGTACTTCAAGCAGAACGCAAATTTTTGGAACTGGGTGGCAGGTTTTGAAGTACCAACGCTTTGTGACTCCCACAGCACACCTCGGGAAGGAAGTGAAGTACTTTTGCCAGCTCGTGCGTTGGCAGATTTGCAATTAAAACTGCTCGAAAATCACTTCCGTTCTTGGCAACTCTCGACCGAGCAAAACACCGAACCGGCCGGCTGGGTGTTCGTTATCACTTTTGCAAGTGGCAGCTTTGTGTTGCGTTGCCCTGCAAAAGGCGTTCCGTTACGTTGCTGACGCAGAAGCTTTTGTTGATGAATTAGAAATGAGCGAGAGCGTGTGGTGCGCTGCTACGTTTGGCCACGGTACGCGCGCTAGGAACGCCAGCGAAGAAGGGATAGGAAAATTCAATTAAAATAAATGATGAGTTGGCTGCGAGATGACGCGAGCAGTGAGGAATGTGATACATGGAGCTGTGAGTGAGTGAGTGCGAGAAAATGAAGATATTGTGACAGAAAAAATAGAAAACAGGAAGGACTACACGTCCGATGTGCTCGACTCGCCGAAGAGTCATACTGTCGATCCGTTTACGTTGTCAGTAATTACTTATTCATCCAGTTGTAGTTTGTAAAGGACACTCGCGATTCCAGTAGGGGAAAGGATCATGCGACATGATTATCCGGGTCGGGACATTCGCGCGCGAGAGTTGATAATCATTTCGCGATCTACTTTGAAGCTATCGCACTAATGTGAAATTAAACGATGTTGAGCTGTTTGGACTTGTTTGAAGGTCGACAGTTCTACGTACTGTACATTTTACTGTGTTATTTTTAATTAATCTCATACTTTTACGGTATTCAAATAATATTTCTCTCTTTTCCAAATGTGTTTTCATTCTTCTAATATTAAAATAGTAATTTAAAAATTTATATCACTGTAATTTATATTATGAGTGAGTTCCTTTCTTGTGTCTGCTTTTACCCTGATCTTCACAGCTTTTACATGCACCCGTAGCATATTTTGGTGGCCCTCATTTCATTAACCGGCTGGTCACCAATCTTCTGTCAAGGAAAATCAGTGCCTCTCAGCCATTCCTCTCCACACATTCAGCTCACACTTCCCAACCCAGCAGGTGCCAACAGTGATTGATGCAATAAAGAACGCTAATCCAATTTGTTTCCCATTTTTCGCACTTCCATTTCGGTGCCGCATGTCCGGCAGCAACCATACACTCGCTATGTCTTCCTTTGCGCTTTCATTTAAGAATTCCAGACGTCGTCCAAGCGACTTTCTTTCCACTGCGGTCGAAAACAGACGAGAAAGGAAGTAGAAAAAAAAACGTCCACCCATACCCATGCTCTGCCATTGGCGTCAATTTAATTGAAATTAACCCACACAGAGCGAACAGAAGCGAACGCTGCGCAAACTGCTGCATCGTTTTGCACCGCCATGGGTTTTCCCGGTGCTTCTTTATTATCGGTGCATTGCATTCCGTTGGATTTCAATTTTAATTACTGGCATTATTATTCCAATCTCGCAGTCCGTCAACCAAGCGAAATGTGTGTATCTGTGTGTGTGTTCGAGAGCGTATACAAGAGCCGGAAAATGGCGGGAAGGATTAAAATAATAATAACAATAATTGAAACTGAGTGAGTGTGCCCGGAGTATCCCTCGCTTTCTGGGCGCGCTCGTTGTTGTGCTCCGGGGTTGGGAAAGGATGCCTTTTTCAACTGGCCAGAAAACTGTGGAAAAGAAGTCGAATGGATTACACTAAATATTCAAAGCGTTTCCCCATCGTGGCGTTTAACAATGAAAATAATCCTTTAAAGTGTGCGTCCTTACTAAACGGTTAGAGGACATAGAACGCGCTTGTTGGAGGTTTAGCTCTGGTATTTCTCTTCGGATGAGGTTAAACAGTACCGAGGCTATGAACACAACAGTTAAATTACTTTTATACGGGAATTAAACTGATACTGCTCTGAAACAGAAATAACTGTGATGAGAAATGAAACAATAAATAGTTCTATTTTAACTCTAAAACGAGCAAGCAGAAATATGTGATATTCCAGCCTTTCCTTCATTTTTTAGGGATTTTTACGTTCATATGTTTCGAATCGAACGTAATTGATTTATTTCATTTTTTTATGTGTATTTAGTACTTTGTTTTCAATCTTTAATATTATAGTCAACCATTGTAGTGTAGTATATAGGTGCACGAACAATCTAGATTCATTGAATGAACCTATGGACGGGATGGGAAAAGAAAGTGCGAAATCATACACATGAACACCATCATCGCGCAAAAAATCAACATTTTAGGAAAGCTCCATCCATTACACGCTTCCGCCAAAAATTTCAGATCAATCCGATCAAGAATTAAGGAGTTCAGTATTTTTAGTTTTTACTATCCTGATGAATGTGTTCTGAGAGCATATGTCAGGATTATTTGTCGAGTAAGTTTGTGATCCTGATGAGAGTATCAATGGTTTTTTTGTTTATTTTATTAGTATTTTTCAATTCTGTACAGCACTGATATTATATTTCACGAAACGAATTAAAAATCGGTTGTATAGTATATGATGTAACTTTCGGAATTTGAATAGTGTGTAGGTCTTTGTACAACATCAAGGTTGGGACTTTCAATGCATGTAGTTTTCTTGTAGCACAAGTTCATTGCGTCAAATCTTGGAAATGTTTACTGACGATCAGCTCCATTCGTATCGTTTATAGCTCCATCTTGTAGGAAAATCTTACCAGGATAGATTTTATGACTGTGACCCCCAGAGCTCTTCGCGGTTAATATGGACTAATGCCAGCGACATGAGCTTGTTCGTCTTCTCTTCAACCTGGAGCTAGAAAAGGTCACCCAAAACTTGGAGATGGAAACTTGGGGGATCATCTTTAAATAAATTTAGATCCTAGCATACGCTTATAACCTGTCCTGAATACTCTTCTGCAGACTTGCGCCCCTTGCTACAGATTTCGTCGGAAGCTACCAAGCTGGATTTGTTGGAGGGAAATCCACTACCGACCAAATCTTCACTCTACGGCAGATCCTCCAAAAGTGCCGGGAGCACCAGATCCCCACGCACCACCTGTTCATCGACTTCAAGGCTGCCTACGACACCATAGATCGTACCGAGCTATGGAACATCATGCGGCAGTACGGTTTCCCTGCGAAACTGGTACAGCTGTTGAGGGCTACAATGGGCGGTGTGCAGTGCAAGGTGAGAGTGTCGAACATGCTGTCGGAATCGTTCGAATCTCACAGGGGACTGAGGCAAGGGGACGGACTCTCCTGTTTGCTGTTCAACATCGCTCTGGAAGATGTCATGCGAAGCGCGGGCTTCGACATCCGGGGCACGATTTTCACCCGGTCTCTCCCGATAGGATTGGATTGAGGATCAATGCGACGAAGACAAAATACCTGCTTGCCGGAAGCTCGTGATAGAGCATGACTCGGAAGCAGAGTATTAGTTGACGGCGACGATCTCGAGGTAGTAGAGGAGTTTTGTTACCTTGGCACGATCGTAACTTCGGATAGCAGCGAAATCCGAAGGCGCATTGTTCTGGGGGGGTGCCTACTATGGGCTCCACAAACTCCTGAGATCCAGAAGACTCCAACAACGCACGAAATGCGCCATATATCGCACTCTGATACGGCCGGTAGTCCTCTACGGGCACGAGTCCTGGACTATGCTGGCGGAGGACGCCAATGCACTCGCCATTTTCGAGCGGCAGGTGCTACGGACTATCTTCGGCGGTGTTTGCGAGCAGGGCGTGTGGAGAAGGAGAATGAACCACGAGCTAGCTGAGCTGTTTGACGATGCAGACATCCTGACGGTCGTCAAAGCCGGAAGGATACGCTGGTTGGGGCACGTGATGAGGATGCCGGACTCATGCCCTGCCAGGAAGGTGCTCACGTTTTTATGTTGAAATAATTCTTTTTTATATCCTACACGCTAGCAAAAAGAATAAAAACAATAAAAAATATATAAATGATGACCTAATTCGTGAATAGCGATGTTAAAAAACACTCTTAAGTGACATTTGTTATATATTATGAAAAAAAAAATATATCGTGCTAACAGAAGTTTCTCCCTGCTTTTAAAAATGCCGCGTGATTTTAGTGATTCCCTGTGTACAAAAGCCTCGTGTGTATTGTCACCTGGTCATGTCTAGCTTCGAGTATGTTCATGAAGACTTCGAGCTAACACTACGGCTCCCTGTCTTTGATAGAATGTCAAATTATTTTTCTTCTTTGCCTTTGTCCTTCAAAGTTGGCGAGGTTTCGTTCTGTCAACTTTGACTTGCTTGACTTGATTTTTTACTCGTACATGGATAGTTCGGATCTGGCTTATAGATCGTGCTTTAAATCATGGAATATGCACTTTGCAGACTACATTTTAGGTCTTGTTTGTTGCATTCTTGCTGAGGAAACTGTTGCAAAAATTTTATGGATAATGTTTTTGAAAATTGGCTGTGAACGTGGCGTTGCCGTAGAGCAGCACGATCAAATGCTGTTACTAACATCTTTGCCTTCATCACGCCGCACTATATGGATTCTTTGAATAGTTATTGGTCCTTGTTTATTGTGACATTATTGTTACAAAATTAACTGTTTACCATAACTTTCCAGTGTCAGAAGAAATTTACCTAAAAACATCAAAACTCTCTCAAATCAGTCCTGCACAGGTTCTGATCACTGGTATCACGCCGTTACTCCTTATTGTTTCAACCAATCGTGATGTGATGAAGTGCACAACGTTACAGTTTTTTTTAAACCCTTTTTCGCTGTATGAACCACAAGCAAAATTGAAACCGACCGCGGCAACAGATGGCAACCGTACATACTTCAAATGGAGTTCCACTCCCAATTATGCTCCATTTTGTTTTCGATTTCCTCGGATTTTACACAAACAAACAAACCCGGGCGTGGTTGATACTGAATCAAAATTGGCCCTAGAAAGCAAAACAAACTCCCTTTTTTTTGCCCGGGACTCATTTTCCACCGCCAGATACCGATGAATCGATATCAAATCGAGCAGCGGGATCAATCAAATATCAATTCAATCAATTATTTTATTCAATTTTCAAATTCACTCCACTCGGCGCCACGGTGACCAGGCTGTGTGTTTGCGGGTGCGAAAAAGGGCTCAGGTTCTAGGTTAGGGATTTTTGTGAAGGGTTTTCGGTAACCGGGGCTAAATGGTTCGGACCAACTCGGTACGAATTCTAAATGATTTTTTGCTAACTACGCTCTTCAACACGATGTCCCTGCACTGTCCTTTTCCGTTACAATGGGATCGTTGTTTTTTTTAACTACCCGGATCTTTCCATATACGTGTCTTTGGTGGAATATATTTCCAGCGTATGATTACCATAATAATAACAAAAGAAGAACGCCAAAATGGGCCCTTGCACACAAATAGATATCGCACATCAGTCGGGCCCGAGGCTTGTCCAACTGTTTTTTCCCGACTCCAGTGGCGACTGTTGCCCGACTTGTTGGGGGGTCACGATGTCGGGCATGCGGAAGGCCCAGGCAAGGGCAATCGTTTCCATTCTGCGCACGTTTCGGACTTTCGGGAGCGCGTCCCGGTCCCAAAAGGCCTTGGCCGAAGGTTCATCAAGTACGGTTTCCAGCCCGGTGATACTGTCACGTCGAAAGTAACACTTCTTTTTCGAATGTGTCTCTTTTATTTTAACATCCTATTTCTTTCGGACATTGTCAGTGGAAATTATGTTTCACTTTCCCAGGCGCTTCCCCACTTTTTTCCTTCCTTTCTTCCTTCCTTTCAAGCCAAAAACAAAAAAAAAGCAAAGGTTGGATGAGAAATTTCGTGCGAACCTATCATTGAATAATATTAATTTACTTTACATTTCTTCCTATTTCTTGTACACACACACTTCCTTCCTTTTGATGGTGGATTGGGCGAGACAGAAGAAAAGGTTTTTGTTTGTTCTGGTGAAAATGATCCATCTGAACCATCCATACATCCTTCCGCGCAGCACTGGTCATAAAGAGCAATGCCGGGAACAAACTTCGTCCCCAAAAAGATAACGAATTCCGACGGAAATGAATCTGCCGGTTCGCTTACCACACGGGTTTTCATTGGGCTATGTTTGGGCCGGTCGGGAAGTCGGCAACCGCTTCTAAGCTCGCCAGCTCACCCGGCTATCCCATAAACATTCGCGCCAGACACACGGGACACCATAAAAATGTCGTTATTATTTTACAAACACAAGCTATAGTGAGCGTCCGTTTTTTCTTTCTCTCTCTTTTTGCTAGTTACGGACCGGATCGAGGGTGAGCTTTTGTTTCGGCATGCCTCCCAGTAGTCCCGGTGTCCCCAGTGCAGAATGTGATTTGAAAATGCATTCCCCACGGCTAATGCATGTGGCTCGTTCCAGTCCAGTGTTGGGATGCTGGGAGTCTGTGCAACAAAGTGCATTCCTGATTCAATTAAATGGCGAGAATCGTCCTCGTTGTCGCACCGGTCGCTGTGTGTTTGTGTGGATTTAAATTCTAAATCGTCCCATGCTACAGCTTTCCACACACCCATTTCGTTACGTGGCTGGGGGAGGGCGAGGGTGAGTAGGAAATGAAACAAAGGGGGCGAAGGGGGAATATGTAAATTGTACAACCGTGCTCCACCATCCGACCTAATACCCTGCACACTGGAAATTGGGAGTTGGTATGAATGCAAGTTTCGACTATTTACGTACACGGTTAGATTTTTAGAGTGTTTTATTTTAGATGCATTTGTGTTTTTGCTTTTGCGTCACTGAGTTTTTGCTATTGGTTTGTTTGATAACAAACTAGATTTTGAAAGCTAGCAATCGAATTGGTTACTGTGCCGTGCAACAATTGGGTACGGCTTCCAAACCAGCGTATCAAAGTGTTTCTGGGACAAAAAATCACTGGCTGCGTAGAAGAAAATCAATTTTCAAAAACATCAATCCGGAGCCTCTTTGATTTTAGTTTTGGTGATTGAATTGCAGATGAAGTTATCGTCGCAGAACGTTCCGGATACATGCAAGAGGCCTTAAAGTGTGGTTCAAACGAAAAGGCATACACTTTTAAGCTACAGATTGTTACTAAGTATTCGATTATCAGAAGTAGTACAGTTGATTTGGCCCAGTTACAGGACCGCAATTAAGTAGTAGACACTAGTAGACACTGACTGGTATTCCAGCCGTCGATAGCTCCTGGTCGATCGCCGCGGCTGTCAAAAAGCGGTTCATTTTGCACTCATCGTCACTCATGTGGCTCTCATTTATGGGAAAGCGCTATAATTTTGATGGGGAAAATTTGAAGGGGAAAATGAATCGCTCATTGCCGCGTCGATCGACTCGGTTTGTATGAAAAGAAATCCGCGAGCTCTTTAGTAACGAATCGGTAAAACGTTCCACAAATTTTGTGATGATTTATGTAGTTGCAGTAGAAAATGAACGCACGTACGACAAATTTTAAAAGCGAATACGGTGATAGAAATAAATATGGAATTTGATGCTGTAAAATTTTTACCGATTCATAAACTGGAGAGGTGGAACAATGTTTTTTTTTTATTTTCGCGTTTGTTCCATCAAAACACATTGCCACATCCGGAATGCCTGTTTTCTGCAGGAAATATTCCTTTGTTGCCCGTTTTTCTTCATCTCTAGTTCTATCCAGACACTGAGCAAAGTTTCGAGCAAAGGCAAAACTTGAAAATAAAACAAAGCAACCATTGGCTAATAAACGGCACTGCCATAAACGCCAAATGTCATTTCTCCATAATGAACATATCTCCGCGGCGATCGACCAGGAGCTATCGACGGCTGGAATACCAGTCACTGACTCAATAAATGGCAGGCCTTGCTTGGGACAGTTGGTTAAACTTTTGTTGAATTTTTGGCCCAAATGAGTTGGTTCAACACTGTATAACTGACGTTTTGACTCAGTTTTAGTAGCAGTACTAGTTCATTTTTGGCAAAACAGAGTTTTAAGCTCTTACCCTTAGTTGTAAGCTCTTAACTGTTTTACACTTTGGTGACCGGTCCGAAAGCGAGTTGTACCCTGATCATTTGCGTTAAAACTGCTGCGTTTGCTACCCAAGCCAAAAATGTTACAAGCACCGAAGTTCAAATATGCTCGTGTAGAGTAAAAATAAAACACGAAAACATCCAAAATCACCTAGCCTTTATTTCAACCTTTAGTAATTATCAGAAGAGATCATTATTCATCATTACAAAGAGAAGGACGTCTCTTGTATACTTATTTCTTTTCTATTCTAATCTAGCTATCCTAATCTCTATTATGGAAAAGATTTACAGTTAAAAGATTCAAAGTTATACCTTGATACCTAGAACCAATTGATAGTTCAACTTTATATTTAAGTTGTATACTAAATATGCATTTTCTATGAATGCATTTCGAAATTGATATCAAACAACAAAAGCATAGTGTATAGAATGCATAATACATGATTTGAAAATAAAATCCATAAGGCTTTCAGCAGTTGTTTTAAATGATTGCGGATTGCGGTTTTTGATAGCTTTGTATTGGAAAAAAACCGAGGCGTTTATGTTAGTCCTTCTGGAATTCTACAGATTATTCGACTACAGCCATCACTCTCAACTGTTCCTGTTTATTCAGTGAGATTTTTTAAAGATCACAAATGACATATCACTCACGACGCATCAACACATCCACCACAGAAAATCCAAGGTGGATGCGGCGCTCCTGTATGTAAAGTAATGATCAGTAAATCGATCCGATTAACGAACAATCCTGTGACTCAACGACAAGTAGCACACAACACATAAAAATCGTGTGAATTTTTCCACCATAGACAGCACAAGCAAACAAACAGTACAGCATCTTGATAGAGGTCGGGTCTTTAAATTAACACATGATTGGCTTCTTCAGGCTTATTAGTTAGATACCCTGAGTTACACTTATATTGGAAGTGGAAGATCAACTAAGAATCAAAGAGACCTGCTGGCTCTCGTACACAAGTTTTAGGCACCAGAACAGAGCCGTTTGCAATATAATTTCGGTGTTCCTTGCAAAAGTGATAATGTCACATTTCTGGTCAGATTGGCCAATACAATAGGAGCTAGAAGACCTAAGCACAGACACAAAGATTTGCATTCCTTTTAATATACCGGGACAATCCTTCAGGTTTTCCAGCAAGCAGGGTATTCACTTAGTGTTAAATTTGTTAGACTGTCTCAGTAACTCACAATTCTATGTGGAGGTTGTTAGATCTGTAATTTATTAAGTTAAGAATCTCCTCAAAAAACATTGAAGCTGTCTGAGGCCTCAGATTGATAGAGGCAAGAACTCATAGACAACGATGGCACTGTTTAAAATAACTGCACAATGTGATAAAAAGTATAGCATAACCTCATTATTCCTTTCTGTTTAACTTAACGACCTGCTAGTCAAAGCCGGCTATAACAATGTGAAGGATACCGACTGACGAATTGACTATGTATTATGAAAAGAAGCACACGCAAAAACATTCTCACCCCAAGTTCATAATCTCGTTGTTGTAAAACTCCATTGGACATACATAGATGTATGCTTGTCGGCATTCAAACCAGTCCAGTGCTTCAGACGGTATGCCCCAAAACTTCTAAATCTTTGGTCAATTCAAACCCATTTCTCGGTCCAGTGAAAGATGCTGCAACTGCAACAGACGCCAACAAAATACGCCTTTCCTCATACTCTGGTGGTTGCTTTTTTATGTCTCTTCTTTTGCGCTAGAACCCCGAAAAGCAAGGATTAAATATTATTGGACAGAAACGTTTAAATGCAAAAAACCCCTAAATACGTTAAACGCTATACAAGCTGCCATGCACACGATCAAGAAGTCTGTACAGAGCTGCCATCCGCTCACACTCATCTGCTTGGCCAAGTGCACCAAAATATTGGTTAGCACACTTTGGCAGAATGCAAAATGCATGCAAGACAGAGCCGAACACCGCAAAAGAGCGCTTTAAACATTTTAAGCTCGTACGCTCGGGCTCCAGCATTTGCCCGTACGCTTAATCCATGTCTCGACCGCAAATGTATGTTTAACAGATAAAAACTTTACTTCCTTCCGGGCGAAGTGAGCGAACGCTTCAATATCCGTAGCACGCCGTTGTCTTCCGTTGGGGGCATCGTTTCGATGGGGGTTTTTGCGTTCATCATATGGCTAATGTGGCCACCAACGGCTGTGAGTGTGTGTGTGTCTATGGTCCAGAGCACCAACACACGCTGTAAGAAGCAAAATGTGGCAAAGGGGGGTTTTTTTGGGAGTTTTGGAAAGTTTTGTTAAAAGACACTGAAGGATCTTCGGAAAACAAGCGCTTGCAACTCCGGCGACACGCGGTCTTGTTCCGAAAGCCTTTCGGAAACTTCATCGCTTCAGTTCACAGTGATGCACACGTACACACGCACAGGGCCACCGCATGGCGCATTTTAGCCGGAAAGGATGCACAACGATAAAGTTCCGCACAATAACCGAATGGTGCAGGAGGAGTTTCGGGAGTTTTGGGGGCTTTTCTTCGAAAGTGTTCGCCCGGTACGTCCATAACGATCCATGACCGAGTGACGATTACATCCGGCCGGTCAGATGTGGGATTTGGGCGGGCGGTAGCATAGAGGGCGAGAGAGATAGAGTAATTTATAAATCATGATTTCGACTTTTACGCTAAACTTTTTGACTCGATAAATCATGCATTACGGGTGAGGCATCAGCGGTGGTTGTTGGATGGAAATTGTTTAATATAGCTACGATACGAGGGATGCCTGTTTTGGCTTGTTTATGTGTCACTGTTGTTTACACCATAAACGAGTATCCTCTGTGGTCTTCATCGACCTGCGTGTTGTGGACAAGCTTTTTGATAGTGGATTAAACCTAAGACCTTGTAAGTTAATTCGATTGTTATCGCGTCACATTGTGTGAGCATTAGGTTTTGTATATAGAAAATATGTGTTAGATCTGTCAGAAAATGTCTGTAACATAAAATCTCGGCTTTTTACATGATCAGTTAAAGTCGGCGGACCTTGCAGTTATCTGTTGAGGAATCATGTATTTATAGGAATATGAATATGTGTTTAAATAATATTACTATCGTTTGTCAAGTTACCCAACAGTAAATGTAAAAGCTAATAAGACTTGCTCAGTATCAATAGATATATCGGCTATTCAAACGTACCAATTCAAAGAAGTATGTTTAGAACTTTAGAATAAAAATGGCGATTTCGCTAATGAGAAGATTCCTTGATTTTTGCTGGATAGTGCGGGGTCAGTTTCTGGGCGATTTGAAGCCTCATTTTCTTTAAAAGCGGTTATCAATACTTCTTAGCCGGCTTAACATCTGCGTCATTCAAATTATGTTTATCTCCTCTAGCTCGCCTTTAAGGTATCCGCGCCTCGCTTCACAGTTGACTTAATGTGAAACTTATCTGCTCTTAGATGGCATAACGACCAGGTATGTAGATCGAAGTTTGATGTTTGAAATAATTTCCTATAATCACCTCGTCTAATCGGCGCTATTACATCCTCGGCTCCCGCATCACCTCAGAGGATCAGAATACCCCTGATTATGATTTGGCCATGTTTTGATTCCTCCCAAGTGATGTGAATTTTATTCCACACATTTACTCCTACTGTTTACGCTGTACATCAACGACTTGACAATGCGGACGACGCTAATATCGTATGTCAAATTCATACGCTAGAAGATCATTTTTATCTTCAGGCTTCACAGGCTCGATTCCTGGAACAAGCGTACAATGCAACAAATGCTTCATCGAAAGATCCTTGAGAGAAAATACTCTTGGCGTGCTCATCGACACAAGAGTGACGTTCGAAGAACAGTAAAATCAAGTCGTTGCGAGTTGCAACCCATTACTTGAACTGGTCACTAGCATAACGCGTGAGCTTCGTGACCCCTTATACACATAGACGCTGTATTGCCTGTTGATTCGATCGCTGTTGGAGTAAATGTGCACAATGTGGTGGTCTTCTTGAACGAGGACCTTGGTGCGACTCTAATTTATCCACCGTCGAGCTACGCACTTCGCTCTCCTTGCTTGGGATCGTTTTCTGGAGTACAAGACCAGATACCTGGTGGTTGGACTACCTCTTCTTGACGAAGAGGTTGGACTACTTCTTCGTCGCTGGTCGCAGTAATCGCTGGTCTCCTTAATAATACCATCGATGGCCCAACGCTCGTCTCATCGGTATTCCTGTATGTATTTGTCAGGGTGCTCTAGTCTCGGGCAATGCTAGCCATCGCAGAGCCCTGGAATATTTTTGGTGCTCGTAAACAATTAGTCTGTCGTATCTTCTGTTCTGTTCACTAAATGTTGTGTTGAATGCGTGTAGAGTGATTTTTAAACTCTAAAGCTTCAATTGATGGTTGGACAGCATTCCATTTGATAACATTCTAACGCATTGTCTGGCGAACAAACCTTCTCTCATTTAAATCATTTTCAGTTTAACATTGGTTCTGACCATTTACTAATCACTTACAAACTTTTATTTTCGAGCACAAAATTTTTCGTTCAGTCATCCATCTACATTTAATAAGAAAGATGGGTAAACCATCCAAAAAGAGCGTGCGATATACGGTGTGAAACCCATTTCTAGCATTTGATAATAATTTGATGTACAATTCTACGACCAGTAATGACCAATAAAATTCCACTTTTTCCTGCAAAACGAAACGTTAAAGTCTCACCCCAAACAAACGGAGAACAATTTTAGCAATCAAACAGTTTTATTCTGCGATACATTTTTTATTCCCTCTGGTGCGCACTCAGTGTGTCTGTTAGCAGCATTCAGCCAGCAACTGCCACCCAATAAAGTTAAGAGAAGCCATAAACTGGCTTTAACGATGTGGAATTTATGTGTCCGTTCCCTACCCATCCGTCATCACCCACGGATGGTCTACGCGCTGAAAGTCCTCACCTCTCGCCGCACATCGACCTCCGGCCGGGGCTCCAGTGAAAAAGGGATGGACTTGGGAATCGCCCAATTTATGTTGTTCGATTAAATTAATTAATTTCATTAGACATCACGACCGGTTTCGGGGCGATCGGTTGTCGATTGACGGTGAATGTCCTCGCCGTTGTTGACGCGTTTGTTTGTTTTAATCTGTTTTCATTTATTTCTTTCCCATACCCTTTCCACCCGCCCGGCCAATTGTCCTGCCACCCATCACATCGTATGCCAACTTCTCACATAAATCGAACTGCTTCCATCAGTCGCCGGTTGACGGTGCATGGAATTTCCTTGTTGATGTTTGTAACATTTATCTTCCCATCGAAGACTCCCGTGCGGAAGACGACGGTGCGGTTGTAGTGGGTGACATTAAGCTGACACCATCAAACCACGCTTCAGGGCAAAAGCACTTTCTTGCAAGTACACACCCCACACACACACTCTCAAGAAGTTGGGTTGGTTGGGCGCGATGGGAAACCAGGTGGCCACAAAATCTGTCTGCCGCTGACTTTTCACTTCCGATTAATGGATGTTCATCAGCCTTGTTCGTTTCGTACGAGTTGGGGCCCGGATTGGGCGTGGAGTAATTAAATTAACTTGCCGCCCGGCTAAGTAACTGGCTTAATAAGCCCGGCTTGCATTACGCTTTGACACCTTGCTGGCGGCTGTGTCAACATACATGCAACGCAATTTATTTATTCATGCCCTGCATCCCGGTATATGCATTAGGCAGGGCTTACATCGTTATAACACACACACACACCAGGCCGGCATCAATTCTCACCCGCCCGTTTCTTCATTTGCCATGGAAAAGCGCAAGGTATCTTTGCTATCGATGGAAGGCTGCAAGATGCCGAACAGATGTTGCCGACGATGCTTGCCATAAACATGCTCGAAAGGCGCATTGCGCCAGGTTAACGTGTGCCTAGATGCATCATGCAGCCATACAATGATACGAGCCGGCTCCACATACACATGTCCCTGCATAATGCAGCGTGTACACACAATGTGCTTTTCTCCATTCGACACGAGAAGACCCCTGAAAAACTCATTGTAACTAACTTCTTGTCACCTTTTTTTCGGGTTGGGTGATGCCAAGCTATCCCAAAAACCCCAAAATCCAAACCGATTCGGAACAAGCTTAGGCTCCCCAAAAATACAAAATGAAAATGAGTTTTCGTTCCAATTCTAAGGCGAAAGAGAAAAAGGGAATGGCTTTCAGAAACCTGGGTAAGAGTAGAAGAAGAATTCACACACCGTACCGTGCTTTGTTTCTTAAAGTTCCGACCCTACAAAGAGGACATTGTAGCCAAAACCCCATCTCCGGGGTTTCGGAGACTCCTTTAAGCAGCAAGAAAACAAACTCCCAACGTATTAAAGTGAACGTTGGACGCTTTTTTGGGACTGGAAGGCAAAGACTGTTTTGCAAACCGCATCAAAGGATTTCTTCTCGGGGTTGTGCGGCAAAAGCTTTAGCACCCGGGCAGGGATAAGCCTGCCCTGGTAGGATAATAAATTGTCCACCAAGGAATGGTAAACACGGGTAGGTGAACGGGGGTGTAGGGTTCTGTACTTTAAGGAAGTGATTTGCAAACCTAGGCCCACTCCGCAAAACGCAACGCAACTTAAACAAATGTGGAATTCTCTGGTGGTTCGGGTGCTGCTGCTCAAACCCGAAACGCTACGGGAGCACTTAGCGCTATTAGTTTGCAGTTGAAATTTACATTTGTTTTGTGGGGTTCAATCTTAGGCGATTAGTTTTCGGGAGATTTGGAAGCGTTTGAAGATATGAACCGTGGATATTAGAAATCGTTTTTATTTAGGGATGCATTCTTAAAATATGTTAAATTAATGCATAGTTTTAAATATTTGCAAATAAATTGAACTAAATTTCGGTACAAGGTACAAACAAGCTGCCTTGTTCTATTGAATTCAACAAAGAAAGCATCATCCAACAAACGTTATAGACAATCATATGGCACCATAGGCTTAATGCCTTGTTGTTTCATTGGAGAACATAATCCTTCTTGTTAGACGAGCCATCCATACATCTTTGGCATAAGCCTCGTGGCTTCTTCATCTCAAGCAGCGACTGCTTTGAAAGAGGATCCTTTAAAGATACGAGACGATGAATAGGAAACGGAATGCATGCTAGAAACGCGGAGCTGATTGGGGGAAGAAGCTAATTGGTTTGTCTTGTAGGTTATTTCAAGTATTAACTCTTAAGAACGACGTCATGTTTTCCGATTGAGATGTATTTCAGTGATGTTCAATGGTAAATCGTAGCTATATGTTGTATGTTTCTAAAGGATCTGGATTCTTTATCCTTCAATAAATGAATCGTCTTAAAATTTGATAAGCTAGAATAAGATTCTCGTATTATTTTGCGTCCAAATTGAAATAAAAAACTTTTACAGCTCATTACTGAGTTTTACTGATTATCCAACAACGTATGAATTGGTGTAATAAGCCATTAAATGGCTGGCATGCAAACCAAGAAGAATAATTGTAAAAGCTCACAAAATTCTATTGGATTCGGTTAATGAATATTGGGAGCATTTCCTACCTCTATAACAGTGTTTTCTCGTGAGCGCCATCAGTTATTTAATTTGAGTGATTGTCTACGGTTTAAACTTGAACGGTTGTATACTGGGAATTTTATATAAAAGAATCCAAAATATGTAGGATACTCTTTGCGCTTAATCTGTGACCGAAATGCCCTTCGTGAGGACATCGCTGACGACGTTAAAGACCAGGCAAATTTGTAAAACAGGATCTGAGAAGCAGAAAGATATCCGACATTCTGTGACGGCTAGCATTGCTTGAGCTCAAAGGGATCTGGATGGAACTTGCAAGCTGACTGCCAAGAGGAGCTTCAGTGAATGATTACTCTAGTTTTTTTTCTAGCCAGTTTAAGATGGATGGTCTCAAAACGCGGCTTTTGTTAGGGATCCACACATTGTAGGCATACTCCAGCAGCGATCCAATCAGTAAACGATTGAGCGCCTTGATGCATATAGTGTCTTAAAGCTCAAAAGTAACATTGATGACTAGTTCTAGCGTCCTACTAGTGCTGACCACGGCGTAATTAAGCTGATCCTTGTAGAAAAACTTCGTGTCAAACAAGATGCTTAGAACAAGACACTGTTTCCTCCGCAAGGTTATGGTGAGCGGCTTAAAGTGATCATCTTTCAGTTGTTTGTTACAATCATACCAGGACTGGAATTTGCGTAATGACGCTTGATCATATGAAAATTTTTCGCGTGAGTTTTAAAGGACAGGAGTTTGCTAGCTATGGGGAGAACCAGGCATCGTAATATAATAATTTAATAGTCTTAAATTCTCTGTATCGATTTAAGGATTCTCATTAAATTAAATAGAAATGCTTGTATATTAATAAGTTGATAGACATGGTTGTTGCAGAATATTTTACATTCCAAGTTTTTCTTAGTCTTATTGTTCATGTTAGAAATATATTAAATTGTACTAAGCGTTTCTGTTCATACGAAACACTTATTTGTTAATATTTGGCAATGTTTCGATCCATCTAATGGAACTTTTTCATCACTTAGTGGAATGTTTTAGATGATTAGTGAAATTTTGCATTTACTAAGAAACAATTTGCAACTCGGCTGTGGAATTTTGCAATAAACTGTGGAATTTGAACCGAGCGTTTGGTTCTCCCCTGTTAATCTGGGTAACGTTATATTTTTCCACAATACAATTCCTGACATCCCACTGAGTGATTCAAAAGGTCTATGCTATGGATCAAAATCCTCTATGCGGACCTTTACTCAAAATTGGAAAGGACAGGAATTTGATGTACTTTCTATCAGCATTACTTTTATTTTAATCTAGGAACTAGTAACTGTTGAGAGCTTTGAGCTACCAAATTCCTTCTGCTGAAGCAGTTGACGACTTATTCCTTTATTTTCAATAACATTACTTAATAGCTTTAATTGGTATTTTCTACTAGCGTTACAGACTAAAATACCGACAAATATTCAATTATTCCTGTGTATTATAATCTAAAATAATTGCAAAAGATTTGCTTCTCGCTTCATTGCAATGTTTAAACCTAATCTGTAGCATTATTTAATATCTTCATCATTCATACTTTAAAGCATCCAACGCAGCGCTTTAACTTCTAAACGCTTTTACCTTTACTGCCAGCATTATTCAGCGATCCCGCATCCAAAGCGCCAGTGAAAAGCGAACTAAAACAAATCCACAGCAACGGACCATTAAATAACGTTGCTGATAACGCACCCGTGAGCACACAAAAATCATATCAAACGCAAATCTAATACGACACGGCTTTGCGGTTGGATCGCGTTTGGTTTAATTTAAATGCAATCCTCGGCTAAATCATGAATGAAACTTTTAATAAAATACACCCAACCAGTCGCCGTGGCCGTGGAGCAAAGGGATTAGGAAGCAAAAGCGCATTTAGAGCAGCGTGTGTTGCAGGATTCAAATGCAACATCCGATGAATAGACAAGCGAGCACGGCATCAAAGCTGACGCGCGAATTGGTCGCTTCGCTCGCTCGCTGCACGGATGAAAAAGCTAACCGGGTTTGATGCGAAATCAATTGATTGAATACATAAATTGATTGTATGTAAATGGAGTGTGGCTGGTTCGGTGGACGAAAAGGGTTGGATGGCCGAGAGGAGACGGTTTAATTCCCTTTTTTTTCCCCCGCACTATTCCAC
>KZ061566.1:257879-300428 GCA_002091835.1 Anopheles maculatus | reverse complement strand
TTTTTTTTTCGCGATGTGTGTTGTCGCGAGTTTCATTCTTTCTGTCTCTCGCAACAGCACATTTCCATTCCTGGCCAGTCTCATCAAACTGTTGCACAACCATTGCATAAACCTCGCACCACTACCACGCGTCTTCTGCTTATTGCAAACGATGGGAACGTAAACGTGACACCAGCATAGAATAATCGGCACATTTGTGTACGGCAAACCGTAGCCCGGAATCCATTTCCCGAAACCCGATCGAAAACACCAATCGGCACACGCTGTAGATGGAAGCAATGCGAAGGGGTGCTTTATTTCCTCCCTTTTTTTCCATCCCTCAACGTTGCCCAGGTGACCGAAACAATTGGACCTGGTAATGCGGCCAGGCCAGGTGGATCGGGTTTCCGGCGTGTGAGAGGGAAACAAAAAAAAAACACGCTGGCGACAGTGAGTATCCGGTTTTTAGCCGCTTAATTGGTACTGGTGTTTAAGCTTCTTCTTTTTTTTGGCGAGGTTGTTTTTTGGTGCTGTTTCTCGTTTACCACCTCGCACAAACAGTTTGGAGTTTTTTGTTTTTCACGAACAAATTTGATTTGACTGTGCAGAGTCAAACAAGCATCGTTTGGTGATTTGATATGCATGTTGTATTTTGATGTTATGTTTAGACCGTTTTGTATGTAAGAATCAAACATTGTTGATAACCAAAATAGATTATTTTAAGGCAATTCCTACATTCTTTTCTAGTGCTACATATGTAATGGCATGAATATTCCTATGCGAAAAGGTTCACTTCTTCTTCTTTCTTGGCCTAACGACCTCTTAAGGTCATGCCTGCCATTTCTGGCTTACTAGACTAATTGATACCGCATAGTTGGTTAGTCAATCCTCACTATGGGGGAACGGCCCAGATGAGACTTGAACCCCGGTCCTGCCGTGTGAAGACCGGCGCCGCTGTCGCATCACCACCGGGCCGCCCCATGGTTCACTTATCAGCATCCAATTTAACACTGTTCAACATTATTGGTTCTCTTAACAATCCGACAAGCAGCAGCGGAACAGGCTCTCCCGATTTTAACGCATTAGAAAACTTTATAGTAAAATTGGAGCCAAAGAGTTTTATCTTCACACTAGCACACATAATATTTTATTCATTAGTAACAATGAAGAGTAAAGTGAGGTTAAGAAGTGAATGAAATTTTTTAGAACCAAAGCATCTCGATAGTTTATATTTAATAATCGTCAACTTAAATGATAATATTCTTAAAAATAAAGGACTCGCCGGTCTGCAGTGCTTGAATTGCTAGATTGGCGGATTGCACAAACACCATGCGTTGGATTTTTGTTGAAACCAATATCCATCATCTTTCATTCATTCATAAGCAGGTGCCTACAGCCGCTTCGCGGTATCGGTATACCTCGATACCGGAAAATCCTCGATACCGGACACGATCTAGTGCTATCGTCTTCCGGCCATTCTGGCGGACGCATCACCGCCATAACCACCTCTGATTACATGCCCTAACATGCCTCCATGTGGACGGTTTATAAGCAGTTGACAGGGTGAATCGTCCATGACCACTAACCTGATGACTTTAATTCGCCACACTGTACTGCTCAAAGACCTCCACATACATATACTCAAAATAGACTCTTTTACATGAACCATTTAGCAAAAAAATAGTCAAATTTGTGCACTATCTTATTCAACTAGTACCATTCAATAAATTATGCTGAAGCTAATGTTGATGCCAAATTGAACAGAAGAAAAATACAAAAATTGATAAGTATCTTAAATGTACCAGAAATCTTAAAGCTAAATAAATATAAGACCTGCTATATTTTAGAGCACACTATGCATGTAAGACTAGCTATATTTTACAAATTACTGATGCTGATCGGGTTTAGTTTCATTAAGTTAATATCAAAAGAGAAGCTAGTGAAAACCACCCTATGAAGAATCTATGAAGATCTGTGAATTCGGCTACAAGATATAAGTTTAAAATATTCAAAGAAACACGCCAAGTAGTTTTCCATACCCAGAAACAGCTCGTATATGTACTTACAGATATTCTACGTAGTACACAACATAATTTTAACGATTATGCTTAAGATGAGATATCCTACCGTGGAAAGCATCAGTGCATTAGTGTGTTCGAATGGCAGAAATTGGGTCGTCGTTGTCTAGAACAAAGATGAGTACAAATCGTAAGAGGCGAGGTGTGTATTGAGACTAGAGTAAGTGCTAAATCAGAAGTCGGTCGGACGAGCCGTGTCATTAGCGGTAGCTCTATGCTATGGCGGTTGCTAGTACTCCTTTGGTAGCTAGCACTCGTAACGATAGGAGAGTACTATCGTTGCAGACAGTTGATCTTCGTTAGTTTCTGGAAGAGTCTTATCAGCTGTTTCAGTAGCTAGCGGTGATTATACAGCTAGGACGTCAGGCTACCCTAACGAAGTAGTAACAGTGCGGCGCCGATATGTTTTCTTTGGAACATAAATCCTCCATATCTTTAATTTCTGTAGAAATGCCCTAGGTGGTAGTCTGGAAATGTTTGGTAAAGGCTCATGGAGATTTTAGTCAGTAAAACCCTAGCAGTACCCTGGGGATGATTCCCGCCGTAGACCTCGTGGATCTCTTTTTGAAGATTTAAAAAATAAAGTCTTGAAAGTATACCAGAAAATAACAAAATTATAATATTATAAAGATTTATTGTTAGATATTGCTTCAACAATGCATAGTTGAATGCTGTTTATTGATTGTGACCAATTCTCAAAGATGATAAAGACTTCGGATTTTTTTGCAAATAGAGCAAATACTTACTGCCATATTGAATTCCTTCCGGACCGTCTCCAGATACGCAGAACTGCTTATAACAGTTTTCTTGCCGAATACCATTTAACGTGTCCCAAGAAATTAGTAAAATAATTGTCCGCACTATCAATCCGAGTTTTGGAAAAATTTAAAGGAATACATCTACTAAAAATAACACAAAAATTATTCAACTAGCTACAACAACTTATCTCGATAATCTTTTGGGCTCTTGTATACACATAGTTACATAGAAAAACAAAATCATACTTAAAATTGTTATGTTTTACAGTTTAAACTCATAGTTCTTGTGGTGTGATCAATGTTTAGATTCCCTTTTCTATTTTTTCATTCATTTATAGAGACTTAGGGTCTTTAAGACTACATTCGCCTCTTAATTTAAGTTTTACTGATGTGTTTGGATATCAATCGACAAATTAGCGATTAACTATGCATTGCTACAGTAAATCTAGACAATAAACTTTCGTTAATCAATATTTTGTTGGGCTTTATTTGTAGCTTGATTTGGACGAAATTATTGACATGACTTCTGAACACTTTATCAGTATTTCTTCTCTCTATCTCTTTTACTTAGAACTACAAAAACATACTAAATTTTTATTTTGTCACCTACTGTACAATACCGGCGTACATTACCTTCCTGAGCATTACACACGGTAACCAGATTCGCTTGCGTGTGGCCTCCAATTCCAACGCGTATACCGTGCGGTAAATGTTGCGGTTTCTGTGGATTGAATGTTTCTGTTTTCGATACGATGAGGTTCGGTTTGTTTAAATGGCTTTTTTATTTGTTGGCTTTTTGTGCGCCAGGTTCTCAACACTTTCCAACATCTTCAACACATCTGCATTCATTTGTCCAAAAGCTTTACGCGAGCTTACCAAGAGATTGATTCAGCTCATACACACACACACGGTGGGCTTACGCGTGCGTGACGTTCACATGTTGTTGCTCGTTGTTTGGTGTTTACGGTTTGATGCTGAAGGCCTGGAGCGATTTTTTGCTTTGCTGTCGGTGTAGTTGTTTTGCATTCGGGGTCAACTTCGGGAGTAGCACAATCCAAGCACCGGTGAAGTATGGCCCCGGTTGTGCTATGAAGAGCCTCGAAGGCATACTCAAGCACACAACATTAGCCTGCGAGCGATGCGTCTCACGCTAAGGCCTAGGAGTAGAGTTACGCGCCCGATGTTTGTGTTACGATGGGGCGTTACGATGCGTGCGTTATGCCTTGAGCAGCCCGTTCTCTACTTCCCCCCTGGCCACCCATGTGGTGCGGTCCAGGGGGTTCGCATGTTGATAAGCATGGGAGTGCGAACGGAGCGTGTTTATTCCATTAAAGCTCATCATTTATTAATTTATCATCCAATTCCGATCGGGCCGGGTCGGTTGGCCAGTCCGCGCCCGTGCTCACTGCCGCGTTTGTTTGTTTTGCCCGTTCCGGCACGTCGAGCCGCGGCAGCTTTTGCTTCTCGGTTGCACGCGTTTGCTATCATTTGCTTCGCTTTCGCTTGCTCTCACGGCTGATTGACTTCCAACAAACCCAGCGTGTAGCCGCGGTCAATTCTGCTGTGTGTGAGTTGAGTGTGTTTTTTTATCTCTATTTCTCTTCGCCGTGTCGCAGGCAAACCGGAATGTCCCTATCTTTGTTTCCCAGCAGTGGAAACTCGACACCCCGCCAGTGACCACGTACTCCGGTGATCCCCGTGACTGAGTATAAATCGTGCAACCGTGTGTGTGTGTTCCGGCCCGTACAGCATACGTGGGCCTCACCATGCCTAATTCTCTAATTTCGACGGTGGCCCTTCTATTTCGTTATTCTAATTCAATCGAGATACGGGATCTTATGCAATATAAATTATCGACAACCGGAAGCCCGGACCCGCGTGTCCGTGTGTCTAGGGGAAGCGGCCTGCTTTTTTGTTTTACACGAACACAAACGTACCTTTTTTTTGTTGTTGGTTCTTTTTGAACCTCCGGTTTAGAGTTTCGAGAGCGAGAACTCCCTTGGGAGAGATCCGGCATTCAGGAGTGGGCAGCAGTTTAAATAATTTAATCCGCAATAGATCCAATGCAAAATGCAACGGAACTAGTGCCCCCGTTTATCATACATACATAGATATATATTTTTGTGTTTGGCATAACATTTGTTGTTTTTTTTTCTAGAAAGCGCACTAGTGAATAGAAACGATGTGGTAATGGTGGTCTTTCCGTAGAACACATAGGTAAAATAACATAACGTAGCATATAAAAAGGGTAAGCACGATCGTATGTGGAGCATGGGAAATGGCGAGCGAATTGCTCACTGGTTCTAATCTCAGGTGCACATTGTACGTTGCGCAGGAAAGCTTCCAAGATTTATTGCAGTTTTCTCTTTTGCCCGTTGTTTTGTTGTTGAAATTTATGCAGCAGAAGAAAAAAAGCGAACACATACACACACCACCTGTCTATGTGAATGTTTAGTCTGACAATGGATAGAAGAAATAGAAGGAAAAGATATTCATGCTGGTTAGGAATTATGTAAAACAAATGCTCGTTTCGTTCCTGTTTTTTGTTTTGCTGAAATGGATACTTCAAATTGAATTGCTTTAGCATGATTTACAAACAATATTTATTTCATTGAGCGACGGTGTGGCGGCAATAATGCAAAGCAGGCATCAAATCTTGCTGAAAAGTTCGTTGGGATCGAGATAGTTAGAGTGTAGAAGGCATTCAACGTATTATCTCAACAGTTTTTTTAATGAAAATATATAGAAATAATTGAAGATTAAAGTTGTAGAGAACTGGACTGGACCATTCATTGTCTAACGCCATCACCTTGTTAAAATTTGAGCTCACTACGCTTTCTCTTTCTATGTGGACATCCTAGAAGATCATTGCGGACTGGGTCGTCAGGTGCCATTCTTATGACAATCGCTGTTTATTTTGCTGCACTAATGGAGTTCGTCGTTGTACGGGACCAAGAATCCTTCTGAGCATCTTCTTCTCGAACTCGGAAGGAGGGTTTCTTCAGTTTTTAACAGAGTTCATGTCTCAGAGACGTTTGTGAGTACGATGAAGGTTTTATAAAGAATCTATACAGCCGACATAGTTAGACGAATTCAAAGGTGCGTATCACCTATCTGTTCATCACCCCTGTTCGTTAATCTCCAACCCGAGATCCAATGCCGCATGCTCAACTCTTTGATAAGCTTCTGCTACATAGGAGAGCCTCAAACCAATGATATCTATGTCATCAGCGTATGTCAAGATTTGGATTGACTTCTAGAAGATGGTCCCTGAAGCTTTCACCAGCAAGTTTCGGATGGCCATTCTCTCGTGTCAGATTAAAGAGAAGATAGGCAAGCCCACCTCCAAAGTTCAGGAGTGCGTCTCTGCAAACGGGGTACTCAACTCCTATTCTGTCACGTTACTTAGATACTTGGTACATGGGGGCTTCAGCACAGGAGCAGTCACTAAATCTTCCAGTCTTAAGTATATAAGACCACCGCACTGCCTGTGGCTTACGATCAATATTGGATCATGGAACGTATGCAGTTTATATAGAGCTGGAGCCTTCAAGCAGTTAAACGATAGGAAATCCCTTCTTTACACATAATTTTGATCTCTTCTAATTTTGATAAAACTCTGTTAGTATTTTTGATGGCGCGACCAGATTCTAATGCTACAGGACCACATCGTTGTATTGATGATGGAAAATATCTCTGCTTCTTTGTCTTCGTTGCCAGTACTGACTTTCCTTGACTTAGTTTAGCTTAGTTTATCTTGACTTAGAACGGAATCCGATATATAGTCCAGACGTATGAAGACCTACGCAGGAATATCTCAGGGTCAGAAAATATTTTAATTAATTGTCTTTGCACACACTACAATGAAGTGTAAATTTTAGTATTAAAAGGTGTGATCTTAACTTCGGAATATAAGCGCAGTTGTAAAGTGTGATTATTGTAAAACGTATCAATATCCTAATGACTTCAAAGAATTACAGTACTACCGGGAAGCTCTTCTGTATGTATGAATGCTCACCATAATTTTATTATTCAAAGGAAGATATTCTATAATTATCTTCAAACAATAACATTAATAATTGGAGTAAATCTTATATATTCGAGTGTATTAAGAAAATACCATAAATCCAAATAACTCGGTGTCTCGGTAAGACATCGTAACTCAAACCTGAATTCTGGATGTGACCACACCATTAAAGTCACAAAGATTGTATAACTTTTGCACTGAAAATACAGACAACACCAAACGGCGCGCACCTCGAAACATCCGCCAAAAATGTTTCCCAGCATTTCGTGACTCGTTAATTGAATTTCCCCACAATTTCCGCCACATTTGCATCGAATCCTTCACTCGGGCTGCGGAGGACACTTGAAAGTGCCGTAATAAATTTCATAAATAGAACGAATGTCTCCATCACGCTCCCTTCCACCCCTCCAAACCCTCTCCGCTCCTCCCTCCTGCTGCTGTCCGGCTAATGCTACCCTTTTATTTTGTACCACCGGAAAACATTGCTGCCATAACGAGGCATCTTCTTCCATCCATTCGGCGCTGTTGATACTTGTCCGCCGTCCATCATCGTCAGACGGGATTCGGGGTCGGATTTGGACGTTGAGCATCCATCCAGGTTGTTTCAGCTTTTTTTTTTCTTTCGCTCACAAACAAGATGGAAACTCCCCATTCCGAGCCGGAAGCTGCGTGGATGGCTGATGGGGTGAACTGTGAGCCGAGCCGCTTTTGCGGGGGTACGTTCGTAAACTGTGTTCTTCTCGCGCTTAATTGAGTTATGAATGCTGCGAGTAGTAAATCTCCGACACAACTTCAGGTTTCGCAAGGTTCCGTTTCTATTTCGGGCATCCGGTTCGGCTGGTAAAGGTAAAGCAGCCGACCGTTTTTTGGAAAGGTATGGGGAGTTTTGAGGTGGAGCAGAAAGTTTTTCTCATCCTGCAGAAACTCAACCCATGTACGGAACGAATTCTAGCTACCACACCAAACCACCCCCAGACGGACGAAGGATCATTCGAATGTCGACGAACCCTGGGCGCGCACGGATAGCAAGTTTAAAGCCATCCTCCAGTTAAACCGATGCCGTGAAACGAGAACGGGAGAATGTGAGAGACAGACACCAGAGCGTAGGGCACGGACACGCGAGCATGAAGCATCTTTGCTGCAACTTTCTAACCTCGAACGACCTTTCTTTCGCCGTGAAGCCGTGTTGGTCGGTCACACGTTCATCCTCGGTTGAGTCGCGCGAGTCGAGCGGAGGAAGGGAAGAAGGGAAAAGTTCTTCTGGAAGAAATCTGCCATCTTTCCCATCTTTTGCCGGCCGACTGCTGGATGGCGGCAATGGTTGGTAAGCATGAAAATCTCGTACGAATCCCTCCACGCTGTCCAGTTCGTTCGGTCGCGCTCAATGCCGTTGGAATGCTGGCAGCGTAAAAGGGATTAATTTTGCTGGTGTTCAAATCTTCGGACACGCTCTCCCTCTCTCTCTCACAGCCACGAGCACCCACGATCCCGATTCTTTCCCAGGGTGATGTGTTTCGCGTAGAAGGTGCCCACCCAGAAGGCGTAAGAAATTATGTGCCAAAGTGTGCCCGAAGCAAACAGTCCAGATAAAGGGGTTTATTTTATTTGTGTTGCCTTAGCTCAACGAGGAAATGGATTCGTGTGAAAGAGAGAGAGAGAGAGAGAGAGAGAGAGAGGGAGAGGGAGAGTGGAGGGAAAAAGTTTTTCCACCCAAAATCGCGTAAAGTTTTGGTTTTTAGTATTGCCATCATGATTGTAGCTATGCTATCGAGCTGAAGTGATAGAATTTTTAATGAAGGAAGTGTTAATAAGACGACGCCTAGCGCCAAGGGTTTGAGTGCGGGAGCTAAAATTTTGAAAAGTCGTTTCGATGAATACTAACGACGGTTGGGTAATTAAATAGAGATTCGAGTCAATTTATTGCGAAATCTGTCGTGTGTATTTTATTAAAGATCATGCCACTTTTCACTGATTATGGAGGAATTATGGAGAGTTTAATGGCGGCAAGAGGAAATTAATCTTTTGCGACCGATAACCCTAATTTAAGGAATAAAACTTTATAGAAATTGACTTATAAGCGAAACAAATAATTGTTAATTAATATTTATTGTTTAAATTGTTTTCTGCATCATGTAGCAGAATTTCTGCATTAAGTGGATTGAGTTTCTTCGTTAGAAGATCAACTATTCGAAGTCTTAAGTTTTTGTTTTTATGACTTCCAATTTTTTTGATATTTTATTCAAGTTTAAGTTGTGATTCATTTGTCATATTTTAGTTTGAGTTTCTTTCTTGATTTTCCTCTTTTTCTGATTTATTTTATGATTTGTTCAACCACTTTCCGTAGTTTTATAAACATCAGAATTATCAACGATATTGGATTACGAAGATCAAAATTCTTATCCTAAATATGAGCCTTTTTTCATTAAATCTCAAATCTATGGCTGAAACGAAAATCCGAACGCTTAAGAATTCAACAAGTGCTCGACTTTGAGAACGATCTTCTTCCAAGCCTAGAGCTGGAAAAGCATTTATTTTTGCTATAACCTTTTTATACATTCTAATTTAATCCACCTACAAAACATGCCTAAAAAAGGTGATTTCAAATAGATTAAATATTTAAAAGAATGGAGAAAGTCCGATTGAAAACCAAGTGATAATCAAATGGAAAACAGGACATTAATGTTTTTAGCAAAATTTATCGAATTCTGATGATTTAGAAAATCTGTAAATACTTTTTTCAAGCTTCTCGTAGTAGTTTATACCAATCACTCAATCACGGAATTGTTGTACGGGTTAAAATCTGGGTAAAATCATCGGATCAACCTCAATTATTCACTATTGGCTCTTTTAATTTGCTTTAACTTATCAATTCAAGGGCTTGTGTTGACTATGATATCACAAAATTGAGCTGCTTAGTTCGTAGGACCGACATACTGACTGACGACTTTAAAAAACAACAATTTTTTCTTTTCTCCTTAAAGTGTTCTGCTGCTTTCGGACAAGCACCTCATTGTCCAACTGTATCAAAAATCGTAATGTTTATGTTATAAATTGTACAACATCATACAACAAACATTAACATAATGAGAGAAATAATACTATAAGAAATTAAAGTGTAAGAAAACCATTTTTTTTTTGTCTTCAATTGCTAGCTTATTAGGTTGTTATTCTTTTTTGATATTTTAAATCAGCAACATTTCGATTGTTTAGGCTTTTTTATTGCTCGTTATTACATTATTACACCAATTGACTTTTCGGTCTTTTGGTTTCTCTTATCGTTTATTTTTTGTTTTGGTTTTGCTATTCTTTTATTATGTTGCCACAACCTTGAGAGGCCTTGCGCTATGAATTTTAGCATCCTTGACTTGATTTTATCCTGTGCTTGTTGATTAGTGCATGAAATATATAGATTTTAGACTTTCAAAAATGCAACAATCTTTTATAACTTACTTAACCTTTTTGAAATGATAGAAAATAAACAATAAAACATTTAAAATAGCAGCATAGAGGATGGCAATATTCAGAAAAAGATTAATTAAAGTAGGTTCTGCTATGCTGCAAGGAAATAAAGAGAAGAAAAGAGAAAGCAAAACAAACAAAAAAGGTAAAGCCATCAAAATGTGAAAATTTAAAGCGCTTGTTTTTCGGTGCATTGTATCAGTATTAAACAGAACGAAATAATTAGTATGGCATGCAATGCAAACAACTACGAAATATTTACATTTTTTGTATACTTTAAACAAAACCCGAAGCAAAGCATAAATGTGAACAAATTAACAAATGAATTAAAAATAAACACAAAAATCAAAATACCCCAAAAGTTAAGAGTGTTTACCATGGACGACAATCGTCAAAAAAGCATTCTTTTGCTGTCTTTTACAAACCTCGCTTTAGCATTCGCATAATGAGGCTAAATTTAATTTACTCTGCCCGCAGAATACATTCACTCGACGTTAAACTGAGTCGTCAGCAAGAAGCCGCCACAACTCGATCTGCAGCTTAAAACTTTTGTTTGCTGTTTCCGCTGCAATTCGTTTGTTTGTTTGGCTTCTTTTGGTTAACTTTTCGTTTCGCGCGAACAGAAAACTCTTCTCCTTTGGGTTGAAGAAAGAAGAATTGTGGGAATTTAGAACAAGCAAAGCAGAAAACAAACTAACATGCTGGTAGAGTGTGGAATAAGTATGTTCCTATCAACGAAACGAACAAATCGAACTACAACTTCTACCTGGCGGTACCATTTAATCCTTACACCAGTGGAACATCGCATCAAAATTAGCTTTCTCCATGGTGTTTATACATTTTTGGGTGTGTGTGAAATTTCCACAGCAAAACCGCATTGTCTGTGAGCCGGAACTTCACTCCCTGTGTCACTGTCAAACTAGACGACGACGTGACGCTTTACTTGTAGTAGCACAAACACTCGCTCCATCCAACGCCAACACTCGCGGTTCAAAATGTTGTTAGCGCACGGTAAAAGTTGGCGGATGGATAAAGGATACTGGGTTACAATAAAACCGGGCAAGCTTTTCAGTTGTACCGCACCCTGATAACAGCGTAACGATGGTGCATTACCATGGGATATCACGGGCAAATGGTAGCGATTTTCCCACCGTACTTTATTTGCACCTGGCGAAAAAAGGCATTTTCTCGTACCGTTAAAATGAAAATTCCCTCCAACACGACCACCGGAACACCCTCTTGTTTGCGCAGAGGTGAAGCGTACACACACACACACCTGGAACTGTGGGGCTGAACCGACGAAATATCGAACGAAATAATGTGATTGAAAAGTTTCGCAACAGTTCGCAGCAAGCGAAGTCTGTGGCAGAGCCCCTGTTATCCGGTAGATACGCTGGGATGCTTTTCGTGTGTGGCGTCAGTTCTCCTGGTACTTTAAACTTTTGCGTTGTTACGACACATTAGTAGGTAGTGGAAGAGAAAGAAAAAAAAACAGGTAAAACACTGTAGGTAACTCTGTAGCCATACAATTACCGTCAGCGTCACATTACGCCCCAACCCGATCCCACGGGTCACGGGTGGAAAAATGGTGGTTTTATTCATCGACGCTGAAAAACGCTCACCGTGGAGAGTGATTATTTTCTGCTCGGTTTTCCCTCTACTCACCTATCTTGTGCGACCTCCCCAATATATATATTGGCATACCACCTTCTAACGGGGAGACGTGTTTTACCGACAAACTAGTTAATTAACTTCTGTGAAGAGCATTATAGAATGTGTGTGTATGTGAACTTTCGTACCGTTTTTCCCTTGTTCCGTTTCGTGCATGTGCCGGCATGTAGTGTGTATTTCAATTTTCTATACTTCGTGTTTTTTTTTTGTATAATATTTCTTTTATATTAACACTACTGTGCGCCATTAAAAAAACGCTCATTTTACACCATTTGTTCCAACCTTTTTCTTGCCCGCTCGCTATGGTCGCTTAACTTTGGCAGCGCTACGGATGACAACATTTTGTGCAGAATGATTGCTGATGTGGTTTAATTTAATTTCGCCACGATTAAGCGGTAAAACAGGCACCGTGTGTGTGTGTGTGTGTGTGTTTGGGAATGATGGAGAGATGTTTAATGGCGAAGTAGATGGAAAACATTTGCCATGCACTGGACTGTTAATGTTTCAACACGCAACAAAAGAGAAACTACAAAGTGGTATCAGCGAAAAAAAAAACGGAAATATCAGATACAAACAAACAGAATTGATACAGAATGATTAATTAGGTAGGTGTCTGCCCTTTGTCCAGTGGGATAGAGTTTTAATGTGCAATTTTATAATGTTGGATTTTTTAAATGTTTGAAAGAATTTGAATGAATTGGAACGATTTTTGTTTCTGCAAACAAAATAACTACATTTTCGACCATGAATATCAATTCAAGCTTCATATTTCGTCTTTAAAGTAGTAGTATTTTGTTTGTTTGATGTGAAAGGCTCTCATTTTTCAGATATAAAATTTCACTAGATTAAAATAATAACGACGGATTTTACGATAAAAATAATCTTCAAGTCATCTTCATCATCTTCATAAATTAGAGCATTTTTTTATTGCATCGGGCTTTCGAAGTCTTTTCAAAAGATGCTCTGCTAAGAAAATACCTAACTTAACATTTTGTTTAGAGCTCATATTTGAAAAACTGAAACAATTTAAATATTTCTCATAATTTTAAATGAGTTTCTTCTTCTTATTCCTTGGCTTTACAACCTCGTGAGGTCTTGGCCTGCCAGCTATTGCTAGCTTTCTGTGACTAAGTTTTACCCGTAGCTGGATAGTCAGACCTGCGTACGGGGAGGCGGTCCGCCGGGATTCGAACTCCGGTCCTGCCATGTGAAGACCGGCGCCGCTATCGTATACTCCACCGGGCCGCCCCCGGTCCGAAATGAGTTTCAGCCACCTTAAAATTGGGTTCTAATATTTTTATTTCTTGTTTATTTATTTACTTATTTATTAAATTATCTTCGAGGAACGTGATACTGAATCTGCTGGCCAGAGTTTTGGCCGTATCCCAGAATGACGGTCTTCTAGGTTGAACAGTTTGTAATCGAATGCTTCATCCTCGTCAATAGCAGATCAAGCCCCTAAGCATGGGGACCACAATCGAATTCGTTGACAGGGCCAGAAACAGAGGCCTTGCGGAGACGGTGTATGACAAATGAACTGTATGTATGGAATGTGCGACCTTGGTGGGGATTGCTCATGATGTTCGTATACAGGGAGATATATGGTGCTAGAGGCTCTCTAAACGACCTATTTTGCTTATACTTTCTTTCTATTACAATTCGTCCTTGATCCTTGTACTCCTTCACAATATTTCGGTGAGCGTAGGCTCTATTATCTATTGCTTGGCCGTTCTGACAGATGTATCAACGCCACCACTCCTTCTCAATATAGGCCATCGAAGCCTCTTCTGTCTATGTGGGTCGTCCGGTGCAATTCTCATGATATGACCAGCCGACCGGAGCCTCGCGAGGCAAGTTCGCTGGCGATGGTGAGATCACCGTGCAGCTCACCCAGCTTGTCGTTGTACCGGCTGCTCTATTATTATTCGACACATTCCATACATCTATGAGGCGTATGCGAGTATTGGGACTATAATGGTTCTACACAGCTCCAGCTTCGTCTATCGTGGCAGGTCTATGAGTGGAGCAGTTTCCTCAAACTATAGCATCCTGTGTTGTGTTTGGATGTTGTTATTGAATCTGATAGTTACCCCAGGTAGGTGAAGTTCTGGGTGAGTTCAAAGGGATATCTATCTACCTCTACGTCCATCTTAGAGTTCCTAAAGATGGTCCCTGAGCCCCGGATGGCTTTAGCGATTGAAGTTTGAAGAAAAGACAGGCGAACTAATCTCCATCGGATATGCCCTTTGTGGTCGCAAAGGGATTTTTCTATCATTCTTCGTTGGCACTCAACTAACGTGAAAGATAGGAAATAATGAAAGGTGTCGTGGTCTTAAAACTTTCCTTCAAACATAACTGTTCAATGAGAAAAAAAAGGTTACCATACCACAAACGATGAACTAAGCAGTGAGTTGTGTCATAACTAATTGTTACATTCATTTCAATTATCTCACAACACAAAACAGATTGTCCTGAATAAGGCCAACCATTAATCTTTAGCATTCCTCCCGAATTCTGCAACATCACCTCAGGAATGTGTATCGTGCTCTAACATTAATGAAATAAATCATAACCAAACCATATCCAATTGAAATCTAATTGCACATCCCCCCATATCCCCACAAACACAAAAATCACTTAACGCCTAAAGGAAACCTTTGCCCGAAATTGCCCGATTCTCGATGATGTGATTAAGATGCTATTAAATCTTCATCCTACGGGAATCGTTAAAAAAGGTAGCGTGAACTAAAAATAAAACTCCACAAGCACTCAAATGATGATTACTCGCGGGCTGGCAATCGATCTTTGCCATCTTTCATCGCTCGTTCGGCGGGGTCGCAAAAATTCCGGTATCGATTTTCAGCCTTATGGCCGAAAGCAGGCGCCAAGCACCATAAAAATGGAACAAAACAAGGAAAGCAAAAAGGCTAAGCAAAACATCAAATGAAAAATCGCAATAGACAACAACGCTCCGGAGTTGGGGAACGGTTAGTACAGATGGGAAGAATATAAATCCGCTTTTCTAATGCAATAAATCTTCACCACGGTTCGGACGTGAGCCCGGAAAGACTCACCAATTCGCTGACTCATCATCACCACCAGGCCCACAATCACAGAGCACAATCGTCCAACCGATGCTAGGCAGCAGCTACAACCGATTCCTGAAGGATCCCTTGTGCGGGAGTCTTGATTTAATGATTTGTCTTAATTATTACACTCTCCGGAGCTACCAGGGTTCGAGGTTCGAGTCGTTTGATCGGTGGGAAAATTCCTGGTCCATGGTTTTTTCCGTTTTCTCTGCTGGTTGAGCCGCAGATATATTACGGAATGTTCTCAGCTTTCGAGTGGTTGTGTTTCCTATTACCATACATTGCCACTTTGTATCGTTTCGGCGTACCCAGTTTCCCTCGGTAACACATGGAACACTCCACACGAAATCAAAAATTCCTTTTTCCATTTTTACAACTTAACAATTTCAATCAAAGCACTACACAGCGGACGGAGTGCCGTGTGTGGAAGCGTGACGAAAGCTGAAGGAACGAAAGGAAGGCGAAAGGCAAATTGTGCAACCGGAACGACCGGAAAAGTAATAGCTTCAACCGGAAGCTTTATCCAACCGGTTCCATCGCGATGTCCTTTGCGCGAACATGCACACCGTTGCGATGAGTCCTTTTGAAGATGGATGCCACCGTAGCGTGCTGTGTAGCTACCCGTTCCGCGAGGTTCATATATACCGGATCGTTTGGACATGCACGTCAGCATGTGAAGAGGTCATGCAGTGTTCGCTGGGACGAGTTCTTTTTTTTCGAGCGTGTTTCATGGACTTTGATGGACTTTATGTGATGTGTCTTTCGGTGCAGCAAACTTGAAGCAAGTTGAAGCTGCTCGGAACTCACTTTTCGGGTAGGGTCTTTTACCTTGCCGTGTAACATTTCCAAATGAAGGAGTTTTTCTTGAACATGTCCTGTTTCTGGGATTTCTCTTGTTTTGGTTCTTGAGTGTCGAACGAACACACCAATTTCCAAATTCCAGTTCTAGCTTGGGAAACTTTTTCCCAACAACCAGTCACGGGCACACTCACAGCAAAACTCGCGTGCAAAGATCGATCGAAATTGGAGAGAAAGTTCCAATTCAAGGTTCGTAACTTTTGCTTCCGCTTCCTTTCGGCGTACCCAGTTTCCCTCGGTAACACATGGAACACTCCACACGAAATCAAAAATTCCTTTTTCCATTTTTACAACTTAATCTCCGTTGCCGTTGTGTGTGTGTGAGGAAAGCTTTTCTCCCGCCGGTTTGCCCGCAAACCTTTATGTGGCTTAGACATACATACATACATGCATACATGCTTGGATACGCCTTCCAAAAGCCCCATCCTCGCCCACAGCTCACCCTTATTTGTGAGGTAGTGGAAATAACAGATTGGAAACGAATTGGCAAAAGGCGTACGGCGGCGTATCTTTTGCTTCGGTTTGGAGATTCCCATAGTACCGTACCTTTCTTTCATCGAGGAGGTTTTTTTTTGTTGCCTTCCACTCCCTCTCAACAATCATCCCCTTCCTTTGGGGGCGCCTGAAAAAAGCATTTTCTCGGTGATAAATCTAACATGTCACTACTAGCACCGTGATTGCCGTGAGCACGTCGACGGTAGTACATCGCCACCTCCCAAAACAGTCGGCGATAGGAGGGACGTTCGGGAGTTGGACGCATCAAACGTCGCTGCCCTGAAAGAAGGGGCCTTACAGGAAAGAGAAGTGCTTTGCTGACTGTAGAACGAATAAAAAGAAGAAACCCAGTCAGATGAGTCGTTTTTTTGCGGGAGAAACGATAAAAAAGCGAATTAGAAAATCCCCATTTTAAACATTTGCTGGGAAACGGGCCCGGGTGGGCTCTATGGTGAGTGATTTTTGCTGTCTGTCCCGAGACATGTGTGTAAGTATTAGTGCGTCTATCGGTGTATACGCACACACACACACACATACTTGTAATGCACGGTCGTACGATCAAGTCGGCCAGGACATGAGGACATGATGATTGACGGTATCTTTCGTTCGGAACAGCGAAATGACGACGCTGTTCAGGACGTTGGTTTAAGGTTTGATTTTAAAGTCATCGTTTTTTTTTATTTTGACCGCTTCTAAGTACACTCCCTTATCACTGCTACACTGCGTCTAGTTTCTGTACAGTCACGCTAACCATTTTTTGAATATAGGATAGAAGATTAGGAAAGCAATCTTCTTAAATTAAGGCTTTTTATTAAGCTCAATAGAACAATTCTGCATCGCTTTAACGGTTTCTAACGCACACTGCCAAACTGACTCCGAATCGGATAGAATTTCGGATCCATCTCCGGAGATCCATCCACTCCGGAGTACTCCGATCGACTCCGGAGCTCCATCAACTCCGTAGTATTCCGATCGACTCCAGTTGCTCCGTTCTATACTTTCGTGTTTGTTTTAGAAATGCAAACTTACTTCCTAAGAATATTGGATTAGACTGAGAAGTTCACAGACCTATAAAGACAGTGCAAATTTGAAATTGATTTGCAGAAGTTGTATTACGGAGTCTGATTCGGAAGATGGAAATCGACAATTAAAAGTTCAAAAAATATAAGAAAGATAACAAAATATTAAAAAGGAAACAAAAAACCATTCTGAATTATTAGAAATGCTTTGAGTATACGATAAAAAGATATGATTATGTATATCTTATCAAAACTCTAATCCCTAAAAATCAACAAGTTGATAGATTTTTTGCTCGCCAACATAAGCAAAAACGCGATCAACTTAAACTCTCAGGGGAACCCCTAAAGCCCTGAGCTAGGGAGATGGGCTTGTCAATTGTCAGAAGGCCTCTTCAATTTAGCGATAGAGAGGACCATATGAGACACGCATTTGGAAACTTCAAGGATCACCTTCTTCAAGTTACTTCAGACCCTGGCGTTCGCTGATGACATAGACATTACAAGTTTTAGGCTCTCTTGCGAAGCTAGGGATCTCACAATCGTGTAGCGAACTAGACTTGCTCCGGTGAGTTGGTCATGTCATGAGAATTACTCCGGATGGCTCAACCAGTAATGTAGTTTTAGGTCGTCCACATGGACGGAGGAGGTGTGTTTGTTCCAAACTGAGATGGAGTGATGGCGTTGATGTGTCTACTGGACCGTGACGAAACTAGACCGTGAGCGGTATCTGACTCCAGTCTGTTAGACCAAAAAATGCTGGATGTCCGTAGCGTCCAAGCCACGAAGTTAAATTCTTCAGTAGGTCAATACCGCGAACCATTTGTGGCGCCTTATAAGTAAGTAACTTAAGTGAATAACTTAATGGGGCCTTATAAGTAAGTAACTTAATGAGGCGGTCTGGTGGTGTATCCGATAGCGGCGCCCGCGTACGCAGGACTGACTATTCAGCTACGAGTAAAAAAAGCAAGTCATAAGCAATACGGCCAGGCCGCTCTAATTGAATAAAAAAAAATAAGTAACTTAAAAATGTGAATCTAACTAATAAATATTTTGATAATAATAAGTTCTGGCTCAAGCTTTTTATATGATCATAATCATAAGCATCCTTTTAATCCTTCAACAATATTTCTAATTAAAAATAAATAATAATCACAAGTTCATCAAAATGCAAAATCAGTCTCTAAATCTATCGTTCAATAAAAACGTATTCGAATTCAAAAACTTTAACGAAATGTACTTCATAGTAGCTTCGATGATCAGTAAGAATATCGCAGCTTTTAATTTAGGATTTTAATTAATATTTAAAAGTATAGAAAACGAACCAAGGAATGCACAGTTTAACATATCCCAAAATATTCCAAATGAAATGATTTTACTTCGTTTACGTCCAACCAATTACTTTCACATTTCTAAGGTAAATAAACTTGTCAAAATTCAAAGAAATATGCATAAAGCGCTACTGGTTTTATAGAAATAGGATGCAGTGTAGCTACCCATTGCATGGTCGTCATCATCGTCCTCGGTTCGAGTGCATCGTCCTTTCGTGGAAGAGTTATTTTATTTTATAACGCTAACGCACGGCTGCACTCGACAAATATGACGATGCTCGTCATATTGGTGTAGTTTGTATACACACGGTGCAACCCTGAAAAAGGATGACAGTTTCCCGACGCGGAACACCCGACCATCCCGACATGCACTTTGATGCCGTGACGTCGACATCATTTCCATTTGATCGACGTTTTCCACGCAAAGGATTGTAAAGAAAAACGCCATCTACGACCCGTTCCGTCGGAAGTGCACGGGAAGCGCAATGGAATGTTATATCTTGTTATGCTACTTTAATCTCCGGCCAAATG
Organism: Anopheles maculatus; assembly: GCA_002091835.1. NCBI lineage: Eukaryota > Metazoa > Arthropoda > Insecta > Diptera > Culicidae > Anopheles > Anopheles maculatus. Next base: position 281,136 of record KZ061566.1, on the reverse strand, counting down.
CGAACCAGCGAGAAAGAGCGGATGATTTCCTTTCGATGGGTTTTATTTTCTATTTTTTATTCATCCTCTAACATCACTCACGATGTGAAGCGGTTCCGTTTCGTTCGAGTACGCCCGGCATGCGACACGCTGCTGTAAAATGTATTTGCGTGCCACTTTTTTTATTTCCCTTTCAGATTTTATATTTCTTACCAACGGATTTCTTTTTGGAGAAGCATTTTATTTTTGGTCGCCACCGGTAAAGACTGAGGGTGCATGTTCGCGAGCCAGTTTCTTTTTCGGCAACTAGCGTGGCAATTGATCACGTCTTCAATAGGGCGTGGAAAATGGGGAAAAGATGCCGAATGAAAGCTTCTTACTTGCTTCGCACGCCGCACGTTCATTCCTTGCAAAAACACACTCACCGAAGCCTGAGCTCGGTGTTTGAGTCGTGTGAGCACAATTTGGCAGCAGCAGAGAAATGTACATGCCGCGTGTGCTTGCTGCAAAGGTACAATTATACGGTTGACAAATTGATACCGAGCTACGAGAAGACGACGACGATGGCGCTGATGGATGCAAATGTTTACCATTCATAGCGCAGTGAATTGTAGCGTAATTAGGGGTGCCCTACTCATTTTTCCTACTCCCAACCGAATGATGAGGAGTATTATGATTGCCAGCGTAAACACAGGCATGATAGATCGATCAATTTATACTGTGCACGTGTTGGATTTATGGTTAGCAAAAGATGGTATGGTGATTGATGTAATAGGTGAAATATTTCTTGATTGTTTGCAAAATATCATCCTTTTGTATGGTTATTTGTTTTGGAACTTCTTTGATGCTGTTCGATGTGATAGCATTCTTGATTCAAGCATTGTTCGTTGGTATTGATGATAATGCATTTGGCCGTCGTGACAAATAAAGATTCAACATTGACATCCCGAAATGTCAACAAAAAAAAGGTGGACTACACAAGTTTTTGATGCAATAAAATATATTAACTGTAATTTAACATAGAAATACTTATAAGACTTGATACTTGTTTTGACGCTATCTAATTATGTTTCTGTATACAATATTTTACATCACCTAAGTTTTCTGGATGTATAATGAAAAACTGGAGCGGGTGTCCAACGAAAATACTTATCCTTTCTTTAGTAAAACTTCAAAATCTCTATAAATTTGTATCATTCGAAAAGATCTCACATTATTGCAGTATACGCAATGTTCAATCATCAATCTAAACTAAATTTTGTAAAAGATTCTTATGTTATATTAACTTAAACAGAAATCGACATTGTTATTAGTAGCGCAATAGACTTAAAGAGGGTCATTTGAGCCGAAATTAGTTGTTCTGAAATCTGTGCTCAAAGATGTCGTAGGTTTTAAGATCCTACGATGAGCTTCAAGGTTAATCTTCTGCAAAATCAACGGGCTATTAATTATTTTATGTTTCAGCAGTCCAAGCAAATGGCACAGATTAAGATAAGCAGAACGCACAGCGAGACCGTGGAAGGTAATACAACAAATTACGCGTAACCTTACGTACGAACATTTTAAAGACGGTCGGACAATTACAAAATACATTGAATCCTTAAAAGCTTTGGCAACACGGAACACGACGCCCAGTTTATAAACTCATCAGTTCGTAATGGTCTGTAAATGTAAGTCTGCTATCCAAAAGGATGCTGAAATCAGTATCAATCTATGTCGTTTATACAATGATAAGCAGCACAGGATCTAAGCTACAGTCTTGCAGAACATCCAACAGGATTAGTGAAAAACACAGTTAGAGTAGCTCACATGTTCACAATAATAATTTGACAGCTTAAACAGCTGGAATCCTGTTTTAACTCCACACTTGGCCAGCTTTGCAGAGAGGACGTCAACCAACAATTTATTTACAAGTTATTCCTTATCTTATTAAGATAATCTTAACAATTCTAATTTTTCTATAATGACAACCATATATTAGGTTCGTGTCGTTTGTCAATAAATGTAGCATAATTAGATGTAATCGTGAAAATAACCCCTATAATATATAATTACACGCTTGAGAACTTCCGAATGGCTCGTAAAACCGAAATTCAAGTCCTTTGAGCCATTCTTGACTCTAAAAAACACTTACCGAGCACTACAGTGCTGTGGAAGACAATACTAACCGATTTTGAGGCTTTATAGTAAGTAATGCTAAATAATACATCGGCCCACTGCGCTCCAAAGCAATCTAGCCTCGCTTTTTTGCTCAACTATAGTAATTAACACTGAGACTTGGACGCCGCATTCAGCAGTTTGACAGATTGTAGTCAGATGCAGCCTAGGTTTGTAGGACTATAAAACACTATTTATTGAATCGTAGTTTCGTCCTGCTAGAGACGTAAGCTATCCTGACTGCTGCTCACTCTTTTCTACAGAAATTAGAGAAAACTATACGCATTTGAACGGACGGTTACAGCAGGAGTGACATTGCGAATATCGCACATGAATAGAGCCAATGCTAGCGACGCCTCACTGACAGCAATGTCCAAACAATTTAAGGAATTTGAACGACCTACACGATTAAATTATTAGCACTACTGTGTTCAAGAATAACATTTTAGTGAGGTGGACCAATAACACAGGCTCAGCTAGTTTTCGTTTAATATGTTTAAAAACAAATAATTTTTATACATGAAAAGTTCCACAATAATCTATTTAAATAACTGCGGCAATGTCTTGCGATGAAATTTTCCGGATCATCGCAGTCTGTAGCTTTTAAAGGTATTTTTTCCAAACTAGAACTACTTCCAAATCGATTTTCCACTACCGTTGCGAGTGACTGGTATAATATGCTCCTAAGTTTTCCCCTTTTTCTCTCGATAATACTCCTTTAATGGCGTTCAGATTCATGTTCGGTGGTTTCCTTGCTGGTCTGCAACTAATGATGGACTTCACTTCACATTTATCTTTTAATCGAATACATGCCTCGTTTATCAACCACACCCAATGTGACGCTTACTCATTGGCGTACCCATTGCATGGTTCCAGATTCGATTTATAGAATGAATATTCAAGATTATTTTATTTAAATCAACCCATTAGCCCCCTCCTGTGTCGCCGGTTCCCCAATAGGTTGCATTAGTAGAACGCTCTCGATATGTTGCCCTTCAATTTAATCGGCAGAACAGGCAGGCAAGCAAAATGTTTTACCGTACGGAGAAAAATGGGTTGAAAACCAGTTGCAAATGAACTCCAACCAATCCCGAATGGCCGTGGCTGACCATTTGTTGGCCGAGCTTTGTTATCTATACCCTCGGTCATGCACGAAGATGCTGCTGCCGCTGCTGCAAAAGTCAACAAGCAGAAAACATAGTACAATATGAATATAAATGAATATACATTTAAATCGGTAAACCTCAGAGATGTTGCCGGACTGGGGAGGTGGGGGTGCACAAAAATAAAAGTAAGAAAAACCTCCCAACCCGATTGTGTCCCAATCCCAGGCTCACTCCCTGCTCACTTGCTCTTTGGTCTTGGGCAGAAATTACCCCGACGAAATAATTGCTTGAAATTGCTTAAAACACATTCAATCATTGGCAGTAACGATTGCGATGTCCATGCTGGCTCCAAACTCCACACACGGTAACGACCCCACGGAAAGAATGGGTTCATTTGTGCTTCGGTACCCATCTCCCGTGCTCCATCTCTTCCCTCACCAACCTTCTTGCTCTAACATGGTTCGACAGACAGGAACACAAGCAGCACTCTCGGGCACTTTCGGGCAGCTCGAGAAAACGTGCCGGATTCCATTATCACCGGGAAAATGGCATTGTTCCTTACATACAACATTTATGTATCCCGGTACGGTACGGTGCAGTGTATGCGACCGAAGCACACCGACCAAACTACTACAACACCAGAAAACCGGTGTTGGTCATGTCTCCGGTCACAGCCACACGATCGCCACCACGTGGGAAGTCGGGCGTGTGTGGGTCGGTTGGGTGGCCGGTTGGACGTCGGCACTTGAGAGCGTGTGCCGAACCGTTGTTCCTTCTTCTTTTTTTCCACCCTAGGATGGACGCATTCCAGGTAAGGCTGGTAGTGCTGGCAGTGATGCAAGGGTACTTCAACTATTAGTTCTTGCCGTCTTTATGCTGCTTGATGCTGAACGTTCGGGTTGCTACTACTCCTAAATATGTGTTCCCGGGTTAGTTGTGGAATGGATGTGTGCACCGATGTGCTTTCGTTCTTTTCCTTTAACTCACCCCACCATTGCGCCAGGATAGAGTCGGTACTAAAAGACTCGCCGGGAGTTCTTCTCCGTGCTCCGAGAGGATGCCGAGCAATAGGTGGGAATGTGTGAGTCTTCCCTTTCATCTTTATATCTTCTCCCGGGTCTTTCGGCAAGGGTTTTGGAAGCGAAATCTGTCAACTAGCGTTTCAATCAAGGCAACGCTTGAATAATGTCGCCGAGAGAGGATAGGGACAGAAAGAGAGGACGGTTGGATGATCCTGATGCCTGAATGCGAGATAGTGAGGGATCTCTGGAACCAACTGGAACGGAACACAATTGGGAAAAAGGCGAAATGGGAACACATTTACAAACAAACACATACACACACACACAGTTGAACCTCGAATTCCTAATGATATGATAATGTTTGAATCAGAAATCTGAGTGTGAGTGAGGGTGAAAAAAATTAATGACATATCATAAGCACACACCCTCTCGCACAGCTTCGTGGCCAAATCACGGACTAAATTCATCACACCGAAATTAAATACCAGTTGCAGACGTGAGTTGCCACAGCTGTGCCCCGTTCGAAAGGGGATTCTGTTCGTAACACGGTGGCACGGCGTAAGCTTATGTATTATGGGCGCGCGTCATTATGATCGAGGCGTTTCGATAGGGGGAACAGGGTTTTGCCTTTCATTTGTACATAAGTAAAGAATTGAAATCTAAAAAAACAGCAATGTTTAAGGCTTATAGCTTCTCTTTAAAGTTTCTTTATAGCAAAATTTAAGGCATATTGTGTTTAGCTCCGTTTTAACAACTCTTTAGAAACGCCTCGCCAGAGTTCCATCATGAACCGTTCCGACGAAAAGTTCCAGCATATCGGGCACACGAAATCACTCGACCGTCTGGTGAAGGCTAGCCGAGATAAGGCACTGTCCGGGTTCTGTGCTGGCCCGGACTCCGAACATAACAAAACCCTCCATATGTTTGCTTTGATGTGATGCGTGCTAGCGTGAGCGGTTTATTGAGTATATAACTACGACTATCCTTTAAATATTCCTCACGATGGAAACGGAATAAAGAGAGGGAAAGCGGAGTTGTGGTAGGAGACGCAAAGTATCGTGTCCCCTTTCAAAAAGCGAATCGTAGGTTTTGGGAATACTGGGTATGCAATTACCATCGACGATTTTATTTAATTTTTTTTTGTCCCTCTTTTCCAATCATCATCAATGAGTTACTCGGTGAGCGTTTCACCGTTCCAGGATGCTCATCACCGCGGTGAGCGTGCTGCTCACGCAGGAAATGTTGTGCTAACTTTACATTTCGTTTCGTTTAGCAGCTAGCAGTAGTTGGATGTAAATAGGGAATCGGTAGAAGATGTGTTGAATTTTATGAGGGAAATAAAAAGAAGTGAAAGAAGGAGTAAATAAAAAAACAACACCCAAAGCGCGCGCGTGCTCTCTTTGCGTTCGCTGGAATGGGTGAGTTCTCAAGGTGAGTTGCTGTCGACGAGCGTTTCTGGGAAGGAACGTTCACCCGCATGGTAAACGATAATGGTGTGGCTGTGAGGAGCATGTGGCAAGCTGCAGCATGCGGAAGGGAAGATGTTGTTTGTGAGAAGAAGAAGAGGAGGAGTAGGAGGAAAAAAAGAAGCCCAACCTAAACGAAATGAACTGTGAAGCTGAGCAGAGCCGTTTGTGAGAGCTGCTTAGCTTCTATGTTGCACTGGTGCCACTGGCATTACATTGCCACTCACCACACACACACACATACACTGACGTGCTCTTTCCTTATCCTTCACACTTTGCTATCTCTTTCACTCAGTCGCTTTCTCGCCGTAGATGTGATCCTTGTAGCTAGCCGGCTGGAAGGGTACGGTATGGGACGACCGTTTTTGAATAAGAAATCATAGGGAAAAAAAGTACAAAGCGGGAGGGGAACAGGGAGCGAAAGGCAGGGAGGAAGAAATTGAAGGCGCACATGAAGGAAGCAATGGTGAATGGTTTGAATCTGGTTGTGGGGTTCTGTCCGTAGGGAGCGAATGCAGGGTATGGCGAGGCACACGGCAATATAGTGAGCAGCATGAACAGCTGAACAGCATTTGTAAGCTATTATAGTATGGGAGCGGTGATGCTGATAGTGTGTATGTATGCATGAGAGAGAGAGAGAGTAAGCGAAGAATCACTTCTGCAAGTACAACAAGCCGAGAGAAAGAGATCGAGCGAGACCGAGAAAGCGTTTGAGTGAGATTTGTAAAATGTATGTGCAAGGGTAGCTGTGGGTAAGGCATGTGGAGGATGAGGTGGTGGTGGTGGTGGGCACACTACTTGAAATAGCATAATATGACGATCACGAAGCGAGCTCGAGTGAAAATATTTCAACAAATTCAAATGCTTGCCAGCGCAAGAGCAACAGCGAGGCATCCCCTAGAGTAGGGTGAGAAAAACTTTTCCCCAGGAAAAATATGACACGGAAATGTATTTTAAATTAACTTTTATTTGTTCGATTTTTCCTTCGTTTACTTCGAGTTTTACTTCGATTTTTTTTTGCTATTGTTTTCAAATGATTTGAGTTAATGTAATCAGTAAAAACACAAAGTTATGAAAATTAATATTGATATGCCGTCACATTTAAAGAGCAGACTTAAATGATTATGATAAATAAGTAGAAAATAAAAATTAAAGCGGTAGAAGAAGAATGTTTGGAATTAAACAAAGACATTATTTTGACTCGAACAACAAAATTAAATGCGATCAATAAATTGATTCAAAAACGTTAAAGATGTAAAAATTGAGGAATTGAGCTTCAACTTGATGAGCATCTTCCTAAATATTTTAATAAAGTAAACCGCGAATGAAACAATATTTCTAATAAATTCTTTAAGCATGTAACAACACAACATCAAAGCAAATTTGTTGTGAATAGAATTTTTGAATTACTGAATGGAATGCTTCTAATTGATATTGGAATATTGCAAGCTCCATGTGGAACATTGCAATCATATAGTGGAATCTTGCTTCCAGTAAGGTGATATTTACAAGTCAGCTATGGAATTTGGCAATTATCGCAGCTCAGCTTTGCTGCCTTTTTAAACTGACGCAAATAGATAATTCACTATAGCAAGCCACAATTTTCACACTTTAACGAGTTTGACGTGAAATTTGGTTGAAAAAGTTGCTTCACTCCGTTTTTAATTTACTGCTGCTGACATCATTCCACAACTGATTTACATATATCCCCTTATTCAATTTCAAAAATCCACTATATGTTTGCAAAGTTCAACAACGAGTTTTTATTTATTCCACTATCCGTTTAAAATATTCCCCTAAGGGATTTTCATGTGGATCTTACTTAAATTAAAACTTCGAAATTAGGATAAAGTGTATTTTGTGTTCTCCAAAAGTTATTTTGTTGCAGTAGTTTTACTTATATCTATTAAAAAATTAACTTTAAAAGTATTTGGGTATTTGAGTCTTTTTTTTTCGATAACATACCCAGGTTTATTTTCCAGCAACACAATTCTAATCTCATTTCTACTCTTACTTTTGGGAAAAAAGATGATTCCAATACCCATCCCAAACGTACGCATAAGAACGACAAAAGCTAGCCTCTATGCTCGCAATGTGCTGCTGCTAAATCCCGCAACTTTCAAACGGCATCGAACGAAAACTGTAAGCAACCGTCGCACGGTCGACACGGGCAAAAACCCGGTCACATCTACACTTATCCGCACGCACAAACTCAATCCCAACGCGAGTGCATGAGCGAAACAGGAGAAGCCGTGAGCATGAGTGCAGTGAGAGCGAGACAAAACAACAGCTAGAGGGCTCAGTACATTTTATAGGCACAAGTGACCGCGCGCCGTTTCGTTAGTTTGCACGATCATCATCATCGGCTACAACGTCATCGGTATCGTCATCATCATCATCATCATCATTCGGTTCGGTGCTACTTTGCAATGCATCCACGCCACACACGCGAGTGCCTTAGGAGTGAATGCCGCGCTTATGTATCTCTACTCTCACTTACACTCGCCCGGCTGTGTGAGGCCGTGCGGTGGTTCTACGGTAGCACAACGGTGGCGTAAATACCAATTATATTTTGCTTCGAAATATGCGTTTCCCGGTGCCATACGGTTCTCCCCACACCCAGCCACTAACCATTCACCAAAAAGAGGACGAGTACATAAGCCGAACGCAACCGAGCACGATATTAATCGCTACGGCGGCATCGTTTCGACGCACATATGGGACCGGCTTTTGCCTCACCACACTGGCACAGTGCGTTTTGCAGGAGAGAGCATAATAACGCACATTTTCCGTACTGTCAGCCCTGCCAGCTCTGGCTTCGCTATCCCTCGTCCTATTTTCACCACAATAGCGAGCGGTGCGTGTTGTTTTTGCCGGCGAAGGAAACGCAGGGTGAGTGGCACGGGAAATGCTACAACAATGTTCCCGATGTACACAGTGAAAGCAAAAGGATTCGTCGCAGCCGGCCGATATGCTGTGCTAGAATACTCTACTACCAACCCGGTTTTGTCGCAACCGTGAATGGGAATGGGTGAACGAATGAAGCATTAAGATAATGAGCAAGCATTCGAAAGGGAGGTCAAACCCCGGGGAGGGTGTGCACGCCGAAACCTCACAACTGCACAAGAAAAATACATAATCAAGGCGAGCGCTCCAACTTGTAGCTTGCGGGGTATTTCGGAAGAAAAGTAATTTGTAAAATAAGTATGTTTATATGCCGAACGCGTGTGAGTGATTCAGAAATGCAAGCTTTATTTTATATTCCTCCTCTATTTCGCATACGGATGAAACTGAAAACAACGAAAAGACGCGCCAAAATTGTCCACCTAACCGGGTGAGTGGTGTGTGAGACATTTGGGAAAAAAGCTGTTGCGCGTCTGCGTTTAGCACAGTAAAACAGGGAATACATGAGTGTGGTGGTGACGAAGAAGAAGGTGGAGGAAGTGAGAAACACGAGGAAATGGCAAAACATAAAAGAAATAAACGGAGAAACACATAAAACCAGCGTACAGCGCTCACACGGTCACTCAGTTGGTACGAACAACCCCATTTGCACTCATTGAACCGTGAGCAACACCGTGAGCTAACGGTGAGCGCTCCATGTTGGTTGGGATCCTGTCGGTGCGAGTTCCTCAACTCGTGAGTGCACGCAGTCTTCTTGCACTGTTGGGTAAGACCGTTTTTTTCTTTTTCGTGTGCATTTTCTTTGGCAAGTTTAAATTCCTTCCCAACCCTGCACGACGCAACATAACCGAATCGATGGTTGGACGATTATTTATGAGCTCTTAAAAAAGCCTTCTAACTACACACATACACAAACCACACGCCAGCCACAAACGGCGTCTGGAGCCAGCCAAAAAGCCGGTTTTCTGGTGCTGGAGAGTGTTGAAAATAATAGTAATAAATAAAAACGCTTCGCACGATCGACGTCTTGTGGGTGGAGAAGGTGGTGGAGGAGGAGGAGATGGCGGGATTTGTTCCCGTCTGCCAACGATCAACAGGATCGTACGTACTAGCAAGGAGGAAAGGATTATGATTATTGGTGCCATTATGCGTGGCCTCTTCATGTGGCCTTCGTACGACGTGCAGTTAAAAGCCGTTTCCAAGAAAATAAGCTTTTATGTGAAGTTTGCTTTTATTGCTTTCCGGTGGTTTTAATTTATTTGGCTACGAGTGCTCTGCATGCTGTTACTTCTGCGTCTCCGAATTCTTGCTAATTATAAGAACAATTTTCATAAAACAGCCTTACAGTTCTTTCGAGGAATTGAACGAAAAGATATAAGCTTCGTTGCAAATTCGATTCGATTCGAAGTGCTTCGTGAGTGATCGAGCAATATTGCTAATTTTATTAGCTCACTTTAGGCATCAAATTGGGATTGGATTTTTTGGTTTTGTTTTTTCATCGTACGACAAACAACACAAATCTTGCATAAAACCATCCACCCGGTCTCTTTTAACATGGAAGCGTTGGACCGATAGCCACCGATCGATGCGATGTGTCCGGGTAGGTGGCATTGTGTGATATTAATCTTTTACTGTTGTTCCTGAGGCCTGATTTATGATGGCCATAATTTGCGTTAGGCTGACAGTTGAATTGCCTGTCGAACTTGGGGGCTTTCGTTGGGACGGCGTTCGTACCAGTGTGTCACCAGCGTGAGCCAGCTGCGAGATTTGGGATTGAAGGATTTCGAAAGGCTCCAACAAATCGGCCGACGGCCGTAAATAGTAAGATTTTCTGCGATATTCTTTCGTCAAGCTAGATGGATGGGTAGCTGGTTTGAGAGACGATAAAGTGGGGGTGAAATACAATTGAGATCGTTGGACAGTGGCAACAGAAAGCAGCTGAAAGAAGACTTTTTTTGAGTTTTAAACTGCTGCAGCTTTTGGCTAGAGTTTTAAACCATTTCCATCATTTCTGCACAACAACGTTCGTGAGCTTTTCTACCAGCGAAATCCCAACGTCGATGCCCATTCCACACGCGTCCACATCGCTCGCCGATTATAAATAGTTAAATCGTAAATCGCACACGCTCAACCGATCGTCGGCATAGATTTGCAGAAATGCCTGAAAATGACGTCAAGCACTAGAAACAGAAGCTGTGAATTGATGGTTAATCATCACGAGCGAGAGATATCAGTTTGTTTTCGTTCCATTTTGCAGCCATGAGTCATGGGATAAAATTATCAGAACATCGAAGCATGCAACGGGTTGATGAGTCACATGGACACTTGCATGAAATAAAACCAATCAATATTTAGTGTTGTGGATTGGTGAGTTTAGCATGCTGAGCAACCTACAGTCATGAGTAAGTGTCGATATTCGTCAATGTTTTTGTTTTAAATTGCTGAAATAAAATGGTATTTAAATGATTTTTAAATAAGTGTCTATATGTCTCAATAGTTTCAATAGTTAATTGGTGTTCCTTGTTTGAGGAAGGTATTTATGAAACATTTCGTAAGGAAAAAGTTTAGTTTATAGCTTACAGGCATCATTTCCTATCTTGTTCCTATTCTACATCCAATAAGCATTCTACAAATATATTACTATTCGGCCTACGGCATTCTGTGACATTTGGTCTTGGCTGATTGGATAAGATCTCACAGTAGATGTTTACCCAACATTGTTGATTGATTGGCCATTCATAGGCAATTGGCAATTAATTATTAAATAGAAATAAGCTTCGACCCCTAAAGCATCACATGAGTCCATCATTTCTATCATTCCACCAACAAAGTATTCTAGTTCTATCAACAATATTCAAAACAAGCTAGAAGTCTTATATATTATCTATGCAACTAGTTCTAATATAAGTTTTTTCATTTGATATTGTGCTCATCATCATTGTTATATGCAATAGTAATGGATGGTTTATGCATGTTTTAACACGTTGCAGATATTGTTAATTGTTTGCTAGTTAATATGCAATTGGTTTCTGCTGTGATCAGTTTGGAGTCTCTTGAATCGACGACGCACTCACAGTAAGAAAGTAATTTCCTCAAGAATTGTAAACTGCCGATTTTTAGTGATTGTCATAGAGACAGTTTCCTCTTTAGCGTGGAGCTTAACATGAGCAGTTTAACATGACAATGTAGATCATGTCCCAGATATTCTTCACCGCCTAAATATTAATGTGGATATCCATGTATCCAAGTTTTACAACCATCCGACAAGAAAGCATTGGTTTTCTCATAATACCTGCTACAGTAGAATGGATAATGTGATATTAAGGTAATCAAAATTAGACTTAAAATTTCCCGCTAAATTTTTTTTCCACCCTTAGACAAGCATTTCTTAAGGTATATCGAGTTTCTCAAGAGCGAACCTTTCGCTTACAAGCTGATAAATATCTGTTAGTCTCTGTCAATCGATGGTTAGTTTTTAATAGATAGAATTAGACTTTGCTCTATTAAGAATATCACGCTTTACTTCTTGTTTTTGATAATGAAAGGACTATTTTAAGGCCCGGTTTCTTCTGCCCCATGAAGATCTTATGGCTACTAGAACTTTCAAAGATAAGGTGCAAACAAGTAGCTAGGGTTGGCAGACGACGGCGCAAGATCGTGAGCGGTATTAAGGACAGGCCAAGACCGCCAAGAGATTCTTCTTTCTTGGCCTTATGACCTCTGTTGTTACCGCTCACTTGGATAGTCATTCCTCACTATAGTGGAACGGCCCAGATGAGACTTGATCCCCGGTCCTGCCATGTGAAGACCGTCGCCGCTGTCGCATCTACCACTGGGCTGCAAAGAGATTATAGTGCCTGAAAAGTTAGTAACGATTACAGCATAGAGTTTAGTATTATAATAGGTTAGAAGAGTTGCCTAGAAAACTAAATAATCTCTACTCTACAAAACAACAAACATGCCAGCAAGAGCCATGTTACAAACTTGCAAGTTACTCTTGATGAATAAGTAGTTCGTTTTACATTTAAAGTTCGCAGTTTTCCCTGTGTTTTGTTAATTAGAAAACATCTATAAAATAGCATAAACCTATATTCCAACATGAGAAAAATTTCCCATTTAAATTCCTTTCTGCATTGCTGTTTACCATAACGAACTATTTGTTGAATTACTTATGCGCCGTGTAGCGCATAGTTTCATCACCGAGCACTCACACAGCTGAAATGTGTCTGTTTGCACACGGCAATCACTGTGCAATTTGGCAAGATAAACAACATCCAACTAGGAAAAGCGCGCTAGTGACGTATTTTCACATTCCAAAAACCCAGTTCTGCCGCACACACACACCCACACACTCATCAAACTACACTTTATTTTCTAGACAAATATCAAAACACTATACTAGATTTACACTACCTCGTTTCGTGGCTGATTGAAACGCACACCCAAATATATGTGCCTGTTTACTCACAAAACTGTTTTCCACCACCACCGACGACGCGTGCCCGACGTTTGGCATCCAGCAACTTCCGAAATGGGATTGCGGATTAATTTTTAACCAAAACACCCAAACCGCTCAACCCGAAACAAGTGCGGAGCATCCTGCTGTAATACATCCTTCACAGGTAGCGCTACCATAACCCCATTGCCAGGGCGTGTAACCGTAGAAATCAACTGGTGTTTTGAATATTTAACGACTTGTTGATTGTACGGTACCAGCGTACGGTACAGTGCCGTACCTACCTGGTGCATACCGGGCTATCGTAGGCTTTGTGGAACAAACGGGCCCCGAACGGTTGTGGCCGATTGATGCGCCATTTTGCTCGCCCGAAAAACTTCTACCTTACTTTCATTTTTATCCCACAACTTTTGATTCCCTGTGTGCCTCGTAGCGTGCTTGTGTATGCGTGTGTCTGTTGATTCCTCCTTTTTTTTTTTGGTGTTGTTGTCCATTCCCTTTTTTGACTAATAAACCATGGTACATGCACGCATTGCAGTTGGTAGTAATGCAACATACACTTGTTACTTGTTTGTTGCTGTGTGCCACCATCAAACAATCGATCGTTTCCCACGCGCTTATGACGTGTGTATGCTTTTTACCACAACCAAACCGAACCGTTTGCGGGTGCGGGACATTTTTCAGGTGCTTCAGGTCGCTCGGTTGGTTTGGTTGTACAAGGATTGTGCAGTAAACCCGTAAACAAACCACCAATTGTAGGGTCGGACAGGAAGAATAGTGGAGGGCGTTGTGTACTATTTTTTGGAGGCTTTTTCCATTACTGTAACATGAGGTCAGCCGGATGAGTGACATTGGTCGTGGCGTGCTGTCTACCCGTACATTACAGATGTCGACAAATTTTAGCATCGACTGCTAGGAGGATTTTTAAAATATTATGACTTTATCTAGTGTTTATAGTTATATGAATCTGAAATCCAGATATCTTTTGTCTCGTAAAGAGGCTGTTGAATATTTTATGAGTTTATAAATAAATAACCTCCTGTTCATAAACATAAGCATCTGTTTACTGCAAATATTTCTATAAACATTATATGAAATGTTTATAGAAATATTGCATGTATTAAGTTCAAGCATTGCATTTCACAATTACGTAAAGTTTATGAATATTATGGTAAAACTAATAATTTCCAGGAATTTTGTGAATTTCTAAATTTCCAGGTACCTTTCTCAACTCTCTTCATTAATAAAACAAACATAGCGATGTGGAACACATTCTGTACATTAGATTTTGGTTTTATTTAGGGAAAAGAAACTTTTTTATCTCTATTTATACACTTTACATTTACTAACACGCTTTTTCACTTTACGCATCATGTTAACATCATGTTAACACCTGGTTTTATCACATACACCCGTTGTACGATGACGCTGACTCTGCATTGACGTCCTTACCTCGCGCTGGTTTTCTTCGTGCTATATAACCGCTAGAACACAAGTAAAAACACACACCGAAGTCACTATCAGTAGAGCAACAGTATGATTAAATATGCTCCAACAGATTTAGCTTATACCTGCTCAAATATTACTTTACTTCACTTCTTAATTTCACGCGAAAATCCTGCACTGTCCACAAGCGTCCACAGGGAACAAAACGCATGGACGATGTGTGGAGATGTTGTCCATCAGCTGCGATAGTTTGTATTGCAGAGTAGTATGAATCTGTCTCTAAGTAAATGTGCCAAGTTCCCAGAACTTTAGTTCGTTTTAGGCTTTTGATGAAAAGAAATCTCCAGAAAATTGCTTAGACCGTTATGCCTTGCTTGAAACGTCAAAATTCTAAAGCTCATGCTCCATTCGGACAATCTTGAAACGTTAAAAAACTACACTGAATACCACAACATAACGATTCTGAGTTTAGGATTTACCAAAACGGTTAAAATGCCTGAAAGAGCTTGTTTTACCTTTATAAACTCAATAGTTTATCAAGCCACGAACATTAAAGTGCTCCTTGATGATAAGCTAAACCTGTAAAACTAACTGGAGCACATAGTCACCTAGGACTCTGCTCTACTATTGGCTAGTTCGTTCAATAGTTGAGTACGTATACGTAGTATGGTGACCTATGGCTGCCCTATATCTAGCACACCGGGATTCTATTCAGCGAATGTTAATAAGGTTACGGGAGGGCATCCATGGATTACAGCGGACACTGTA
Organism: Anopheles maculatus; assembly: GCA_002091835.1. Taxonomy (NCBI): domain Eukaryota; kingdom Metazoa; phylum Arthropoda; class Insecta; order Diptera; family Culicidae; genus Anopheles; species Anopheles maculatus. The sequence continues at coordinate 265,832 of KZ061566.1, read as the reverse complement.
CAATCTTCAGTCGGGCTATGCTGTTGTAACATACAGAGAATCTTCAAAGGTTTTGGACAATCGGATTGACTCCCCTGATCAGTTATCCGCTGTTCTTGTTTCGGTTCCTCTGATCCATTTCTTATTATAAGTTGTGAATTCAATGTTGTCTGTGTCCGCTACGACCCCAACTAGACGTGCGCAGCATTTTTAAATAATATCCGTCCATTGTGCCATTGTACCCGATAGAATGAAATCTTGACTAGCTTTTTGTGTTTTAGCATTAAGTTGCTTCAAGAGAGTGCCATATGGTACGTTGTATTTAGTAAATTAAAAAAAAAACAAATTGTTTACATGATCCGCACTGATGATGCAAGATCTCGATGTTTTCGGCCACGTTTTCTGTTTCTTGAGAAGATCTAGCGTCATGTGAAAGCGTGTTCAACCGGTGACATCATCTCACAGCTATACACAACTTTGTTTATTTAACCTACCAAGCACTTGTAAATAGCGGTAAACTATGTTCATTCCGAAACCCCCGTTTGTTGTGGCAGGTCATGCGAGAAATGATCGATTCATTTAATTTTCTGCTCTAATAATCTTTCGATTTATCTTATCACATCAAGCTTCGCTCTTCGATTCAGACAGTGTTGTCAGCTGTGTGTCGTAAAAACTGAACCCGCACTGTATGTATGAATCATCAGCACGCTACATCAAAAGATCACCATCCCTTCAAGTAGAAACGCACCCCTATCTGCTCTACGTATCGTCCTTGCCGCCTTTATGTCTAGCGACAAATAACTCCTTCCTATCCACCATAACCGTCGCAGAGCACTGTGAGTCTGTGTATTTGTGATTTAAATATGTATATCTGGTTCTACCAAGCGAACCAGCATGGGCACGTGCGAAAAAATAGGGCGTGAATATTGTGACAGATTCCGTCCACCCTATCACTGGCCCGGCGCGAGGATTTTAATCCGCGAACGTTTTTGGGCCCCACACAACTCCGTAGCTATTTACCTTGGGGCGAGCAAGAAAAGCGAAAAAAACAAATCTGACACCCGACGACGACGGCTCTTCCCGTGCATCCTGAGTGTGCACCTTGTTGTTGCCCATCGGTGTCCATCGAATCGTGTACGTACGTTTGTGACATTTCTACTTCCGGCCGGGCCTGTTGGTACCGTACCCGTGGGTGTGAACATTAATCTGTTCATATGCAAATTGTAGTCTATTGAATTTTTGGTACAGATATTTTGTTCTCATTCTCCGAGTCCTCGCAGCACAGCGTTTGGGGAGTTGCTGGAATTTCTGGAGTACTAATTCTGAGTGAAAATGAGGAAAAACAGTTTTTACTCCACAAAAATAGTATAACTAAACTAAACTGGAGATGGATATCGAAAGAGCGGACGGAGAGGGACCGTGTGTTTGGCAGATCTCCAACCACTCAGGGATCAGTTCATCGTTTCCAGCTGACCGATTCTTGACGTTGTCTGATGGGTAAAATAAGTTGCCCACTGAACTGGCTCTGTCCGAATCCGGCAGAGGTTATCCCAATCTAGGGAATCGGAAACGGCAGGGGATGTGTCACCATTTTCACCATCACGTGGGACGCCGTTGCACTTGGGCGCAGATGGAATTACAAATTGAACACCAGTTTTCTTTCTTGGGACATTTTGGACACGAGAATGTCTGTCCAGCTTTTTGGTAGCTGGGTGGTAGCCCCCTGTACCACACGGTAACTAACTTTCTGAGCCTTTCTCAGCCCGGCAATCGAACGGGCACCGGGCTTATGTTTCATTCATAGTATTTTTGGGATACAATTTTGTGTCGTGTGGGGTTGAGGCAATCGGAGAATAAATCACTCCCGAACGTGCGACATTCGGTGTGTGTGTGGTGTGTGCCCCAGAATGGGAGACATATTCCGAACAGTTTCGTTTCTGTTGCATTTTGTTGGTACGAGCATTGGAACCAATTCTGCCTGGCGTTGCTCTCAGGGGTGTCCTTTGCAAAACGTTGCCACCCTATCCCTCATATCCAGCGTCTCCGAAAAGTCGTAACGCAACGGCTTACCCGGTTTTGCGGTTTCGGTCTTCATTTCCATAACCAAATACCCCAAACTGCAACCGAGCGTCCGGAGTTCCCCGGTGGGGGTGTGGGACAATGAATGTAAATGCAATGCATATTTCAGTACTTACGGGAAGTGTACGCTGCGTCCGGGTTTTATCGGAGTGCAGTTTTAGTGCAGCCAGCCAGCCAGCCAGGACAGCCCCATCCCATGATGCGGACTACTGCGGGCTCGCTGTCAGTTGCAACGATGACGTGAATGTTGGCGAGCCGACCCCCAAAAGCGAATAACCACAATCAATATCGAATCCGGTACACCGGTGCAATCGATCGATTGAAGGTTTTATTGTTATGCTTTGCAGGTGTATGTCCCGGGCCTATCTGTGACTGCTACAACGTGTGTGTGTGTGTGTGTGTGTGCTTCATTCGTAACGATTAGAGCAAATAAAGCATTGCCGCTGACATTGAGCCGAGATGACCTCAGCAATGAAAATATTCCATTACATACCACACACACACACACACACACTGTTGGCGACCACAACCGTCTCGCCCCGACAAAAGGCCCACAATACCTAGCTGTTGTGCCGGATTTTATATTAAGCAAACCATATTTTGGGTGCCAGAGAAAAGAGGCGCCAAAAGCGAAATCGAACCAATCTAATGGGATGGAAAAATATTTGAGCTCTGTTCTGTTCGCCCGTAGAAGCTGAGGATGGAGCTCACTTTTCGCATCGGTATTCATTTGGCCATCCTCATCATGGCCACCCCTTGGTCACACGGACAGTAGTAACTCAATTAATGCGGACAATTTGATGATGCGTTGAGTCGTGCACTATTCGAATGCAATTTTGCATTCATCCTACCCTGCTCTAAGCTCCCGGTTTAACGATTTAGCTCGAGACGTTTGAGCTGTGTGTGTGTGTGTTGATTGAATCAGTCGCTCTCTCAATCGTCGACGCACAGTTTGGTGGGTGTGGGTTTCAGATTAGATGGAAATGTGCTTTGCGTAGTGTGTGTGTTTTTTTGTTATTGCTGGGAGACTGACTTCTTTTCGCCCGCCGTAAGCCGTAAGGAACCGGAGTGGCATCGTCGTCGTCGTTTCACTGTTTGCTTTTCATTTGCAGATGTTTGCCGAAAGACGAAAGCTTTCGATTTGCAAAAGCAACAGAACTGGCTCCGGATGTGCTGTTCTTTCCCATCAAGCAATTAGGGGGAGTAGCAATCGGTTTCCCCTGCTTTTTTGTTGCTGCTGCTGCTTTCCTTGTACCTGAAATATGGTTCAAAACGAAGCTATCGATTGCAGACATTGCTGTACAGATGGTGCAGATTTCATCACGTGCTGGAAGATAGACTTATTTAATTTAGACTACATTTTTGTGATGATTACTTCTTTATAATAAGCTTCACCTAGTTGAATGTGTGTTGGAGACATTTTAATGAGGGATCTGTATTTATTTTCGGTCTTGCCATGTAAATTAAAGACAGCATAATGTATTATTTTCTACAGAATGATGTGATACAGTTATCAACTGGAGGCATAGGTTTAAGGTCTTTCGATCTGTAATTTAACGTATTGATTCGGGAAATTAAAGCCTCTTTGATGAAGAGATCGCACCTGGACAGTTATCGAGCACTGTAATCATAAAACATTTCTCAATAATTTTCAGTCAATGCGAATTGTTGAGAAGGCTGGAATATGCGCTCCTGTGCTGCTCACAAATTTAACCCCAATTTCATAAAGTATTATCGCCTGGAAATAGCGTCCGAACATCGCTCACGCTATCGAACGAGTTGAGAACTCTAGACCTAAAGGGTTCCTCTAGTCCTAGGAATTCAAACTTAATTTTAATTTGGCATTTCAACATACTAAAGCCGCTGTCGACGTTTAAAAAACTTAAAATATCATACCGTCCTGAATCACATAGAATTCTTCCTGCTAACCCAAAGCGTTGTTTTGATAATCTCATACCGCACCATTGTCCATCTGTATCGTTTTTCGCTTCAGAACCACAGTGAGCCCGATATCTAGAAAACATCAGTTTTTGTTCTGATACCTAAAAAGGAGATAAACACGATGCTACTAACTATAGAGGTGTTACAAGCTATTAGGACTTGTCGACGATAACGCACTGATAGGGCTTCTCTCGAATGAATTTGAATTTGTCTCGCTACATGAGCAGCAGTCACAAAGAGATGTAAGTGGATTGCATTTACACTGATCTAAAGGTGGCCTTGGACATTATATCTATAGAAAAAATGTTAGGAAACTCGTCAGATTAGGCTTCGTTTGATAATGGCTTCGTTCTTATTTGAAATACCTTATGAATTACGTGACATACTTACTTATCGCTGGATCATGCGTATTGAAAAAGTCCAATGTTTTATAGTCAAACATGCTAATGACCCAGGAAGAAATGTTAATGGCTCAATAGCTTATATATGCTGCACAAAACTAGATGTAGCTATGCTTGGAAAAAATCGCTACAAAAATCTAAGGTAATACTTATTAGCCAATTGTAAACGAAGAATAAAACAATACATTCCTCCATTTCTTCTTGCTTCACGTACCACAAAGCAGTGCAAGATTATATACTTTTATTCATATGAAACGATATAATAATACTTATTCTTCTTTCTTGGCCTAACGACCTCTTAAGGTCATGCCTGCCATTTCTGGCTTACTAGACTAATTGATACCGCATAGTTGGTTAGTCAATCCTCACTATGGGGGAACGGCCCAGATGAGACTTGAACCCCGGTCCTGCCGTGTGAAGACCGGCGCCGCTGTCGCATCACCACCGGGCCGCCCGGGATATAATAATACCTACGTGACGAATGAGCCATTGTCTGCCATGATGCGATGCTTTATGCTGTTTTTAATATTAATGTATCGTCAAAAAAAAAGTCATAGTGAAGTGTTTCATTTTACCATTGTATAGTTGAGATAACGAGGATCTTATAATTCTAATTAGAAACAGTTGTTGTTTAAAAATGAATAGTATAAATTATTTATTTCTCTTGATGTGTCCATTGTAGCTTACAAGCGTATTTTTACAAATAAACAAACAAATCAACAATAAACAAAGCTGGTAGAAAATCTTGCGACAATGATTTGTACAAGCCTCAACTACATATTCCAGGTCAAATTTATCTCTTTGATTACAACATAAGGTAACATATACCAAAATAGATTTGTAATGTAAACACAAAAATTAGAATCAAGCTTAAATCGCAGGAATAGACCCTAATCAATAGGCATAATATGGTACAATAATATTCTTAAAGAAGCATCATAATGTCAAACCATACGTGAGAATCGTCATTGAGTCGTAATACTTGTAATTGATAAATACTAATAGTCTATCAATCAGATCTCTGCGTAGCTTAGTCACAAAAGCTGTGAGTCTTTAAGAAAGCCACCTTTTAATGCCAAAACTTGCTTAAATATGATACTTGATACGAAAGTAAATAGTAGAACATAAACCACTGATGGGTTAAAAATCAGAACTCATAACCAAATCATGCGATATATCATGCAATGCATCATGAAATATCTTAAAAAGTCATTAAAAAACCTTCCATTTGAGCCGTCACAAAATGTCACAATAATAAACACTTCCCATCCGAAAAACAGCACAGCTAATTCATCAAACCATCATGCAGCTCATCGATCTATAGCTTCGCAAATGTTATCCTACCCCTTCGTGGACAACAAAAACAAAAAAGCCCCAAAATCCATCAAATCCTAGTGCAGTGATTTTGAGACCATATTATTTACTAATTTAAACCACACAGCCCAGCAACAGTTGTGCAGCAGTTGACACTCTGTTTTTGACACTTGAAAAGCGAAAAAACAACCAAAACTATCAACCATCACCGAGAACGGCACCCAAACTATACATAGAGCCCCCGTCCTCGAAAAACTCGAAACTCGGGACAGTTAATGATTGTGCACTCGTTTGCTCGTAGCTGTGACGAGTGATCAATTAAGGATGCATATCATTTATCACCGATCACTGCCGGTACCCGGACGGAGGGTGACAGTTTTTGGAATCCGGGAAAACACCGCAGCAGGAAAACGGAGCCCACTTCAGTTTGATGGCAATTGGGTAGGTTAGGTCGGTTGGATCGTTTTTCAAAAAAGCGTCTCGCGTGAATCGTATGGCAGCATCGCCGCACTGTCATGTTTTCGGTCAAATGTTTAGAATGGAACTGGAACTTGGTTGATAAATTATCCTTTCGGCATACCGACGAGTAGTTAATATTGGGTTCGGAGCTCTGTGTGTATCTCGTTTTTTTGTGTGTTCCTTTCCGATTCTTAATGGTAATTCTAAAAGCATCGTACGGTAGGAACACATCCACCGAGGCCAGGAAGAAAGCTGCTTAGCAGTGGGATAAGACACCGAAGGAAAATTAAATATGTATGAATTAAGTGCTTCATCTCCGTACGAGAAACAGTTCGAATTGAATTAAGAATGCGGTGATCTTGAAAATAAATTACACTCAACCTTGGCCACCTTGGAACTGCCAGGTATGCAACCAGGTAGTACGGCAAGTCGGCACTGGTCGTTCCCTGCCAGGCAGCCTTGGAAAATTAGAACCGGAATAATATATTTAGAATAATTAGTAAAATAAATAATCATACTACCATGCCGGGGTACAGTGCAGCGAGATGCATTCCAAGCCCCAGGTCGGCAGTCGGCATCAACCGGTTCAAACGGCAGCCAGAGACAGATAAATTAATACGCATTTGTACCGGGCTTTTCGATTGAATTCGTTCACATTTTGCAACAAAACGAATGCATGTCTTCCATAACCCATTAAAGAACGTCTGCCCGTCTTTAGTGTGCAATGTACCTTGTCTGGGGGCTTGTTTCTCTGGCCACCTTTACCGCCGGACACCACCGCTCGCTGACCCATCCACAAAGCGAGAAACAGGAAGTTCCGTTTGCGCCCATATTCCTTCTTACCCGCTTAGCACAGTGAGCGAGTGGAGCGAGGATAGTACAAATTGAACTTGTGGTTGTCTTTCGATGTCGGTGTCGTCGTTGTGTCCTCGGTTCTCGGTTCATCGTCTCCGGTCGAGAGAAACGGGGAACCCTATTCACCCAAACAGATAATGGGCCCAAGTTTGAAAGGCTACAAACTAATAGAAGCGCTCTCTGTCCGGACGAAACAGAACAAATTTGAACTTTGGAGGTTTGGGCGCCAGTGTCCGAATACGGTGGACACACATCTCGCTTCCGGAGCTCCTGCATGTGGGTGGATTGATTGTGACAACAAATTCCCGGGGAGGTGACATAGAGCGTACAAAGTGTACGGCTGCACCAGGAACATGATTCACACGACGACGACGACGATGGATGCGTTGCGGTTGCGATAAGAAGTGCAGCCGCATGTGGAAAGCGGCATTTGACCAGCGAGGCATAAAACTACACCACACTGGACCGCATCTTCTATTTACGTTTGATGTCGTCGTCGTCGTCGCAGCAGGACGTTGCATTATTGAGAATAAAATTGATGAGTGTGTGTCAAACTTCAGTTTCGTGTGCGTGTGTGTGTGTGGATTGGGAAAAATTGCATGCGGGAAGTGATTCGATAAGGAGCCAGCATTCTTACTGTGACAGTCAATCTGGAAGGACGTGTTTTACTTGTGCTCCTAGTTTGTGATCTGTTGCCGTGTGATTTTCGCCTCCTTACTGCTATATCGCTTCACCGTGTTCGCTGTGCAGTGTGGTGTGCAGTTTGCTACCCGCTGTACCCGTAGTTTTTCCCCGGGGGTTTTTACCGGGGCATATTGTACCCGTTGGTGTGTGCAGTGGTGGGAAAAACCCAAAAATACGTTGTGTTTGGGTGTGCGTATGTGTGTGTGCGCGTGTGTGTGTGTGGGTGTGTGCGTGTGTGTGT
>KZ061566.1:187465-257620 GCA_002091835.1 Anopheles maculatus | reverse complement strand
AATCCCTTCATTATCGGCAAATCCATTTCCTGTTGCGCTGGTGATCTTACCGATCCCGGTAAACTCATCGATAGTGGGAAAAAACTGTTATTAAAGACCCGTAGCCAACGCCAATTTACCACCCTCCAATCCCTGACAAAACTAATTGACGGAACCGTAGTGACAGTGACCCCCCATACAACCCTTAATAGTGTTCAGTGCGTTTTTTATTCCCCGGACCTTAAGGACGTCAGTGACGAGACGATCCTTAATGAACTCAAAGACCAACGTGTTGTTTCTGTGCGACGTTTTACCCGGAAAATTAACAGTGAAATAGTGCCAACCAACATATTCCTGCTCCGAGTTAACGCCACCTCCAGCCCATCTACCTTCCGCCTCGGTGCCCTACAAGTATCTACCCGCCCGTACTACCCGAAGCCGATGATGTGCTACAACTGCACTCATTTTGGTCACACCAAAATGAATTGCAAGGTAGCCCAATCCTGTGCCAACTGCGGTAAGCCTGCCCACGGAGACTGCATCGTCGATCCCGTGTGCGTGAACTGCCAAGGACCCCACAACGCCCTCTCCCGTTCCTGCCCCCGGTACCTACAAGAAGAAGCGGTAATTAAATATAAGGTAGATAATAACTGTTCGTATGGTGAAGCCCGTAGATTAGTTAGTTTACCCGTAGTTTCCTCCCCTATCCAACAAAGACTCTCATACGCACAACAAACGACTCAGGACGAAAAAGACATTATTATTACTAACCTACAAATCAAGACCAAACAACAAGACGATCTTATTAACAAATTACAATCATCCCTAGACGAACTTAATAAACAATTACATGACCAACGTAAATTGATGAAATCCATCATTAAACAAAACACCAAGAAAGACAGACAACAACAAAACGACAGTTCAATAGAATCAGAGACAGACACAACTTTGACCGACTCAGACGCGGCCTCTACCACCTCCTCCACTTCCACCACCCGCAAGCGAGCCCGCGGGAATAAGGGCTCCCCCTCCTCGGAAGAGGAAACTCCCATCCCCATTGCCACCCTCACTCCTCTCTCTCCCCTTCTCCCAAACACCAACCCCATCCCCTCTCCTTCCCACATTTCCACCCGTAGTAAGAAAAAGAAGAAACCTAGCTAGATAAATCCCTTTATTCCTTATCTAGCTTCTGTTTCAACCTTACAATTGAATCCCCTGCCCATTCCATTACGGGCGATCCCCAAAATCCCTTAATCACCAGTAACCAAAACCCCATTTTTGCATTATCCTGGAATATTAGAAGCATTAGAAATAACATAGATGAATTAAAACTCCTTATTAACAAACATAATCCTAGCATTATCACCCTACAAGAAACTCAAGCCATTCCCTCTCTTTCTAACACTCCTTTCAAGAACTATAACTGGTTTTTTAACATAAATCCTACCCATCCTCATCACAATGTCTGCTTAGGTGTTCTTAAGCACATTCCAACTAAAAAAGTAGAACTAACCACCTCAATCCCATCAGTAGCCGTACAAATAGCATCCCCGATAAAAACAACCATTCTCTGCATGTATCTATCTCCCTCTCTCAAGCTATCTCCTATACAAAACGATCTTCCCATCCTTCTCTCTCAGCTCTCTTATCCATTGATCCTCCTCGGAGATCTTAATGCCCAACACAGCACTTGGGGTTGTCCCCTTACCAACTCCCGTGGCAACCTCTTAGATAGTATATTCCCTACCGTAGATTTACAAGTCCTGTACAACCAAACCCCAACCCGCGTTTCCCCTACTGACGGGAAAAGCTCCATCCTTGATTACTGTGTGGTATCATCTTCCATGGCACCACAGTTCCACATAGACGTTGACAGAGACACACACAACAGTGACCATTTCCCACTTTTCATTCGCAGTAAAAAAAAAAATAAACTGTCCTATCAGTCGCAAAACCAGAGCACTACACAGGATACGACACACACATGCAACAAAACACCAATACCTAACACTCGGACAGCCGACATACTCGGCGTTACCTTCGATAGACGCCTTTCTTTTATTCCTCATTCCAACAGGGTTAAGAAGGAAGCCAACTCCCGGCTGAACCTGTTCCGGATGCTCGGAACCGGCAAAGCTAGGGCCTCCCGCACAACCCTGAACCGCATCATCAACGCCTGGCTCCTACCCAAACTACTCTACGGCATCGAGATTGTTTCCCGCGAGAGAGCAATCTTCGAGAAGAGAGTAGCTCCCGTCTACCACACTGCCATCCGCTACTCCACTGGTGCATTTGTCACCAGCCCGATCGTTTCCCTCCTCTGCGAAAGCGGTTTCCTTCCATTTGAACTCATCATCACCAATAGACTTGTCGCAGCTGCAGCTCGAATCCTTGAGAAAGGAGTCGACGCAACTGCCCTCATTACCAGAGCTAACACCGTCCTGCAACAACTCACCAACCACCAGCTCCCTCCGATCATCCAATCCACCCGCCGGGGAATACGTCCCTGGTATCAACGTACTCCTGCCATAGACTGGGAACTAAAACACCTACTCCGGGGAACCGGAAAAAGTAGCCACATCGCCAATAGCACCTTTACGCACCTGATCCAAACCAAATACCAGCACCATCACCACATCTTCACAGACGGCTCCGTTAATCGGGTGTCAGCCGGCTGTGGGATCCATTCCAACCACGATAACTGCGCCATCAAACTTCCTAACCATACTTCTATCTTTTCAGCCGAAGCAATAGCCATCCGACTTGCCGCTGAAGAAGGACTTCGGACCGACATTCCGAACGTCATCTTCACCGACAGTGCCAGTGTTCTGACCGCCCTCGAACACGGCCTCTCCAAAGACCCCCACATCCAGCTCCTTGACGACATCCCATCATCACCTGCAATAACTTTCTGTTGGATTCCGGGTCATTCCGGAATCGACGGAAATGAGAAAGCCGATCGACTGGCCAACGAGGGTCGGCTCCGTCCAGCCGAACCACACAGCGCTCTTTCACGCCGAGACACCATCCGCTTCACTAACGCAATAGTCGCTCAACACTGGAACACCACTTGGCACAGCCTAGACCTCTCTACAAAACTCCGCTCCATCAAGCACAACACAGCACCTTGGGATGATCCCGATTCCAGCCACATCCAACGTGTCCTTTCCCGCCTTCGCATCGGTCATACCCGCCTGACACACTCCTACCTTCTCGATAGATCCAGTCCACCACTTTGCAGCTTCTGTGGCGTCGACATTACGGTCCGCCACATCCTTACCGATTGCCATGGATACACTACACACCGAGCCACCTGCCAACTTGATACTGACCTAGCCATCATACTATCACCCGACAAACAACAGCAGAACCGCCTCATCCGATTTTTACGCATCAGCAACCTGTACCGAGAAATTTAAATTCTACGCACAATAGTTTTACCAATATAAGAATTTCATGTAATAGATTAGCCACACTCGCAATAGTTGTACCACACATGTAACAATAGACAGAAAAGAGGCGAATGAGGTCTATGAGACCCAAAGCCTCTATAAATAAACGAAAAAAAAAAAAAAAAAAAGAAAAGGAGCCAGCGATAAACGAGACGGACGGCAAGGGATATCAAACAGCTCAAGTTTGTTAAACTTTAAAAGCTTTCAATGCATGAGAAATAGGTTTTTGGTGTTTGAGTTAGGTTTGAGCACCACGGGAAGATGTGGGCCTTTGAAGTCTTGATTTGATTTGTTGGAAAATGATAATGTGACAGAATGTTATGAACTTCTTGTAAACTATGAAGGTGTATGTATGCTTCTTAGTAGCGAGAATGTCTTTATCAGATTAGTTAATTAGAATGGAGTTTCACAAAACATCAGGACGAGGATAAAATATACAAATTCGGAGCTATTAAATTTTCTCATTTTATAAGATCAGTTTAAGCTTGTTTAACTCTTGTTCGCGTCCTTTCGACTCTTGTTCTTTCGATTGAATCTCAGGTTAAGTAAATAGTACCATTAAAATAATAAATAATACTGATGATTTAAATCAGACAATCAATCCGACCTGCAAGAAATGTTGAGAGAGCCGACTACTGTGAACTTGTCAGTAATTTTTTCAGACTATATCATTCAACAGCTTGTGCAGTTAGGTATAAAAAGTGGGGCAAATAAACATCCTTTGCCATCGACATTGCGAAGCGATACGTCAATTTAATGTTCATAAGAATAATCATACCGAGCTGATTTTCAATATGTTGAACAAATTTTATGTATTTTAGGAATTTTAACACTGAATATCTACTGAAAATATTGCCTAGGGACGTTAAATTTCGACGATCATCTCTAAATAATCTCCAAAAAAACGTGATTTAACCCTGTTAGTATAATGTTAAATTATATCTTAAAGTGTTATGTTAAGTCCCTTGTCTATGTCAACTGACAGTCAACTGCAGTTCTGAAAGTCAATATTGCTCAAGCCATCAATAAGATTCGGCTCGATTTATCCACCAGAGTCTTGGAAAGTTGATGCTGTCCGCGAGATACAATGAGTTTACCAAACAATCTATCAATTCTGTCATTCTGTTGCATCTTCATTTATCTTGCGATTTGTCTATTAAAGTTTCAATAATCTATAACCGATTGATTAGTTTAGTTTGAGGCTCAATCCAAACCGAAAATTGAAACCAAGCTGGGTGTTTTTAAATAAATTGTACTACTCCAGTATTGAGCCAAAGTGTTTAAGTATCGGATTTCCCTACAATAGATAAAGTTGTGACCTATAAGCGAACAATAACAGCTATCCGTTTTTAGTAAAATGTGCAGGACAGATTGGGCTATTCTTCTCAAATGCAAGTAGTATCGAAGATCCTAGATTTTAAGATAAGTTCCCCAATTATGTGTAACTCCTCTTGACTATTATAGTTGCCAGAACTCAACATGGTTAGATGTTAAATCAAATGGACTGGGAAACCACCAGTAGTTGAAGATTGATGATGTACTTATACGGGTCCCCCCAAGGAGTTCGAGGTCCACTTAACGCTCATGACCCGAAGATATTGCGACATTCTTCTTGAAAGCCCCAAGCATCTACTTTGTTTGTTTATACTATAATCCGTCCCTGAATATCCATTTTTCTAATATCTTTTAAAATCTGCATTATCGAAGCGAATCACTAAAAGACTAAAACTAAAAGACATATTTTGCTAGTAGCTAGGTAGCCTTAAGATAACCGATACACATCAACATTCCTCGCAAAGAGCATACAAATTAAACTGCTGCTAAATAGTACAGATCTTGATCAGTTTAAAAACGGTTAATCCTTGCTAAATCCTATCACCTTTTTCCCGTTCGTCTGTTTACTATTTTCTACCGACCAACTCATGTGTGACCCGTGTTTATCTCATTATCCATTTCATTTCCTGTCATACACATCAAACCCATTGATAGAATCTGGTAGTTCGCGTCGTGTCACCCGTTCCAGCCCATTTGCATTTTGACGCCCAGCTAATCGCTCCTTAATTGCAGTCCACACAGTAATCCAAAAATCAAAATAAATAACTATCGGCATCCCACCGGCGCCCACCTCTTCGGGCAAACATACGCGAAAGAATATGTCCAGCTGAGTTTCAGTTCGGGCCCGTCCCGGACACACATCAAAATCCGTGATAATCCAAATCAAAATGTTTGTTCTCGTCCGTGTACGCCCGCCTTGCCGTGTAACGCTTGTTCGATTCTTTGTTGTTGTTGTTTGGTTCGTGTTAGTTTGTTGTATCGGAACCGTAAAGAAGCAGCCTGCCCGAACGAAACACCCGGTCCATTTATGAACTCTCGGGGCCAATAATATTCAAATTCTATTCCGCCCACCTGGAGCAAAAAGCGAAAACGACGCGCTCCGATCGTTAGGCCTCTAATGCTGACGTTGTGTTTTCTAATCCTCAATGTACGAGTAGAAAAAAGGGCACGAAAAAGCAACTCCGAAAAAACAACGACTCAAGCCGGTAGTCATCCGGAGAACGAACGAATAAAGTCCATACGCGTCATGTCAAATGTGATGTTTGGATGCTGCGTCTCGGAAGCGAAGTTGTTCAACAGCGTGTAAAGTGGGTGTCCATAGGAAGGTTTCAGAAGGATTCTTCCGACAGTGGTAGAGAGAGAGAGAGAGAGCGAGAGAATAACAGAATCAACATACACACAAACATATCCGAAAGAAAACAACAAGACCTACAAGATAAACACTCGTAACGAAGCCGCTGATTAAGTCGCACACGGATTGCTTAACGTTGGGCTTGAAAATTGAAGTTGAAGTCCGTTTCACGCGCTACGCACGCACGCGGCTGGCGATGGTTTCGGGCAGCAAATCATCTCATCAACATAATAATTGAATCGTTCTTCTACTCCGCGCGCCGGCTTGACGTGCCGTGGTGTGATGTGCTTGTGTGTGTGATCAAGTAAAAAGTTGGTTCACGGGTGTAATAAGAAAAACGGGAAGCGTGCGCGAGCTACCCACACGACCATTTGGGTACACAAAAAAAGGAAAGCCGCAAAGGGCTCCCCAGGGGATGGGATGGGACTGAGAAGAAGAGATGAGGAAGAGAACTCCAAACCCGCAACTTGCCTCGGGAGGGTCACCGGAATATGTCTCGTCATCGTACACCGTCGTCAACGTTACCGAAGGGTAGAGAGCGCAGTCGATCTGTCTATCGCATAAAAAAACCCCTGCAAAAGTAGGCTGGATGTAAGGTACGTTTATACGTTTTCGTTTTAGACTTGTGTTGGGACTTTTTTTCTTCCCTGTTCTACTCTTTTCTCGTTCACTCACACTCTTTAGTACTTTTATCGTCATTTATTTCCTTTCTATTGGCTCCTTCCTTTCGGTGCTGTGGACCATCTTTCCAACGTTTGACTTCTGAGGCCTGAGGTTTTTGGTCCACCGCCAAGCGTGCCACTGACGCTTTGCGATTTTTTTTTCTTTCCTTCTGCTTTCTGTCCTTCCTGTCCGGCTTACTCTTGGCGGTGGAAGGATGCAGTGCTGCTACAGCCGCAGGGGTTGAGTGAGAAAATTTCATCAAACTCTAACTCCACCTGCCCGATATCGAGGATGTCCGCTTGGCAGAGAGCAGGAACATCCCATCCAGCCAGATAGTGGCCGGAAGAAACGCAGCAATGTACACACCAGGGACTTCCTGGCCTGGGGGCCAATACCTCCGTTACATCGTATCGGAGTTAAGGCTCTTTTTCCTTCGCTGGATGTGACTGTTTAGTAACAATTGCACAATGTACGTTCATACGGGCGGACGTTCATCAAACGTACTAGGGATGTGAAGACACTACAAAAAGGTAGCCTTGGGAAGAAATATTGAAACGTACCCGACAAAAAAGGACACATACACACCTAAATAGTGGTGAAGAGACCCCGAGGGCTGTCAATTGGAAAACCGCACTGATAGAGGGGCGAGAGAGAGAGAGGGAGGAATGACGGAGAAAATGGGCCGCGAAAAGTAATTTCCTGTCCCTCGAGGACAGGCTCTGGAGGCGTCTGATCCAGCAGTCCGTTCGATAGGATCCGTCCGATGAGGTCGTTTGACGCATCATAATGGTGGCTTGTGGCCCGATGAGGTTTTTGCTTTTCCAGTCTTTCCCGGCTTTTTCATTCCCGCGTAAGGGTGTTTCTCTGCAGTCCCTTGTGGGGACACAATTGGGAAAGTGACTTTTCCATTGCACGGTGGTACCGATGGAAGGGAAATTAATTTCGTAAGTGATAGAGAGGAATCGCACGGAATTGAATAAAATGAAGAGTTTTGTTTGCTTTTTGACGCGCTTCTTGGTATTGCAGAATGTTGAAGAAAAGTTGACGGCTTTAAGAGTCCGGGACAAAGAGATTTTTATGCTAATTAGAGATTATTTCATTTGAAACGTTTCTTGGGCGATTAATAAGAATGTTTTTTAATGAATCTCAGTAAATTCCGCTTTGTTATACTTAAAAAACTGATGTATCAGCACAAAATCATACCATATACAATCTTTAATGCCATCGTACGTCTCACAACAATGCTGGACAACATTATCCTGCCGTACAATAACGCCGTTCATAACGTTACGAAGCTGCGGAACGAACTTAGGGAACAATTTTTCATAATTTCCTTCCCCTAATGATGCATTATGGCTCTAAATTTTGGTCGTTTCGCTGGTCTGTTTACGTCCTATCCCAGGATTCGCAATGTAATTTTGTTATCTGGAAAAAATCCTAGGACTCAGAGAGAAAAAAAAATCACCCCGAACAAAATGAAGTCCCTGGCCAAGCAGATGATCCGCAAGATAATCCACCCCTCCGGTCCAGTAGAACGAATTTGCATACGGTGCGCAAAGTCAAGCAGCAGCAGCAGCAACAACAGCAACTAACCAAGATGCTTACTTACAAGTCGTAAAAGAGTCAAAAAAAACCATACACCGTCGGTACGTGCAGTTTCGTTACATTCGCTACTACACACGAACAGCGCTAACAAACCGAGAAGCTGCTTCACTCGAATGTCTTGTCATCGTCAACGTCGTTCCGTTACACCCTCGTGCTTGAGATGAAAAATGAAAAACTAAAATGAGATACAAAAACAAAAAATGAAACGAAATAAAGGAAAAAAAACAACAACGAAACAACAAGAAACACATCACCCCGTAAACATTGGTAGCGATAGACTAGAAAAAAAGCAGCAGTGAGCTGAAATGCTACGCGAGCGGCTACATTACGATGCTTACGGTACACACATTATTCAATCACTCTCGCACTTACACAACGGTCCGTGCAGTTTCAACCCCCTCCCCACAAGTTCCTACTGTGTGTGTGTGTTGGGAGATCAGAATGCTGACGTTGGAGCATTGCAATGCGGCTGAACGGTGGAGGGCACAACAAACGCACTACGGGAAATGATGGTAGGGGTTGGCCAAAAATTGAGTTGATTCTTATTAATTCTTAATTTTTGTAGCTTGATAGTCCATGTCCCTTTCTATGGGGAAACGTTAGAGATTGGATTTGAAACCTGTGCTTTTGAATTTCGAATTGGCATCGTTAAGCGCGGCTAAGACCATAGCTACAAATTGCCAGGGATGTTTGACAACCACCGATATTCCTTTATTCTGAGTTGTCAGTTGAGTCCAAATTGTACAAACTGAATAGAAACTTTTAAATATCATTCCACCAACAAATCAGCATTGTCTTCTCTGGCAGTTCATTTTACATAAAATCAATTTATCAATACATTACACGTTGTAGCTGTAGTACACAGGTAGTTACTGAGCTGATGCTTCTCAATATCCTGAACCTATATGCTTCTCAATATGCCTAAGCCTCTTTTGCTTTTCGTTATTGTTTTAGATATCGTTGTTTTTAACGTACACGATTTACAATTGCTATTTTATATAAAATTTTCTTAAATAAAGCATTAAGAATGATGCTACACTATCCATCTAACCTAAGTTTTTATTTCTGTAAGGTCTGAAGATGCGGAAGACACAAAAAGTGCTGTAAACAGGCCAGGAGCTCGGAAGAGTTGTTCAGGTTGTGTACTGTCAAGAGCGCCAGCTTAAAATGGGAAATTGTCAATAAAACACATCACCATTCAGTGTGACTCAAGAATAACATGGAAGAGAGTTTTGCTCTCTTGCTTGAGAGAGAGAGAAAGCTAGAGAGAGAAAGAGAGAGAGAGAGAGAGAGAGAAGGAAAGAGACAGAGGAAGAGAGAGAGAGAAAGAGAAAGAGAGAAACATAGTTTTTTTGCAAAGTGACAAGTCTGGCTGACAGAAGCTTCTATTTGTAAAATATTGCTTAAACCCTAGTCATTTAATCTTATGACAAAGATTAATAAATATAACTTCCAAGATGACATTAATGCATTCTATTTCTTTACCGATTGTTTTCTAGTGTTGCCAGCAATATGTTGCTGACGTATTGTAGCTGATTGTGATAGTGAAAAAAATAAACTGGAACAGTTCGAGTTAGCTGTTTTTTAGTCGGTAACTTCATTAGCTATCATCAAACTTCTTGGAATTAGCTTGGAATTAGATTCAGACGACATCGGGATTCCCATGAGACCAAATCCGTCCCAAAAATGCATCTATTCGCATCGCATGAACGGGGAAGTTAGAGTATTTAATGGCAGCTGAATAGTATCTAGCCAATCCTCTTTCAAAATAATAGAGGGACTAAAGTTTCAATAGCGACCACTTCGTATGATATCAGGTGGTTTTGTACTTGTTCTCAATCGTCCGACGTGTAAACAATTTCCACCTCATATTACTCTTACGGGCTTGGGGTTTCGATACTTATGAGCACTTAGTCCGTTATGAACCGTCTATGTTTTCAGACGGGCCCTCGGCCTTCAAAGAACTAAATCGACCTATAAGTTATACGGACGCTCAAGGTGCTAGATATTTAACCATCGAAAATGTGCTGATCATATCTTTTCTGCCCCGGCTCTACCGACACAGTAAGATTTGGCCTGCTATTTCTAGCTTTCTATGACTTACCCGGGTTTACCCGTTGTGGAATATTCAGTCCTGCGTACAGGGAGGCGGTCCGAACGGGATTCGAACCCCGGTCTTGCCATGTGGAGGATGGCGCCGTAATCGTTTATACCACCAGGCCGCCTCAAAAAATCATACAACCCTCATTCTTCTTCTTCTTTCTTGGCCTTACGACCTCTTAGGTCATGCCTGCCATTTCTGGCTTACTAGACTTATTGTTACCGCATAGTTGGATAGTCAGTCCTCACTATGGGGGAACGGCCCAGATGACACTTGAACCCCGGTCCTGTCGTGTGAAGACCGGCGCCGCTGTCCCTCAACCCTCATTATTCATACTTAAACCAACTCAGAAATACTTTTTATTAATTATTTGACCACCATCAACCACCAACATTCGCCTAATGTGCCAGCATTGCAACGCATTGCAAGAAAAACGTCGCCGTTTCTCTTTACAGTTCGACGTTCGGCTACTGTTGCGGTGGTACGCCTTTCGCAACAACCTTGCTGACTCGTTTCCCCCTCCCCGGTTCATTCTCACCCTCCCTCCCGATTTGACACATCCGTATGTCGATCCGTTTTACCCCGCGAGTTGGTTGAGCCATCACTACTTTCTCACCACGAGCTGAACCATTCCTTATGCTCCAGCCGACCAAGCTGGAGAAGTAAAAGCTCCAGCCTGGTAGCCACAGAAAACCGGCAAAAATGAAATAAAATAACTAGCAAAATAAGAACGAAACGAACAGAAAACTTGCAACCAAGTGCAGACCCCAACAAACGAGACCCGCTGGTGAAGCTGCTGGCGATGCATTCCCCAGGTGGGACTGGAGGATGCTTTTTTTCTTTGCTCGCTACGATACGATACATCGATGGAGACATACCGCAACTGTGGTGTGCCTGTGAGGTGTGCCGAAAGGAGTCGAGAAAATTAAAAGAAAACTTCCCTGTACACCAAACGGGTCGCCCTTTTTTTTCGTCGCAAAACAAACCGATCCACCCCAAAACCAGGATCGGGAGAGGAATTCATTTGTTGGCGGTTTATGATGCCATAAAGCGTGTGTTGTTTTGTGTCTGTGGGTGTGTGTGTGTGCTCAACCAACGGATGCGTCGCCACTGATAGCCTAAAGCCTTCGGACTAGATGATCCAACCCAACTGCTCGTGTCCGGAAAGGATCTAACGACGAACGAAAACTCGTGAAAATCGCCTCGTTTTTTTTGTTTGGTTTGCTCCTCAGTGGACATACCGGCCGGATACCGGATAGAGGATGCCATCGTGCTAGAGATTTATGAGGAGTAAACAGAACGTAAAACAATATAAAAAGGATAAAACACTAGAGTTAGGGTGGACGGGAACGGCGTAGGGGATGACCAAACCCGGCGGGTTGAGAATAAAAATGCTTTTTCTACCCCGTTTTGTTATCGGTAAATTTAATTCGTTCCTGTTTTTTTTTTTTCTTCGCAACACATGATCGTGCTAGAACGAACAGCGCCCCGTTGGATGGTTAAAGGTTTTTCTTTGTCCTGTTTAACCATGCTTTGCTAGTGCTTTTCGCTAGCGAGCTTCTTGCAGGGGAAGTTTTGACCAAAAAAAAAAACAGGAACACGTGTAGGAATGTGGGCAAAGTATTGCAAAAATGTTTAATATTCCTCGAACGGTTTTGTTGGAAAGTATTGATTTTTTTGTGTTCGATTCTTCTGCTTCTTCGCCCTGTTACTATTATCCTAACATATTCCAACATGCTTGGCCGTTGTCTTTGAGGAACCTTGGTACACTGGGTGAACGGTTTCCCTGAGTTCGCTTTATTAGAGCTTCTCGCTTCTCCATTGCTGCTCGTGCATCATCTCATCGTTGTGCTCCGTGTATTTGATTAAGATCATTGTTCGTTATACCAGTAGCCAGGTTGCTGGTGTGTGTGTGTGTGTGTGTGTGTGTGTGGTCGCGATGGAAACCAAATGGCATAATAAATTGAATAAACTCAAGCGAATTAATCTAAATTTCATCGGGTTAGTGTAAAGTTTTCGTAAAAGGACGTTTTGGCCGCTGTAGAACGTCCTGGGCGACCGGCCAGTCGACGGGGCTGGATGGACAAACAAACGGTCCATTGTTCTTGCTGCGTAAAGCTAGAAGGTGAAAGAAGAATGGAAGTAATAAACCAATAAAACCGTGGCTTCGTGTTGCCTGGATGGAATTGATGGCCTGTGCTGTGGCTGTTGTGTAAAAGCCATGGAAAGGAGAAAATGTTGGTAAATATTGTTTTTAAATTTAAAGAATGCTTTTGCTTCATTTCAGGGCGGTGGTCGTTTTGCATTGTTTCGAATTAAATAAGTTTATTGGGATTGATAAATTAATCAAAAGGTTTCGGGTTGTTTTGTGTTGCAGGTACTTTCGTAAATAGTTTTTAATTAGAATGTTTCATATGGCAAAGAAACAATTTTCCGTTTAGAACTATTTCAACAGAAATAGTTTAGGAATTTAAACAACTGTTTGGTTCATGCTGCCAAATTATCTACATGTTATATTTTTCTCTCTTATTTCCCTTATCTTTTTATCGCCTCTTTTGTTGTATTTTTTAGTTACATGCTTGCTTGTTGCTTTGTACACATTGCTTTATTTTATACTTTATTGATTTTTTAGTTTTTTATATTTTTTCATCACTCAAACATCATTTCATTTTTTGAAATATCAAAACTTTGAAATAGAAATGCACCTCCAATAGACAGATAAGCCTATTTAGCTCCAGGTCCTTAGACAGGCATAGACAGGAAAAGCGTGGTAAGCCCAAATTGAGATTGAGTAATGGCGTTGATACGTCCTCCAGAATGGCCGGGATAAAGGATTGGCAGACAACGGCGCTCGATGATGAACGGCACAGGGAATTGTTGAAGCAGGCCAAAACCAATGCCAAAAGGCCAAAAGTAAGTATAATAAGCAATCATTGAACATTGAAAAAGAATAAAAAAATGAAAATAATGGGAAAACTTATGGTAATTAAACAGTTCAAACCAGGTTTAAAGATTTAATGTATAAAATATTGTATAAATCTACACCTGACACAACCAGTGGCGGATTTAACGGTACGCGGACTGAGCGGCCGCGGGGGGCCCCGAGCTCGTAGGGGGCCCCGAGTTTACAGATCAACTCGAACTTCCTAGGAACTCTGCAACTGTGGCGGGTTAAACGGTGGGCAGACTACGCAGTCGCTTGGGGCCCCGAATAACGAAGGCCTTAGTGACCAAACCAAACCAGCCCCCCACCCCCCGCCCCCCCCCTCACGTACTTTCAAAGAATCAGTAAAATACATTTTATAAGGGCCTCGAGGCCCCTTACAAGACTCCGAGGCTGTTGAGAGAAAATGAATTGTAGGGGCCCAAACCTGTGGGCCGCTTAGGGCCCCGAAGGACCTAAATCCGCCACTGGACACAACAATAGATTGTAACGGCAATGATGCTGAATAAGTGCGTCAAACAGATTGGAAACTAGATCCCGTATTAAGTAAGAAAGTTTTCACTAGATCTTTCCAAATGGACTGGCTTAATTCTTTACGAGCTTAGTTGTTTGATGCCATTCTCATGACATGGGCAGCTCACCAGAGCTTAGCGAATCTAAATCGCAGAACTTTAATGAGATAGTCTTATAGCTCATAGAGTTCGTCATTATATCCTCAATGGAGCCTTCATCGATGTTCTGACTACAAGTCTGAAGTGTTGCTGAAGTAACCCAAAAAACGTAGATCTTGGGTCATTTAAACAGAATAAGATGCATGGTACGGAAATGGTGGGACTGGAAAGCTGTCGTATAATAAGAGTTTGTTTGCCCAGTTGTCGTACTGTTAAAATTATCAATTGTTTCAGTCCCAACTTATTCGTTTAAATTCAACAGATTCAACAATTAGATGACTTTGTGACATTGCAGTTTTGAACGCTTACTTTTATTTAACAGCTCCTATACTTGCTTATATTGGAGGGCCATCAAAGAGTTTGTGTGGACATAGCTCTAACGGACGCTTTTGATAGCATATCATTCGATATTATGCTCGCAAAGCTTAAAAAAAGCTAGAGTTAGCTCAGAATATTGATTAGAACTTGAATATCGTTTTAGATTTAGGCATGTGCTGTCAAATCCGTTCTACTACACATCTTGTCTACCTCAAGGAAGCTATTTTGGACCATGTCGTTTGTGATTCGTAACATGCTAGGTTTGTGTGTTCAAGAATGCGTCATAATTTCTTTCACTTGTGTCTGAACGCCCATACACAAATAATAATTCAGATAGAATAATAATACATAGATAATTATTAAGAAAGATAGAACTGAGATACGGGACTTGAGCGCATTACTTGACACAAAATATACCTTTAGACAACAATCGATCGATCGATCAAACGAGCAAACAGGACTCTATGGTTAATTTTTAAACTGACAATACATTTAGGGATCTTCTGTTAGGAATTTTGGAGACACTTGGAGACACACAAACAAAGAAATTCCACAAGTTTTGTTCATCGCTGACGTACTTTGGGGCAATATTGTTTCTCTAAAAATATTAGAACGTATTGACTCTACACAAACTTTGATTCCGGATTTTAAGCAGTACTCAGGCTACAGGTTTGACGGAACAATTTTTCAGTTGGTTCTCCAATTTATTTCAAAACTGTGAAATGGAAGCATTTGCTGTAGGAAAACGAAAGGTTATCAAGGAATTAAAAAGCACTCAATGTTAGATTTTGTCTCAAACCTTGCCTCAATATCAAAAGTTGTATGCCGACGTGAAATATCGTCATACTTAAACGTAAACCAGCTGTTTGTTACTTTCTTTCTCAGATCATAGTCTTTTGTTGTTATACATTCATCGAGTTTCTTACAGTCTATCATCTGTAAAAGAAAAAAAAGCAACAATCAAATCAAATTCTTATTTCTTCTCCTTCTCTGGTTCTACAACTTCAGAAGGTCTCAACCTGCTATTCCTAGCTTTCTGAAACTTCACGTAGCTGGATAGTCAGTCCTGCGTAAATTCTTATTTTCTAACTGCTATTTATTGTTGCCGTTCAAATATGTTTGCTTTATTACAAACACACACATTGCATGCATTGATTTATTATACCTCTACTAAACCCTTACACTGTCGTTGTGCTTTTCACCTCGTTCTCTTATCATCTTGGAGCACTGCCCTGCATGTAACTAACCGTAAAGAAAGATAAATCGATTCGAAATCAATTTCAATCACATGCTTCTGCCGTGCGTTACACCATCGCCAACGCAAATGAACCATTGCCAAGGGAAGAACACAAGCATCCCAGCCCGTCTTCATGTTCGAAGTTGGCAAGGCATAGGCGCCTGCCTATACGCCTACTTTGATACCGATCCACATGCGACCGGGTTTGGCCTTGCCGGTGTGATGCGCGAGCATTGAACTGGCTGGCGAACTTGAAATCGAACCCGTTTGCTACCGGAGATCATCCGGAACGGCTTCTGCCCAGCATCTCATACTCAGCTGCGAAAGCGTAAAATAGGGAATTCTTGTAGAAAAAAACTAAAGAAGAGATAGTTTGATAGGCAATTGATGAATGAATGAATGTGCTCGCTTAACGTTAGTGCTCTTGTTATGCTATCTTCGCCAATCATGACACAGCGATAGTCAGAAGGTTAGTTTCTCCAAAAAAAAAAAGAAACAACTTTTGCTATAAATTATGCATCAACGCGTTTGTTTGTTGATTTGCGATTAAGGAACACATTAAGGAACGCAAAAAGAGAATATTGTTTGCATAAAATGTGACGACAACACCATTTTTCGGGAACCGTCTTGTGCGTTGCTTGTGTCGCTACACTTTGCACCACTGTTATGGATATTAATTATCGTTTAAAATTGCTTTCTTTGCTTCTTCCTTTTCTACCAACTGATAAGCTCCCTGTTTTCACTCCTGTCTTTTGTCCTGTCCTTGAATACTTATCTCCCTCTCATTTCGTGTCTTTTACCAGTAGAATGCGCCATCTTTCGTTCCAATAATGAGAAAACTTTATGACAGTTTTGCTATTGCTTCGGCCAGTTCCGATTATCTTATTCCGTGTTTGCCGTTTTCTAGAAAATGAACGTAGATAACAATAAAAGAAGCAAAACCACTTTACTCAGAGTGTAAGAAATTGAAAACAAACGATAACAAACGGTTAGTCAAGCAAAAACCCAACCAGAAATAGACGAATGAAAACAAAAATTGAAGTTGCTAGAAGGAAAAGCATAAAAAACACAGTTCGTGGAATAATTAAATGAGTTGGCAGGTTTTTGAGGCGGAATTAAAATTGATCGTTGTTAGCTTGAGCTTGTTTTTTTTTCTCTTCTATTTTCTCACACATCCAAATAGCTGGGCGGCTACTATCGGCCTATGTTAGCTCAACCAAGTGCTAGCGCAAGTGGGTTTTGGTGTGATTTTTCTCACGCAGTTTAATTAGCTGTTAGTGTAACGAGTTTTTCTTGCTCGATTTTTATTGTTTCAAAGAAATTTGACACTTTTGATGGCTTTATAAACATTAAGTTTAGTCAGTTGGTTATGTACCATCGCCTTACTTTAACGATTATTTAATTCATTCTTACATTCAGTTGCATTTAAATATTGTTTTATTCTTACAGGCCTTTACAGAACATTTAACAGAGCTTCTTCTTCTTCTTTCTTGACCTAACGACCTCTTAGGTCATGCCTGCCATTTCTGGCTTACTAGACTTATTTTTACCGCATAGTTGGATAGTCAGTCCTCACTATCGGGGAACGGCCCAGATGAGACTCGAACCCCGGTCCTGTCGTGTGAAGACTGGCGCCGCTGTCGCATCTACCACCGGGCCGCCCTATATTAGATATTAGATGTAACAAAGTATTAGATGTAATAAAAACATCTATTACTACTTCGCTTAATCTATATAAGACGTCAGCTGGATACCATTCATTCATTATTGTTTAAAAATTATACATTTCACTGTAGAAATGTCAGGGAAATCTAATGAACTATATGATTCTTTAATGCACAGTACTTGCACTTAATCGAAACCATGACTCATACCGATCGTGAGTACCGATGACGCATCCAATTCTAATCACAAATCATCACATAATGCACACCGTAACCACCAAACATCGACGTCCACCCGGCGACGTCCTCGACCGTACCAAACTGGAAAGCAATAAAATTTGTGATCCAACGGCTCCACAACGCCTAGACCAAGCAAGCGGAAACCTCGAAACCGAACATCCGAACACCACAAAATCCATCAATCAGTTCGAGCGCGATCATGATCATGAGCGAGCAGCAAAGGGCGTCGTCATGCGAGCTCTCGCGCGGCCTTCGAATATTAAAACGAGCAATTTAGCAACGTTTGTGTGAGCGAAAGAGTACGATAGGAAGACGTGGAAGGAGCGAAAGAGAGCGAAACAAGACAAAAATGTGCCTCCAGCTTTGGAGCCTGGCGACATCAAGTCGGCGCACCGCACCAGTTGACAATGCCTCCGCATTGACACAATCTCCTTGCATGCTTCTCGTGTGCAGCTAGTTTGAAGCGTGCTTCGATTTTCGATCGCGCACGAGATGGGATTGAAATTTTGCTAAAGCAGTTTCTGGGAGGAATCGACGTTAAGGAGCTAATGAGTTGATTAAATCTGAAAGTGTCTTTCTTTGTAGTGCAACTGCCAAATGTCATTGAGGCACCTGCGTACTCCAAAAAATCCGCAAAATAACCTCAACTGTTTGAGCTAGATCACGATGATCTTCAGCCAAGAAACGAACCACCGCTTATAGCCGTTGCTACGCTGCAAACCTTTGCTGCTCGGTTAGTATTGGTGAAGGCAATGGAGAGATACAAAAAAAAATGCGTGCACATGATTGGTGCTCAGGGACGCGGTTGGATGCGCTGTTGCCGTTGTTTCGATGTGCAAGTCGCTTTGTTATTGGAAGTGATGCGCTATTCCGTGAGGAACTTGTACAAAACTTCTTTATATCAGCTTTAAAAAGAAAAGCTGTATAAAAAGGTGAAGTAGTGTAAGTCTATTCCAGGACTTCATGCTTTAATTGTGTATTTATCAAGGGTGCTAAACTATTTGACATTGTTTGGCCACCACATCAACGCTATTGCCTTCTGGTATGAACTTTGCGGAACTCATCACCATACTGAGAGCTGATAGTTTCTCAGATATGCAAAGTGGACAGCATTATTTATAGAAATTAATGCAAAAAACAACTTTTAAGATTAGTATATGACATTATTATTGACAGGTTGATGTTTTTATTTGATGTTTCTCTATTTCTGTTCTGTTCAATGTGGTGCCGTTGTATGAACTCATCAGTACTCATCTTCACGTGGCTTGAGTCTTGTTCATGCGCATTCTCATTCTTTGCGTCGTGAACGTTAAAACAGTTACGAAACGATTAAACTAAAGTATATTTTTATTGTAAAATTGAAACAACTTTTTAAACATGTTGTTAACTAAAGTTTTGTAATTTTTGTCTACAATTTTTTTTATATTTGTATCGTTTACAAATCGTTTCAGGTCAAAAGAATTATACTTATAGTGATAAAAAATTTATATAAACCCAATAGTTGTTGTAAACCCAATACCGTTATTGCTCCAAAAGCGTTGTAGCTTTTTTATTATTCTTTTATATGTTTATTATTAATGGATTCCAAATTATTCATGTAATGGATTTCATCGCAAAGATGAAAATTGTACTTTCTTTTCATTTGTTTCTACTGCTCTTTATTTTGTTAACTACATTTTTTCGCTTATTTCAACAAAATTTAATCAAACAAGACATTATGTTCCGATATCAGTGTAAAAATGAGATTCCGTAGCCCTTTTTGATTTCCATTTGCTGGTCCAAAATGGTGTCATGAAGATTAGGAAATTTGCAGCCCAAAACAGTGTTCGGATGTATAGCTAAACTTACTTTGCTCTTTTGTGTCGTGCACAATGGCAACCTTGTAATAATGCCTTTTTCTTTCATAGAAGCCAGTCAAATTACAGCTTAATATCTACATCAAATAAGATCGATCTGTGTTGTACAGTATACATTATCAAATCTACTCTATTCAATCTTAATTATTACGTATTCAAAATAACAAAAACTTAACTAGAAAAGGCTTAATTATAGAAAATCTAATTCGCTTTTGTGGACCAGAAACCTCAAATCTAGCGCACGGTACAGTTTTTCTTGCTGTCGAAGGTGATCATCGCACGCACATTGGCTTATAAAATACATTAGTGTGTGTGTGGATAGGAAGGCGAACGCGAGTTGCGTATTCGCTTTCGGGGTGATGCGCGTTTTTACGAGAAGGTTGAAAGGTTTAGGTTTGTTCCACGGTCTTGGCGGTGGCAACGTTTCGTAAGGCATTTTATATACAAAATGATTAAATTTTAGTTGAATAAAAAACAAAAATCATTATGAGATTCTTGATACTTCATCATTGAAAGCTAATACCAAAGCTGGAATAGGGCATATTTTTATAAGACTGTTTGGTATTCGACATGAGCTGAATGCCATGCTGTGTATGAACTCATCTGGCCTCACCATTCTGTAAGCTGTAAGGTTAAAGAACATTTACGCATTAATAAGATAAATCCCAATAATCAGCTTCAAAAGTATTGTTAAAATAAATGTTTTTACCAGTTCTTCAATATTTTTACTCTAGATTTTATGTACAACAATCGCATCTTTTCGTTTCAATTACAACTGATTCTTTGCATGGGTGTATGAACTCACCAGAACTCACCGTGCGGAGTGTAGCTTGAGGTTGAATGTCATATAACTTCTCTTTTATGTCTATTTAATATTTGCAAATCTGCTGAATTTAAGATAATATGAGATTTAATTACGATATGTTTATTTTATTTATTTAACATTATAGCTGAATCAAGTATGGATGGGCAAAAACAAAACTATAAGGAACGTTTGGTGAACGTTTTATACTATAAGAATAATATGTTCTGAACCTTTGTTATGAAAAGGTTAAGTTGCTAAACATTTCACCATCGTAGTTTATCACTTTTTTGTAACAGAAAACATTTACATTATTATGATTGTTTGCATATGCCTAGCTCAGCGTTATAAATTATCATTTTAAATTAATGTTCAGTGAATGTGGTCGCATTTCGTATCGGCTCGTAATCGCATTATGACAATTAACCTGTTTCTAATTTAATAATACAACAGTTAACTACCTAATAAAGTAGTAAAATTCACATGTTTGAAAAGTTTGCTGTGAAAGTACTTTTGAAAATATTTATACAACATTTCTGTGTTAAGCTTACTTTATTTATTTATTTATTTATTAATTGTAATATCAACGGGCCACGAGGCCTAATTGAGTAGCAAAGATAGTTATTTACGACTACGACTGTTCCTACAACTGCTGCTCCGTAAATAACTGCAGCCATGGGAGAAGACGGAGCCTGTCTCTAAGACTGCAGGAAGCTAGGCCAAAATCAAATGCATCCGAGACGGAGTTAACGGCCGCTGAGAGGCGAAGCATAGGGTCTGACCGACCAGCGCTGGAACGGGGCTGAATAACTCGAATTGTGTCCCTGGTCCTGAGCGTACGAGATGGTGCATTCAGATCGATGCAAGACAACAGAGACGGCGAGTCGATACTCAGCCGATGAAAATGCACTCAGCATTGCGCCGTCGAACAGAAAGCGGTTCGAGACCCAGGAGACGACACCGAGCAGGATACGACGGAAGATTCCGGCGGTCTTGCCATGGAAGCAAGCGTAAGGCATAGCGAGTTAGCTTACGCTGAATCGACTCAATTCGTGCAGAACAGGAGGCAGTTGTGGGGTTCCAAAGAACACAAGCGTATTCCAGAACCGAGCGAACGATACTGCAGTAGACGGTCTTGATGCACACTGGATCACGAAATTCTTTGGTGGTTCTAAAGATGAGGCCAAGTAATTGGTTACCTCTGGTGATGACGTCATCGGTGTGCAGTTTGAAGGTCAGATTCGCGTCTAAAAGTATTCCGAGGTCCCTGGCAAAGGTTTGCCGTTTGACTGCAGTGCCATCAATATGATAGGCAGACATGATCGGATTTCGGCTGCGACTGAACCACACAGTAAAGCATTTGTCAGTGCAGATTGCTAAACCGATTGCACCAGGAGCAGAACAAGGCGAGACATTCCTGAAGTAACTTGGTGTCAGACGAGTTATGGACGGCTTCAAAAATTTTGGCATCGTCAGCATGCAATAGGATCGTGCCGGAAGGTACAGCCAGGACGACATCGTTGATGAAGATAACAAATAAGAGCGGGCCGATGCTGCTTCCTTGAGGCACACCAGAGGTACTGATTATATCGCTTGTCATATGATTTTTTATTTCATAAACTGTCTACCATGTTTCGATTGAAGATAAAAACAACACTGAAGTCTTTCACGAGTAATACCCATAATAGAACACCTTCGGGAAACTAAAGTGAATTATCTATTTTGCGGTATAAATATCATAACTTTTGTGAGATACAAGAGAGAACTACACACACGTTTTGGGTGGGATTTTTCGTTCCAGGAATAAGCTTTATGTCACTATCTACTACATGTCTTTGCGTTGTGCTGCATTACACTTGTTGACCGGTATTTTGCGGCCTCGGAATTCACTTACTTCTGCATCAAAACTATGAAAAACGACAAAACTCTCTACACTAAACACGATATTTATTCGAAACTATCACAAAAAAATGAATGTTTTTAGAACGCTTATTTTGTTACTTCAGAAGGCAACTTCAGATTTTAAGCTTACAAAACGATCTTATTCCATAGAACCCGCAGATAAACGAACAGATAAATTTCGATAGCGAGAGATTACATTAGCATTTAAGCGTCGTTTGGATCACACTTCAAAGAGTCTCGTGCTTAGACTGTGTAATTAATAAAATAGTAAGACTGAATGTATAGTATGAAATTAAAAAAAAAAGTATTTATACAAGGGCTTACACGTCTAACTTGTAATTGCAGCGACGGTCTTACAATAAAGAATAGCCCAGTATAAAATGTCATACGGACCATGTTCCCGCAGACAGGAATGACAATCTTGCTACGGGTAAATCAAGACTATGTGAATGTAAACCTTAAGTGTTGTGGCCAAAGAAAAATAATAATAAGAAGATGATCAATTACTAAAAATCTAGTTAATTTTTGTTGCTGAAATTTTAATTTTTTAAGGCCGTATTTTATAATTACGGCCTAATCGTATCATAAGATGCTATAGTTTAATTAACTTACTGCTAAAATCTGCTTTGAAGTATCTTTCAACAGTTCACAAAGAAAAGATTTTTGTGTATTTGTTTTGTACACAAAAATCTGATTAATTCCCTCTATTCAAGAGAATATCTGTAACCATTTTATTTTATTCCTTCCGACGCCCGTACAAATGAAGATAGGATGGTTCGTGTATGAACTTTGCAGAACTCGGCATACTGTGACGCTTTCTCATAGATAATATATTCGACATTTTAGTGAAAAAATATTAAATGAAACATACAAGGAAGTTATAAAAAAGAGCAATAAAACTATATTCTCTATATTTGAACAAGAAAACCCTTTGTACGAGGAAAGCATAGCATATTGCTGTGCGGTGCTTGCTTGCTACCAGGTATGAACTCTGCAGAACTCACGGTACAGCGCTCAAATACGAAATGTCTGTCACTAAATTTTATATTCAACAGTCTGCTGTGAAAAAAAGTGTTTTATTCATTGCAAATTTTGCTAGGATTGTAAGTGAATAACCAAATTTAACTTAAGGATATTTTTTAGCATAATAATACAAAGAGCAATGGGAAAGTACCAACTACATTTGCTAACTGCATTTCATTTGCACATTCATTTACAGCTGCAAAAAATAAGATGAAAGTATTTTAATATAATTTTAAATTTGTGTTTGCCGATAAAAATACTACATTTTTCATTACTCTTCATGTTGAAAAATGGGAATGGAAATCTATATCCTTTATTTTATAAAGCATTTATTTATTTGGCCTTAATCGTTTGGTTGAATTTGGTTTTATCCACTGTTGATTTAATAGTAAAATAATGTTGCAAATTTTAATTTCCCTACACAATTTATGTTATGTTTTGTTTGAATTGCTAACAAATCCTAGAGCCGTACACTAAATTATGTACTTACAATTATTATTTCTAAAAAAAAAGTGTAGTTAACTGAGTTATACTACAATACTATAGCTACCACCATAACCGTAAAAGTAATCAAACTAAACAAATAATCTTTTCTCAATGTTTAAAATTGTAAAAATATTGTTCAAACTACTTAATACCGACGGAAAAGGCTTTCTTTTTGTATCTTCTTTACAGTTTGGTAATAAATACAACCCATTTGATGTATATAAGATTGTAGAGACTGTGAGAGGTAGCGGGTACAAGTCTTTCGCACAGCAAGACAAGCCATTGAATCTCATTCGGATCGTCATAAGGTTGACCATCAAGCTATGGGCAAAATCAAATGAATGAGACCATAAGTGGCAGGTCAAGACCACCTGTGGTTGTAGTGTCCAAGAAGAGACAGCAAAAGAGGAAAAAACATCAAAATGTTACAATATTTATGTGCTTATCGTTAAGTGAAATAGAAAAGTACGATATGCTCAACATATTTGCACCGAGTGTGGCCTTCATATGCAACATTTCATTTTTTGCTTAGTTCTTTTTGTATTGCAGGTTAAGGCCGATAAAGAATGAATATTTAAATGTATTCAGTTATAGAAATATCCAATAATAAAGACGAAACTATTATAAAAGTTTTTAAACACACATGAAGAATTTACTATTCTTTCTCTTTTACTATTACTAAATAGAAATAATAATTGAAAGCTACAACACTAAAAATTACAATATTGATAGAACCATTCCTCAGATGCGTCGTGCTTGCTGTCCAACAGACAATGTTTATTGGTTTGAACTATAAACTGACTGTTTGAAATATTCAATGCACTGAAAGTATTTCAAATAGCTAAACTATAAATATCAAGAAAATTGATGCAATACTTAAAAGCCAGTTATTAATTGTATCCGATGTGTTTTATATGTTTATTATCGTTGTAGTTTAGATTGTATTAACATTTTCGTGAATATGTGACCAAATTTTTGTGCTTATAAATCATTTGGAAATAAAATAATCGTATCTGCAATGGATGTTACAATTCCTACAAAACACACACACTTTTGTACTAAAATCTGGCGACTGAGCGATTTGAGCTTTTAGCTTTATTTTAGGAAAGCTTTCAAATGTAATTCATGTGGAATTATTTCATGAAATTTAGTACGATCGAATAGTCTTTTTCAAATATACTAGATGTTAAAAATGCACATATTGTCTCACTAAAATGCCACAAAATGATGGTAAATTTGTTTGATTTTAACATAACTGTGCGAATAATGCGATATTTGGTTTAGCACATCGAATAGCATGAAATGGAAAGTTAGCACACGTGTACTGCAGATTGCATACAACCAGAGGCACAATGCCCAGGAGAGAAGAAAAAAATGTGTTTCGTCGCTTCACATATAGATGGCGCTAGCATTTGATACCAATCGTTCAGGTGGTATGACGGTAGACGGTTGCCGGAGCTCTTAGAACCATTTTAAAAAATGTTTGTAAGGAAAGTTGATTAACTCTTGTTGTCTTGTTTTTGTATAAAATCTACATTTTTGTATTAAAAATTCTTCCAGTGCAGAAAAAATCCCATTTCGGATATATTATTACAAGACTCCTCCAGACCGCCGGTATGTTTCAATCAACAATCAAAGTTGACATAAATTTTTATCTCTTTTATTCGTCACATTTCATGGTACGCTTTAGTGTTAAACTTTGGGGGCTTTTCCCCCCCAAAACCTTTCTCAGTGAGATATCAGCTTATGCTTACAATTATCTGCATTGTATCATTAACCATGGTAACTTTCCGTGTCCTTCCGTGTGTCCTAACGAATCGCTAACTGTGTATCGTTCGCTGTTTTGTCCCCTGTGCAAATGTGGTGAAGTTTCTTAGTTTAGTGTTTGTGTGATACTTTCTTTAAATGGATGCAGATGATGAAACAACAGTAAGATGTTAGAAGAAGGGTGGATTGTTGACACCGTTGGGTACGACAAACATCGATTTAAAGTGTTTTTAAATTGTTTTCCAATTTTGTCGACTTTTTGTTTGCTTCTTTCGTGTTTTTCATTCTTTATTACAATTACGGTAGCTCCTTGTTTTGGCAGTGTATTGCGTTAACAGTGTTCGGTGCAGTATTAACTCAATGCACGTGAGTGCTTTGCTTTTTTGCGTATTTGCTGTTAGCAGGAGCTGGGTTCGGGTGCGAGTGGGACAGAGTTAGTGCCTAAGACATGCAAGAAGAAAAAGTTTGGCTTTTTTTAGACACACTACGTACGGTTTTGTATGAGGATTAGAATTTGCGTTTTTGATCTACGTTAATGTGTGATGAAAGGTTTAAATAGTTTGCTTTTGCTTGCTTGTGGACGACTGGTCTAGGATAGTAACTTCAAAAGGTTTTGTACAATAAAAACAAACACATACTAACAAGTTAGGCAATTAGAAAATATCACTTAAAGGATAAAATCAAAAAGAAAATAAATATTAATTGTTAAAGTAAAACTCTTATCCTACAACTTAATAAAAATACACTATTT
The DNA here is from genome assembly GCA_002091835.1 of Anopheles maculatus. Classification (NCBI taxonomy): domain Eukaryota; kingdom Metazoa; phylum Arthropoda; class Insecta; order Diptera; family Culicidae; genus Anopheles; species Anopheles maculatus. The sequence continues at coordinate 231,470 of KZ061566.1, read as the reverse complement.
AAAGCTTAAAAAATGGTTAAGAATAAAGTAACAAATCGACCCATAGAATAGAACAAGAGAACACATAAAATGTATGAAAAACAGAGACAAAACAAACAACCCCAAACAGGAATGTGGCTTAAATTCGGTTTGATTGTTGTGGCTTCAAGCCACACACACACACATACGAACTAACAATCTTATATTACAATTTTATGTGGGCGTGTGTATGCCGCCAACCAGAAGGAAATATAAAACTAAAAAAATGTCCTAATTTTCCCATCATTTCCAGGCCATTTATAGGATTGATAGTGTGTGTGTGTGTGTGTTTCTGTGAGCGAGTGTTAAATCGTAACATCTAGAGAACATTTTCATCGAGAGGGAAAAGTGACCTTACATAGCGCTAGCAATAGATTTAGTGAGTTGTTTGTAAGAGAGTTGCTTAAACATTACATGCAGTTTTTGGGGAGCATTTTTCGTTTTCTGTTTTATTCTTTTGTTGTGAGATGTATGTAGTTTTTTTTTGTTTGCATTTACTTCTTTTAATACACAGCGAAATAGTGAGGCAAAGTTTAATGATGTTTTTTTTACAGGACTGTTTACAACGGAAACACTTTACAACATTTGATTTTCGCTTACTAAACATAAAACAGACAATTTTTGTTAGTTACAGTTTTGCCTATAGAACTATTACCCTGTTTGCTTCCAATAGTGGTTTGTTTTTTCTGTGTTTTTTGTGCTTAAATTTAGATGTTTTTTTTTTCGAGAGGGAAACAGTTAAAAATTGAGAACCGTACTGTGAAGCGATAGAAGCCACACACAAATATACAGAGAAGCGTGGAAGAGAACGAGCTGTGTTCGATGTTTTCTTTTCTATTTCAGAAGGATTTTCCTGTCCAGCTTTGGCATAATTATGTGACTTTGTCCGGTAGTTTACATTTGTTTAAACCACGCTCGTGTTTGTGTATGTGAGAGCGATTGTGAAAGGTTTATTAGCGGTTTTTTGAAGTTTGTAGTTTGATTCTTGCTATTTTTTGACTCGAAAAGCGAAAGAGCAAAAGCATTTTCTACTTGTAAAGCGGTTAAACTTTGGAGAAGTGGTAAGAAACGAAACTAAGCAGTCTATTTACTACAGAAACAACCAGAAGGAAAAGAGAGGCACACAAAAAGAAGTAAATAAAATATTACTTTTGCTAGTTTGATGAAAATAAATGGCATCCGAAAGGAAACAAAACGCGCTCCGGCACAACAAAGCAACACAACAAAGTTGGCAAGCGAAGTGAAAAGGCGAAAGCTTCTAGTCGGCACATTTGTCACATTATTTAGCGGGGGAGGACTGGGAATGTGGTTGCCATTTTCCCTTTTGTTTTTATTCTCTCCTGAAAAGTTCAGACATACTAACAAGTTAGGCAATTAGAAAATATCACTTAAAGGATAAAATCAAAAAGAAAATAAATATTAATTGTTAAAGTAAAACTCTTATCCTACAACTTAATAAAAATACACTATTTAAAGCTTAAAAAATGGTTAAGAATAAAGTAACAAATCGACCCATAGAATAGAACAAGAGAACACATAAAATGTATGAAAAACAGAGACAAAACAAACAACCCCAAACAGGAATGTGGCTTAAATTCGGTTTGATTGTTGTGGCTTCAAGACACACACACACACATACGAACTAACAATCTTATATTACAATTTTATCTGTGCGTGTGTATGCGGCCAACCGGAAGGAAATATAAACCTAAAAAAATATTCTAATTTTCCCATAATTTCCAGGCCATTTACAGGATTGATAGTGTGTGTGTGTGTCTGTGAGCGAGTGTTAAATCGTAACATCTAGAGAACATTTTCATCGAGAGGGAAAAGTGACCTTACATAGCGCTAGCAATAGATTTAGTGAGTTGTTTGTAAGAGAGTTGCTTAAACATTACATGCAGTTTTTGGGGAGCATTTTTCGTTTTCTGTTTTATTCTTTTGTTGTGAGATGTATGTAGTTTTTTTTTGTTTGCATTTACTTCTTTTAATACACAGCGAAATAGTGAGGCAAAGTTTAATGATGTTTTTTTTACAGGACTGTTTACAACGGAAACACTTTACAACATTTGATTTTCGCTTACTAAACATAAAACAGACAATTTTTGTTAGTTACAGTTTTGCCTATAGAACTATTACCCTGTTTGCTTCCAATAGTGGTTTGTTTTTTCTTGTTTTTTTGTGCTTAAATTTAGATGTTTTTTTTTCGAGAGGGAAACAGTTAAAAATTGAGAACGAACTGTGAAGCGGTAGAAGCCACACACAAATATACAGAGAAGCGTGGAAGAGAACGAGCTGTGTTCGATGTTTTCTTTTCTATTTCAGAAGGATTTTCCTGTCCAGCTTTGGCATAATTATGTGACTTTGTCCGGTAGTTTACATTTGTTTAAACCACGCTCGTGTTTGTGTATGTGAGAGCGATTGTGAAAGGTTTATTAGCGGTTTTTTGAAGTTTGTAGTTTGATTCTTGCTATTTTTTGACTCGAAAAGCGAAAGAGCAAAAGCATTTTCTACTTGTAAAGCGGTTAAACTTTGGAGAAGTGGTAAGAAACGAAACTAAGCAGTCTATTTACTACAGAAACAACCAGAAGGAAAAGAGAGGCACACAAAAAGAAGTAAATAAAATATTACTTTTGCTAGTTTGATGAAAATAAATGGCATCCGAAAGGAAACAAAACGCGCTCCGGCACAACAAAGCAACACAACAAAGTTGGCAAGCGAAGTGAAAAGGCGAAAGCTTCTAGTCGGCACATTTGTCACCTTATTTAGCGGGGGAGGACTGGGAATGTGGTTGCCATTTTTCCCTTTGTTTTTATTCTCTCCTGAAAAGTTCAGTTTCAGTGTGCTGTTGTTTGTTTCATTTGTTTGATCTTTACAATTGGTCACTTTGCATGTGTGTTGTGTGGTTGTTTACTTTTAGCGATTTTCCACCTGCACGTATCGTGTGACGCCTGAGAGTCTACGTATGTGTTTTGTGTGTGTATTTGATTTCATGTTTCTCTTTTTTTTTACTTGTACAAAATGTAACCGTACGTAACAAAATATATATATTTATAAACATTTGTATATTTACTCAATGTTTTGTTTTCGGCTTCCGCTTCATGATTTCGTTTTGTTGTGCTTTTGAGTGTCCTCCTTCAAGTTTTTATGTGCTTTACGAGTTTATATTCTTTCTTTCTACTCATTTTGTGGCTTTCGTTTGTTTGGTGTGTGCTGTTTGCTTTCGGTTTTAGTTAGTTTTGATTTTGATGCTGTCTGTTAATTTTATAGTTTTTTTCATGTTTAAATTGCACTCTCGTGTTTTTTGTTTCGCTGTTTCCGCTTCTCGAGTTTTTGATTTATCACTCATCACTCTTTGATAGTAGTTTTTTTATGTTCGCTTCCACAACTTCTTTTTGTCTTTTTTATTCTCTTTTTAACTTATTTTACTCGTTTCTCACTTTACGTTCACTTCTACCACTTTTGCTTGATGTTTCGCCTTCTTTTTTAACTGTTTTCTGCACTTTTTCCTTCCCTTAAACGACATGTATAACGACGCGCATTGTTACGTTCACTTAATTTATTTGTTAAATCGTGGTACAATAACTACACTCAAACATACATATCTATTTGAAGCACACTCGTGTTCGCCTGAGTGTTTCGCTCGATTTCGCTGGACGTTGCTGCCTCTCGATTTAACTCAAGTTTGGTTCAAATGGGTTTTGTTTTATTGCCTATGTTGTTGCTTTTTGGAACAATTTTTCATCCTTTTCCCGGCGTTTTTTTTTGGGATTCTTTTATGTGCACTGTAGTTGTTGTGTGAATCGGGTCTGCTACCTACATACCTTCAATATTGCATCAATTGCGCTTCTTTTGATCGGTTTGTCGCGTTGTGCACATTGCGAACCAGTTGCTGCCGACCGACCGACCGACCGACGTGTTGCGCCTGCGATCGACTACAATTTTGTCACGTTCCACAGATTTCATGCTAACTGGTGCTCACTTGCCCCACGTCATGTCACACATCCTGGCTGCAGCTGAACAGAGCTCTCCACCGGCACACGTCAGGAAACGAACGGAAATTGTTCAACGCCAGGACGGAAAAATGGAATGGGCCAACCGTTCCGTATGCTTTTTTTTTTTGGTTTTGTTTACCGGCATCCTCTCAATCGATCTGAGGCACTGCTGGGACGCCTTCCCGTTGGTGCACCGAAAATACAGCGTGGTGATGTCGGTGACGAGCGAACCACACCCTAGATGTACTTGCCCAGGTCGTCATGAAAATCGTGCAAATAGGCAATTAGCTGGGGGAACGATGGCCGCTGCTTGTAGTCGGCGAGCCAGCAACAGGACATTACCGTATAGCTGCCGGAAGATGAGAAAGCATTAGTGGTAGGGAAGAACCCAGGGTCGTTAGAATTCTTGCCGATCGATTTCCACGGGGCGTTTAGTTCCAGGGGCAGAGGTACCCACCAAAACCCACCACCACCGTCTACAGCGGTGGTTGAGCAATGAATGGGAAATGTTTTAAGTTTCAAAGCAATTTGCATACTGCGCACAGCATCGACCGGACGTAATGCAATTTAATAACGAAATGACATTTGAACGATTTTCTTTTTCTCTTCCACTTTCGGTTCGATTCGCCCGTACTCGTTTCGTTCACCGCCGTTCGAGAGTGTTCGGTTCGGTGCGATAATTTATTCAGGTGTTGCATGCATGTACGCCGGAAGGGGTGAACTCACATTTAACTAAATTAAAGGATGAACGTAGGAAAACGAACGAACGTAGTGAAAGCAAAATGGAGAATCATTCTGAGCATTCAATTAATGTGAACGCTTGTTTTTTTTATACAGCTGCCGTATCAAAATGGAGGACGGTTATCGGGGTGTTGGTGTTCGAGTATTAAGACATTTTTTGCAGATAATTAGATTGAAGCTGTAGGAAAAACAGTACCAACTAGTGATTGAAGAACTGTTTGGGATGCTTAGCTAAACGATTAGTGTGAAATATATTTAAGTATTAACTTTAATTATTCTACAACATTTTCATCATGTTTGAAGCAAACAAACTGTTGGTCGTAGTCGGTATCAACGCAACGTGTCTACATACACACCGCTAATAGCGGCAATTATGCTGAGTGTGCAATACGTGCAGCTCGGCTATAAATTTGGCTGTGCATTGAATTTTTTGTCCTTTCACTATGATTTAATGTTTGCAGGGATATTGCTTGTTGTGTTAAAATAAGGTAGAAATACTGAAAGTGTATAGATAAATTGTAAATTGTGAAAACAGACAGCTCCCACAAGTAAACCGCACATTTGTGGCATTGCTATAGCTTAATTGTGATTGAGTTTTTGTACCAAGTACGGCTGGAGATACAGTAGTTTTAAGGATAATTAGTCTTTGCACAGAAAGAGAAACCCTTGTCTTATTTGTAGCAGAATTATTCGAAGGTCCCATTTGATGAAGGGTGAATTGAAAAGTAGTGGTGACCATTAGGATTTAGCAAATAAAAATCATTCATTAAACATTGATCTAGAAAAATAGAGAATAAAACTAAAGTAAGAGATTGTTTTTTAATTCTCAATATTTTTTGTTAAAAAATTATTAACTGCCAAAGTTGAAGCAATGGAAAATCATGTTTTTTTCGTTTTTGTCCAACTTTAGATCTCTGTAACTTTTGAAGTTTTTTAATGGTTAGGATGCAAAGTATCAATTGAGCAAGGAAAAAATATGGCTGGTTTAGAAAAAGCCAATTTCTACAATAGAATTGGTAAGAATATTTTGCTCTTCGAGTGGACGAAACCAGTATCAGCTTTTCACAGTTTGACAGTAACTTACTCAATTTCCTCAACAGGCCCTACGTTTAAGTTTATTGTTTGGCGAAGAAATTAGGTGCATAGCGCCATAGCGCCCCATTGAAAATTATTCAAATTTGAAAAAGAAAATCATCTAATTTGAGTTAAAATTTCACAAAACTGTGTTCAAATGTGGGCACAATGCTTCACAAATATCTTCGTTATAATTAATAAACTTTAAAATTTCTCGTGTTCTAGAACACATTCAAAAATTTTGAAGTAACAATCGGATGTTATTGATATTTGTTTTGCGTTTGAAAATATGTCAAATTAAAAAGCCTCGATCTTTCTCTCTAGTACGCTTACTTTAACTTTATTTAAAAATGTCTTTTAACAGCTTTGTGTTATTTTCAAATAACCTGGGTTCATACAATTTTGTTACCCAATTTACAGTCTACTATGACATCGGTTTTTATGACATTAAAGACTTTATACATTAGTTATGAACATTACTGTAGCGCAATAGAGTATAAGTGCGTATAATGTAAATGTAGTAGTAAGGCTTAAGAAACGTAAGAACTGTACAGTAGAAATATATGGAGGTTAGACAATTTAGACATTGAACAAGCAGGTTCTCAGTCCCGTCCACTCTTAACTCAATTATGAAAACGATTGAAATGTATCTAGTTTTTAGTAAAACTAATAATAATATATCTGTTGCGTCCTGCAGCAAGGGTTCCAGTCGTGCTTCTTTGGATAGGTATATTGAACAGCTTCTTTTAACCTTTTAACGTTAATTTTATGACTCTTGAAATCAAATTTTTTTCGACATTTGTGCGACAATGCCCACTGTTCAATGAAAAGATCCCACTGACCAGATGTTAAAGTGTAAAGGATGTAACACCGCTGCAGCTTTACTCTTATACACTTCTCAGAGATTTAAAGCTTTTAAAATCATGTCCTAAAAAAAAACTACGCAGCTCCACCACATTCAACTCACTGCATTAAAAACTTAATGAAGAGATACTGATGCTTTTGCAGACAAGCTAGGCTAGATTATAGAAGCTTCAAGGAAAGTGTTGAAATCTTAGCAATGCAAGAATGGCTTTGCCTATTTGTAGGATTGAACAACAGCAAAACATTATTTATTTAGATATAAATAAGAGCATCAGAATCATTTAAAAACCCTACAGAAACAGGAAAGAAATTCACAATTTGCTACATAAAACAAACAAATAAACATTCACAAAAGCGAAAGGAATGATTCAGTTATTGTTTTATTTTATTAAGTAAATCGTACTAATCCATCGTAAATCGTATTAATAGTAACTTTCGTGTTTTCAAAATTTAGGAAGGCAATATAAAACAACGCCATATTCTCCCACGACGGCTATATAATCCCAAAATCATTCCCAAATAGACAGCTCGTGCAAATGCGCCGATTACGCACTACCCAGAATGGGCAATTTTATGCGTCATTCGTCGACCAACAAACCGGCATTTTAATGGACTCTGTATGTGGCGATGGTTTGTACACCATTTAAAAGACAGCGAAGATATAAAACATTATTAAAACAGACGGCAGAATGTGTGTCCAGCGCTTCGCTGTAGTGCTGCAGTCAGTCAGCATTTCCCTTCCAAAAGGCGCGAACCCGGATGCTATGATGCCACGATAATTGAATTAATAAATCTAAAGTGATTAATTTGTCTTTCAATTAGCTTTCGCTGGCAGCTATAAAGAAGCATCTTATGCCGGAGGGGTTGAGAGCGCACAAAACTTAAGGATAGTTTCAATTTCGGCTGTTTTATTTGTTGCCTTCTCGGTGGGGAATTTAGCCATCTCAATTACTAGCTCACGGTCCCTATAATGACAGGATAGACAAGACGCTGTTTCGCTCTGCACAGATCTTCTGCCGCAAGTTCAATTGACTTGAAATGATATACGACACAAGTGGACAAACATGCAATTGAATGTAGCTCACAAGCGTCAGCTTCGGGCCAGACGGTTCTGTTGTTTAAAGGATGTCAAAGAAACGACAAGCATCAAACCATGTCCACAAAGTGTGCTCTCTGGTCTACTGCTGATGCTGCTCCTGCTGCTGTTGCTGTCCATTTTTCTTCGATTCTTAGCCAAAAGTGAAAGGGCAGATTATAATTTGAACGCCATTTGGCTTATCCTATCTTCCAAGGCATCCCTTTCGCTAATGTAACAGCAAGACAAGATAGGAAAACATTGGCAAACTGTGGTGTTCTGCCGAAAAAATGACGCAAGTAAGTGCTTAAGCATTCATTATTCAGTTCACTCTGCTTTGCATAAAGCTGTAAACAATGGTCAAGCACTTGAGTGGCCTCTGGAGAACGGAAATGGAGGATCTGCTTCCTCCAAACAAGACTCCAAACAAAGACAAAAAGGATTACACTGTTTGTTTTTTTCTCGCTCTCTCTCTCTCTATTCTCTTACAAGCTCTTGTTGGCATTGTTTTGCCTCGCAGTGGACAAATTTTCGTACTGGCGTGAAGCATCTGCAACGTTCTATCACTTACGGCTGGAACGATTGGGAGGGAGGTCTTTTAGGACAACAAAAATGCACAATCAAAGCACAACGGACGCACCGTGGAGTGGGGCTCGGTTATGCATAGGACATGCTGGGGCGAATTATTACAGCTTAAACTTTTGTTAATTTTATGTTACATATTTCCACAATAGCACCAGCGGAAAGGCTTAAGTGAGGAACAACATTAGCATTACAATGGGGCGATGAAATCGGGCAGCAAAACAAAAAAGAGCAAATTGTGTGAGACCACAGCACCACGATCAGTGTTCTTGCTGTGGCATATGTGTTCTGTACCATTATTATGCGACATTTACATAGCTATGAGATGTATTGCAATTGTATGCAATATAGGTCCGGCTCATATGATTATCAAAATAGTTATATTCAATTAAAGTATGTAATAAGTTTGAAGAGAAAATAAATATTTGTAATAAAGTTACCCATAGCCAGGATCAAGCATATATCTTAATTTAACTTTGACGGATAATACTTGACTTGAAAGAGCAAAGACTTTTCAGAAAAAAAACTTTAAAATGGTTTGAGAGTGGTGTTGCGCACAGGCACAGCCTTTTGTGTTCGAGTTCTGGTGGTCTCATCTTTGTTGTCTGTGTATACCTGAGATCCATTCGTCAAAAACTCACAAAAAACTGTCTAAAATCTAAAAACTTGTACTAAAATCTTGTACAAATGTTTTGGCAAGGGTTTAGACTAATAAAATTGGATAATTATAAGCTTTTATTTAATGTGATGTAATCCATAACTCATGGACAGCCAATACAACAGATCAATCTGACCCTTTCCCTTCAACCTCTGGTGTACCACAAGGAAGTGTCCTTAGTCCCCTCCTATTTGTCCTGTTTATAAATGATGTTAGTACTGTTTTACCTCCCGATTGCTACCTATGTTTTGCCGATGACCTCAAAATGTTTTATCCTATTTCCTCCTTTATCCGGAGGTTCCTAATGACTGTGATAACCTCCAAAATATCCTTAATCGTTTCTCCTCTTGGTGTAACCGCAACAAACTTTCTCTCTGCCCCGATAAGTGTAATATAATTTCGTTCTCCCGTTCCCGCGCTCCTATTGTGTACCCCTATTCCCTTAATGGTGTCCCAGTCAATCGTGTATCCGTTGTAAAGGATCTGGGTGTTTGGCTAGACACTGGTCTGACCTTCATCCACCATATAGACCATGTAGTGTCTAGAGCTCGAAGGAGTCTTGGTGTTTTGAAGCGTGTAGCTCGTGATTTTAGTGACCCCAGATGCCTAAAAACCCTATTTTGCGCCTTGATCAGATCATTGCTAGAATACTGCTCAGTGATCTGGTCACCTACCGCCAGGACCCATATTGATCGCATCGAGCGAATCCAGAGGTTCTTCACGAGATTTGCGATACGCAAATCATTAAGTGATTGGTCTACCGGCTTGCCTTGCTACGAGGAAAGATGTCGGTTACTTGGTCTGCAGTCGCTAGAAGTTCGTCGATCCTTTGCACAGTCCAGATGAATGCTATTGATTCACCTGCTCTACGCTCCTCGATTCCTCTATATGTTCCTTCACGTTCGCTCCGTTCACGTCCCCCTGTGTTTATACCACCTCGCCGTACATCAGTGGGGAGGAGTGATCCGTTACTTCGGCTATACGCACCTTCAATTCCTCTTCCCATCTTTTTGATTACCACCTCTCGTTATCCTCCTTCCGTTCCCGTTTGTTACTAAACGTTTGGTTGAGAACACACGATAGTCGATCCCGTGTCTCACTCAAAAGTTCCGCCTCTCTTCAACGTAAACTTAATACATTCTATATGGCCATGGTCTGGACAAATAAAATACAATGATACAATTGACTGAGGCGGCCCGGTGGTGTTTACGATAACGGCGCCGGTCTTCACACGGCAGGACCGGGGTTCGAATCCCGGCGGACCGCCTCCCCGTACGCAGGACTGACTATCCAGCTACGGGTAAAACTAAGTCATAGAGAGCTAGCAATAGCAGGCCAAGACCTCACGAGGTTGTAGTGCCAAGAAAGAAGAAGATACAATTGACTCAGACGCTTAATATTAAGCCGTTCAAACAGACCCCAAATATTTGCACGACTTCCGCGACGAAGCACATTTCCATAGGAAACCTTTACATCTTATCATCAAGACTGTGTGATTTAACCCTGTAAGACTTTTTCTTCGACTACAGATGCCTCAAACGATTGATGCTCTGACAGTCAACATTGCTTTAGCCATCAACAAGAGTTAGCTCAATGTATGAGCCAGGTTTAGCCTATGGAATGTACGCCACAAAGTAAAGCTAAGGTAAGCAATAATTTTTTCGCTTATAGCTTCACTTATTAATTTTTAAAGCTGGAAAACGCTGTACTGAAACTCTTTACATTAACTTTGTAATCAATATATTAATTTTAATACAAAAGAAATTGACAGCAAGGTGCCCGGATTGACCAATAAAAAGCAATTGAATAACAAACCTCAGGCAAGACAATAGCAAATAAAATGCAAAGGACCGTCTAAAGAGCTTTGCCTTCGTATAAGAATTGCTTCAAACATTAATAAAATTAAAGAATCATAAGTAAGACTCATGTCAACACACTGCGGTATAACTTATTAACCACACAGATTTAATTACATTTTTGGCCAGATTTTTTTATGAAACTTGAAACACAAAAATTGATAAAATGAAATAAATAAAGCCTATAAAAATTATTGTATTGGTGAAATTGCGAATAGATATACAATTTTCATGCTTTTGTATACATTAAATAAGAAATTTGTATACGTTTTTACTAGTTGACAACGTAACTAAACCCTTAAATTTTATGAAAACCTATATCTTTTAAAATTGTATTTGAAAGCTACGATACGATAAACCTTTTAGTATCTATTGCATTACAAGTTTTCTACAAAGGTGCTTGTTTTACATTCAAACCAACGCTTGCAATTTGGTTTAATCTCACGTCCCACAAACACAAACAAACTTTGAACAAAGTTCAATAAAAAACGATACCAAAAACACACAACAAAACCATCACCCAGAATCATTCAAAACAAATGTTTAAATTAGTTACAAAACGCAAAAAAAAGATTTCAACATCATGGCCAATAAATCAAAACAAAAACACATCAAACCACGGCACAAAATATCGAGCGCATTGCCGGTTCCGGATCCTCCATTACTGCGGGTGTAAGCTGTCGTAAAGTGAGGTTCATTCGCATCGGCAAGAAGCGAAAACAAAACACAAAACAACTTTTTTCCCTAGTTTACGGTTCACTTTACCCATTTGGTTGGCGTGGCGCACGCTTTTATTATTTGCACTTTATGATCCCGTGCCGGAAGCTGGCGACACTTTTTGGCCATACTTTAGTGGAAACTTTTTCGCTGTACCGTGTCCCATTCGTGCGCGAATGCTCGCTGCAGCAGGGATGCAAAATGGACGGCAGAGTTTGTGTTTTTTCTTCTCGCGACGCGCCCTATCGGAAGGAAATAAAGATTGGAACCCGCAACGGAACGCGCGCTCGCGTGCCCTGCCGTGTACTGAGCATTTGAACGGGAATTGAGCGCTGTTTGTTTATGTGTGTGTTGTAGTGGGTGTCTTTATTTAAAAAAGTTGAATTATTCAACTCCATTAGCCTGCAGTGCACGAGCATAGCATTTCGGATTTATGCTTCCGGCAACGATTTTTGTAGCCAATGTTGCGCTTGTCGCAAACATGGCCATTTCTCCGGTTTTCTCTACCGCCACTAGCTGGATGTAATAGAGCCGAGGATGTTTTTATTTCTTCTTTTTACGGGACAACAGACACCGCACAAGAAAGACCTTAGTAGTTGGTGCTTGCGCTCCACTTAATGGCGCTTTATTTTGCATGAGCGTTTGCATGGTTGTTGTTTTACATTTCGCGTACTGATGATGAGCGACAAAAAGAAAATGGCATCAAAAACTACGCAACCGAAACAGGCACCAAGGAAGCGGGTTTTCCCGAAGTTGGGAAAACTGTTTTAAGATGGCATTCACACCGATTCACCAATAATGGGTTGAAGCTGTGTGGAATAAATGAGCATTAAATTCTACCAGCGTTGGTGTTTTCGGGGTAGACTGTTTCGCGCTGGCTTCGCATCCAAAGTAGCTACTAGCGCGGGCAAGATAAAACGACACAAGACACGGTTGCAAGCGCGCGATCTTGTGATAGTGGAGCTGTTCGGGGAAGATGCATCGCGACAGAACGACAAATGCCCGCGATGGTCGCACGATAATGGGCTGGGAAGTTGTGCAGTTGTTTTGTGTCTGCATTAAGAGCCGACACGATTGGGCAGGATGGTTTGACAGCAGCATCCGGGTGAGCGAGAATGCAGTCGTTTGGTTTAAGTACCCGCGAGGTACCCCATTCTGGTGGTGACTGGCGAGGCGTAACGGTATGTAAATGATTTTTTGCATTACAAAAACACAAAGCAAGACCGGGGCTGGAGTTGATGGAGTTGACCGGGTTGAAGTAATAATAGCCCCAAAAAGGACATTTGCTTGAGGCTGTTTTGTGAGCGAATGCGTCTGGCCGAGGGTAAATATTTTGCTAACCAATGGTGACAACTGTGTGGGTAGTGTTAAAAGTAGCCCAAGTTGGCGGGAATTGATAGATTTTGACATTTTTAGAATTAATCGTGGCCAAGCTATAGTTTTCTTAAGTTAAGTATTTGGTTGTACTTTGAAATGGATTTTTTTCTGACGTCATTGGAAAATAGATCCAATGAATTTAATGCAAGTCAGACTTATAGCTAACCAGAAACTGTAGATTAGTTATTATATGATACTATTCGACACTGTTTTAAGTTTATTATATGGTACTATTCGACACTTGTTGCTGACGCAACAATGCTGTCCATCGCCTCAGACGAAAAATGAAACGATCAAAAACGATCCAAATGCTGACCGCGAATCGGTCAGCATTTTAGTAATATAAATTAGCCAGTTAGAACAGCAATAAAGCGTCATTCTAAGACAACCATTCTGCGTGTGCTCACTGAAGTCCTAGGTAAGCTTCCGGTCTTCATTTCTAGCCGAAAATATTCTAATCAAGTCGGAGGTAAGCTTCCGGTCTTGAGAATTCTGAGTCGGAGGCATCCTCCGGTCTCAGATAGTCGAACGGGACCAGAGCCCGGCTCGACAACAACACTGTTAATAAAAGAAATATAGATTTACACCGATTAAAAAATAGTTCTTTAAAATATTAATAGATAGATGGCGCTACTTCAAGAAGTTAGTGGAGCGTTTCAAACACGCAAACAGGCAAAAACGCTCTCACGAGCCTTCTAATCAACTGCAAGAAAGAAGATTTTTGACAGATTTTATACGGGAGCTGTCATAAACCTTCTTGTGAGTAGTTGATTTATTGTGAGTAGGACTCGTGAGAGGGCGTTTGCGTGCAGGGTTTTGACCGAAATTATGAGTCCCCTTTAGTATTTCAGCTGACTTCTCTGTATCTCCTGAAATAGTTTGAAGAAGTCAGGAAGACGTACGATAAGTTGTTCCCGTAAAAATCCCGTATCATAGACAATAACAGAAAGTAACTGTTGTCAGCTAATTGCGGTGAAGTTATGTTCAAAATGGCCTTCTAAGCTAAACTACTCTAAGACTATCAAGACGACGACAAACACATCCTTTGGAGAGCCTACATATACTTCGAGTGCCAAATACGTGTTGTAATAGACTGTTGGATCTTCACATCTCGCTGAGATCCGATTTTGCGTGTAAAAACACAAACACACACACACACTTTTGTTGGACAACGTTTAGGTCTTCAGAGTAGTTAGTACTATTCCACTATAGTCCACTAGCCATAAATGAGGACACAATCTGGATGTCCGATTGGAGGTTTAAACATCATCTTTTTGGGAGCATGCTCAATGCGCAGTGAAATCAAATAATCTGGCCGACTATTGGAGACAGCATTGTTACTGAACTGTTTTTAACAGAATTATCATTAGTTCCTATTTTAACTAAGAATGCAGTTCTTTTAAACGTATTGTAAACAAGTAACGTTTCAATCTGGATTTACGAGTTGCGCCCGTATATTTTGTATTAGAGAAATAATCTTTGGCTAATTTTCTGATTCAACGATCCGACAATGTTCTCACGACTCGTTTTTACCACGTTTGGCGTACGCAAGAATCCAAAGTCCTTGGACCTCTTCTTCTCGTCTTTTGTCCTTAAGCTCGTTCTGTGAAAACTCCTTGATTCTATCCTATAATATGATCCTATGAAGTGGGGCTACATGGCATTTTAAACGTTTTTCGATCTCAGAATCAGAAAAATCAGCACTATTTTCTTAGCATACATTTTAACATATTTAAAAAATAATACAATACTAATTCAATGGATATGGAAAATATGCACGAAAGTTATACTAATAAGGAAACATCAGCAAATCAGCTGCCAGTTAAAATGAGTCATAATTCACGTATTTCAAATAATCTCTAGAGTTTATCTTGCTGAAAACTGATAAGAGATTCCCAGCTGTAAAGCTACAAGCCATTCCATGAATTTATATGACAAGCTTTTCAACAAATGCGAAACGATTTAACACATAAAACGTAGCATAATATATGAAAAGCAAAAAGAAATGATTGCTGTTTAAATTTAAAAAAGCAAGTACCATAATACGGGCATAGTACGGGGCGGCCCGTTGGTGATGCGACAGCGGCGCCGGTCTTCACACGGCAGGACCGGGGTTCAAGTCTCATCTGGGCCGTTCCCCCATAGTGAGGATTGACTAACCAATTATGCGGTATCAATTAGTCTAGTAAGCCAGAAACGGCAGGCATGACCTTAAGAGGTCGTTAGGCCAAGAAAGAAGAGAAGTACCATAATTTCTACAGAAAACTCATTTGATGCAACTAAACTACGATGCCTTTTCGATCCCACCTCAGCAACTTATCCATCACAACGTGCGAACGATTATTTACTTACAGCAAATTAAACCGATTACCACTATTGCACATTTAGTGAAAAAGGAAATAAATGTTCCTTCCGGTAGGCACAGTAACTTGCTAGCTCCACTTTTTGGCCATATGCTGCCGTAGCAATTATCAGCATCGCCAGAAGTAATTTTATTCATAAACACCTCGAACGGCTCTTGTGCCCGCCACGAAAACGCTTCACTGTGTGCGCTTTTGTATGTGTGTGTGTGAAACATCTTTATGATCATGCCATGATACGTTTTATGGAAGTAACATAAAGTGCAACTTTACAACCGTTACGGGGTATACAATCGTGAATTTTTCCGTTAGAACCAGTGTTCTGGTGTCCTTTTGCTCCGTCTGCTGTTTCTACCAGCACACACACACACGCAACGTATTCCTTGAGCATAGGATGCAAAAGTCAGTAGTACGTGTTTGTCTCGCTGGTGCGATGATCTTTTCGCTAGTGTTTAACGACAGCAATTTGATCATTTTCGCTCGACGCGCTTGTTTCTGCTTTGTTTCGTTACACTTATCCCATCATCCCGTGCATTGTTTCGCACTGGAAGTAATTTTTTCGCAAATTGCCCATAGCTGTGAAAGCATATTTTGCAAAACCCGACCCATTTTAGCCACCTTAAGCATGTTAAAGATGCGCATCCGGGTTTTTTCTTGCACACCGGAAGCGGCAACGATTAGGACACAGGCTCATGTAGGTGAGTCAGATAATCAGATGATGTGGAGGATGAGCTAAATTTTCGCTCCGGCATGGCCAAATATGAGGCCGAAGGAGAAGCGGATATGTGTAGCATGATGGTTCTAACGCTGATGATGAAGGCTAAACATTTTACGATGTGTTGTTAGCGATTTTATTATCGGCTGCAGCAAACATGGCGGAACGAAATTGATGGTTTAGCTACGCTTTGCAGACGGAAAAACCACACACACACACAGAGGGTAGTGGAATTAATTTTCTGACTCTCTGGTGATGAACAATTTTCGGGCGAATCGTTCGTTTAGAAATGGTATTGAATTTTTACGACTCCATAACCATCCGGACGTGACGTATAACTCCTAACGCTGTGGAGCATATAATTTGGCATGCGAACCGGAAAAAATTGCCAAGAACGATGCGTGGTAATTATGGAGGATTTTAAAAAAAGGAGTTTTAAATTTCATTTCGCTTGGTATTGTGATTTGTGTGGAACAAAAACATGTTTTTTTTTTGTTATTCATACTGTGATGGACAATTGAATAGGAACATCTTATTTTGTATAAGTATGAAGGTAAAAAGGTACAAAGCATATTAATTGAATTGAATAAGTTATTCTATGTACGAGTTTGTTTAGGATCTTGCAAAAACCAGGATATTATTGGATCAGGCAAGAAATTAATTTAGATTTAGATAACGATTTTGATTTGTGTATTTTACAAATTGAAATGTTAGGATAGTAAAAATACGAAACGATTTAATGTTATAAAATTACAATAATGATATAAGCACTGATTAATATAAAATAATAACTTAACTAAAAAATCAACTTAACGGGTAAATAATTTAAAATATCCTGATTTAAAAATGTACAAACGTTATTGAAACTTTTTTTTTAGTGAAATAAAATTGAAACCGCCAAATTAACAGATAAAAAAGAGACAAACCAGCAATTGAGCTTATCTTACTAGGTGCCTTTGAACATCTGAACAAAATGAAGGCATAGAGCATATTAGTGATGGGAAAAATGACGGCATCGATTTTGTAGAGTAGGTATGGAATTGGTTACGGAATCGGTTCTGGAATCGTAAAAAAACCCATTTTTTAGTTAAAGAAATTATAGCAAATCAGAAGATGTGAATTGCTAATATTCCTCTTGAATGGAATAAGCTCGATTAGGTTAGGTTAGGTTGAATATATTCTCCAGGAAAATCCTTGCCCATTAAATAAAGGATAATATTCAATGTCTTATAACATTTTATTTGTATAAAAAACTCCAAAAACTGAAAGCAACACGGCCAGACCCTTCTATATGAATAAAAAAACTCCGGAAACTAATACAGTTTATGCATCTGTATCAGAATTTGAATATGGATCGGTTCCGGAATTGTAATGGATTTTGGTCCCGGAATCGGACTCGGGACTTCATTGATAAATTGGTTCTGAAATCGGCTCTTTAATCGGAAGCGAATCCGAAAGCGGATTGCGAACCAGCACCGATTGCAATAACGGAAACGGAACCAGAACAGACTTAAGAAAGACATTTGACTCTCTAATGAATCTAGTAAAAACTATAACTTTCTAGTAATCAATATCGTTTTTTTAAATTATAATAAAATAATTACCTTTCTACGTAAATAAATTTACGGTTCTACAACCTCAGGAGGTCTTGGGCTGCCTTTTCTAGCTTTCTAAGACCTGGTTTTAACCGTGGCAGGATAGTAAGTCCTACGTACGGGCAGGTAGGCCGTACAGAATTCGAACCCCGGTCCTGCCGTATGGAGAAAGGTGCCGCTATCGTATATATCACTGGGCCGCCCCAATTTATTAATTTTTAATAGAGCAACTTTAACGCTGAGATAAGATATGAAGTTGTGTTAGAGGCTTACAATAGCGGCAATTGGACAATAATGAATGCAAAATAATTTACAATGTAAAGAAATAATTAAATATCTAGTTATGTTGCATAGTATACAAATATAGATTATTTTCAAACAAACACAGAAAGCAGATTAATAAAACTGTAACTGCGATTACGCAATATCGCCTAAGTGACATAAATAATAAAACTGATCAATTTATTAAGTCATTTGATTAACATACTGTTCAAAATAACATCCTTAAATCGGCAAAAAAGTAATTACCTAATTCAGTGCATAAACACCCTCCAATATTATTGCGCTAGGTTATTCCCATAATCAAGCTCAATTAAAGCTTATCCGAACCAATACATATCCATAATTTAATCAGAGCTCTTACCCCCTGGAATCGGTTGTGGAATCGAGTGGCCAAGAAAAGTGTCACAGTAAATGGTAAAGGATACTTACAACTCATCCGGACAGTTGACCGGTTGTGCTAACCGATAGCCATCCCGTAGGTAAGCCGACAATTCGAAACAGTCCACCTCCTGCAAAGAAAAGAAAAGACACAATCACACGTAAAGTACAGTAAACGCAACGCATTACGCGTAATCCAGCAGCACTGCCGCAATTCCCACTATTAAGCATGGCATGGATTGTGTGCTGATCGAATTTTTCCCTCCCATCGTATGGGTTGGAAAAATCTCGCACAACATGGATGATGGACAGCGGAGAAGGGGTGATGGTGTAGTGGCGATGGTGGGAACATTAAGGGACAATCCATCCATAACGGGATGCGTTAAGTGAGTGTGAAAAGCAAATAAAACTCTCGTAAGGGTCGTACGGCAAACGACCAATGTACGGACGACGAGAGCAAAAAAAAGGGGTGAACATTACTGTTGCGAACCGGATGGAACCGGAAAATGGGGAAGACGGAAAAGCAGGGAAAAGGGATCAAAGACAATGAAATAATTTAGTCCCGACCGTCCGCAATGGCCGACGACGCTGGGTGAGCGAGAAGGAAAAGTTATCACACCGATGAAGAAGTGGAGAATGAGAAGAAAATAGATGAGGAAACAAGAGCCGACAGGGGGAAAAAACAGTGCGTCACATTTGCTTTTGCACGTTCAATGGGGTGCATCCGTTTTCTGTTTCGTTCCGTTCCGTTCCGTGCCATCATCAAAGAAAGGAGTGACCACGACCGAGCAAAGGGGGATGTTTTCGCAATTATGCTTACTGTCCGGGCAACATAAGAACCGGGAACAAACTCATAAGAGCGAACAACCCCGAAGAAGGATGCTCATAATGGGGCCCGGCAAATAGCCCGACCAGGATGGCATGAAACGCCGGACGCACAGATACATTATTGCCTGGCCTAAATATTTTTGGCGGTCGGGAGTTTTCACCCTCGGGAAACGGGCGGCAAAAAGGGAAGGAAATGGTACGAATTCTTTCATGTAATGAGCTGCGTAATGTAGGGAATCATTTGACGGGACACGGAAGCAACACCGGTGGCGCGGATGTGATGGAGCGTTTGTGCGTTTTGTTGTGAGTTTGTTGAAAAATTTGTTTTCCTGCAATGTTTTCTTTAGTTTTTCTTTTATTTCCGTGCAACAAAAGGGAAAACAAATCGTTGGTAAGAAATATCGAGAGAATGAGAGAGGGAGCTAAGAAGCAAAACATAATAAAAACTCCCGATAGCTATTACCGCAACATCTGTGGAACAGTGAAGATAAAGAAGGAGAATTCTGGTACGGTAAGGAGGAAGCTGATACACTGCGTCCAGTTTCTATACAGCCACCTGAATGTGTAAGGAAACTTAGTGAAAACCGTGAAGGGGGAAATTTTAACGCGTTCTATTGCAAATGAATTATAAAAATTTCAGTAATTTGCAACAAATTTATTATTAATGTCCATACAGACATCATAGTTTTTCAAGCGGCCAGGCCGTTCTAACTGAATAAAAAAATCATAGTTTTTCATTCTTATTTCGTGAACGTTTATTTGTGTGTACAATTTTAAAAACAGATATGATAACAAAGAAGTTGTTTAGGAAGCTGACTAGTAATACATCAAGGTGTAAAGATAAATTATTAAGGAAGAGGACCCAAGATAAGGACAATAAAATTACCATGAAACTTAAACGCTAAAGAGGAAAAACGAAGTTTTGATAACATTGAGAAGAGGATAGCTACGAGCCAACTCAATGCGCCAAGTGTATGACTGGAGAAAAGCTGGGACATTAATGTGTTTCAATCAATATCTGACCTAAAAATATGAAAAAATTTCTCCTATATGCGGACAACGTTAAAATCTTTCATCTAATCTGTACGCCAGAAGATCGTCTTTATCTCTATACGCTCTATGCCTGGTGCAAGTGGTACGATTTAACCTTCTGCGTCAATAAATGCGACATCATCACCCTCAATCGGTCGCGTGTCTCTCTGTTCACCAGCTATATTTTAAATGGGCAGATCGTTAAGAGAAAGGTCTCTGTTTAGGATCTATGCTTGCTATTCGACACAAGATAGACTGAGGAACATCTGGACCATATCGTTGTAAGGTGCAACCAATAGCTAAAACGGGTCATTAACATAGACGTTTGAGCTACGTGACCTCTTATGCACAAAGACGCTGTATTTCTTATTGATTCGATAGCTGATGGAGCATGTGTGCATAGTGTTGTGATATCCTTCAACGAGGACCTTGGCGCGACTTTAATCCATCGAATGCCGGGCTACGCATTTCACCTTCATTGTATGGGATCGTCCTCTATATAGAAGTTTAGCAGGATTTATCGCACAGCCCCGGACCACCTTTGGCTCTATGGTTCAATTTGTCTGGATGTGTCGAATCTTCAATGCACTCGGTGAGACGTCCAAACCCGTTTTGTTAGCGGCAGACAAAAGAGACAAGGCATACCAAAATGGCATAGAATCATATCTGCATCTTTTCCCCCGTATGCAGGACTGATAGGACCAGATAGAGACACAAATGGCAGACCTATCAACGTTTAGTGTCTTACAATCCTATCAACGTTTTAGTGTCTTACAAGAAGAAAAAGGGAAAAGAACCTAGAGAACCTGTACAAAAAGCTCGATTTGATAGATGAGTACCTTGGCCGATAGAGACCAGATCGCAGAGAAACATGCCTTAGCAACTGAGAAGCTCTCCCTATAGTATAGTTAGAAGTCACGTGTAATTCATTTCACTAATCCCGTGTCCTTCATAACCTACTGACTGTGAAATCGATGCGGTAAGAACTCGGTTGATTTAAATTATCCTGGGAAATATTATTGAGACTTTCACTACATTAAACTACATTAAAACTACATTATTAGGATGATTTAAATACGTCTACATAGTTATAGTTAAACCAAGTACACGAAACAAACATTTAATACCCTGTTAGTTGTCTAAAATGAAGAGTGCCTCTCTAGAAACTGGACGCAGTGTATTGATGCGCTAGGCTACAAGGCTTTAGTAAACAAAAATGAGCAGTATCTAAGGAATTATTCTTCCCCAATAAAACTCTCCCCGAGCACCCAAGTTTGCTTCATAAACGTCCCAGATGCACGTGAAGAATTGAAAACGATTAGTCGAATTTATGAGCGGGCCCATGCCGGTCCCGTCCATACAACCACAAGGCCGTTCCAATGCAATCGCAAGATGATGCCAGCGCGACGGACACAGTGCCAATGATTATGATTATTGTTGCGCTTAAAGTGTTATTACCTCGCCCGCTGGTCGTTTGGCTGGCGCCCTCTTGTGCGGTGGAAATCTCGAAAAGCGAAAGGAAATTGCTGTACAAGCATGCAGGCGAAATTGTCGTGGACGGTGGCGGCGGGACGGTAACAAAACCGCGCAAAGAATCAATTTAATTAATTGACTGTTATTTATTATTAATTCATAATCAATCTAATGGCTACACGGTCTCGGACGGCCTCCGTCTAGTGGCCTTGTGTGGTGTGTTCGAAAATCCTGTAACCCAAGGCTATTACACGGGGATAAAAAAAACGCATACAAACACAAGAGTCCTTTAGCTACCAGCTGTGGTGCTGATGGAATTGAAAATGGAACTGACGATAGGCGACACGGCCTCACCTCACCACGCCTGAGAGTCCCTTACCGCACGTCTTCCCCAGGGGAAATTTATCGTCCAGCGTCTTGTTTACTTTATCCAATATTTCCGAATATCTCGATGGCGCTTTTGGGCGTCTCGATACCGGTCTCGGTCCGGTCAGTTTTCGGGAGTCTCACCCAAATGTATGTGGGATGGGTGAATGTGGTATGTGTGAGGTTCAGCATCAAAATTACCAGCGCACTCGGCGAACGGTTCACGTTCCGATCGGAAATATGTAGGTCAACACCATTCGCCATTAGTGATAATGGGGCGAACTTGAAGGGTGTCCCGGGAACAACTAGAGTCTCTTATGGTGTGTCATTTCACGTGCTTGTATCAGTGGAAGCGTGTGTGTGTGTGCCAGGTTCTGTTTGTAAGTGACGAAATCATAAATAAACAGACAAGCCTGCACCATTAGTGTCACGGTGTGTACGGTTTGCGCGAGCTGTGCTTACACAATTCCCGATGAGTAAATATAATATTTTAATGTGGCGCACCATCCACCCAGTGGTGCACCCGGGGTTTGTGATTGTGATTGATGTAATGTTGGTATCAAATGGAGAAGTGGTCAAAAGTACTACCCTATCGTCCACACAGCTCTACTTACCTCGAATGGCATCGCGGCCAACGTTGCCAGCTCCCAGAGCAACACCCCAAGGCTCCAGATGTCGCTCGATGCGGTGAAGAACTTCTTCTCGAGCGTTTCCAGTGCCATCCACTTGATGGGTCGGTTCTCGTTGTCCCCCAGACAGTGGTAGTCGCTCGGGAAGACGTCACGCGACAGCGCATTATCACAAACACGAACGTTCAGCTCAACGTCTAGGCTGTTATTGTTTCGGTTTGTTTTTTGTTCGCAGTTTGCATTGAACGAAGGCAAGAAAAGATGGATGGAAAATGGATCAGATTTTATGTTTTTTTTTTTGTTGTTGCACGGCGTAGTATCAGCCGCTTACTGACTACTCCCAGCGGAGCCATTTTAAGGATGAATTGTGGTTTCTTGTTAGTGTGTATTGTTACGAATTTATGACAGCCTAACGTGCTATTATCTGCATGCAGATGAGCAAAAGATGGGTAGGAGGCTTGATGGTGGGAAAATGCTTTAAAGACGTCCAAATGCGACGTTTATGTATTTTAGACAAAGCAATGCTTGAATGTTGCTTGATGTGGAAATAATCAGAGCTTTACTCGGAGCAATCGTAACTATTAGCCACGGAGCTCATTGGTTCGAATTTGTGTTAACTTTTGAATCAAATATAAACCTTATTAAACTGTTTTAAATGTTTTAAAACAATATATAATAATTTACTAATGATACTTGGAGAGCCTTTACCAATTTCGTGGAAAGAAATCTCTAAGGATTTAAAACGAATGATCCTGACCTCGAAACAAACGGACCATGCTTGGATCCTGAATTTATAATTAAGTAATTTGTCTATTTTTAACTGGTGATATTAAACATGTTCCATTCTGTTTCTTAAAATATCTCTCAAGGTATAGCAAGTAATTGAAATGCGACTTATTCCATCCCACTCAAGCTCGTTTAAAGAGAACGTTAAATCACACCACAACTTTCCACAGTCACAATTCTCTCAGTAACAGCGATAGGCTTCCCTGGCACCAAACAACACGCCTTTAAAGCTCAGGCTCAGCAAGAACGCAAATAAAAAGTCTGCCTCCCGGAGGGAATTTCAGAAAACGTTGTTATGTTGTTTTGGGACCGAGCTTGTTGGGCTAGATTTGATTCTCGCCGCACAGATCAGTTACAGATGATGTGATGTTTATGTGACTGCGTCCGCAATTTCCACACACACACATACTTACACACAGTTCCTGGTAGCGATGTCCTTGTGCAGTACACCGAGCGAATGTAGGTGCGATATGCCACGGGCTACTTGCAGACCGAACTCCACCAGCTGTCGGGTGCTGAGCTGCGAATTTTGAATTCCGATCTCTCGGCAGCTTTGCAGGTAGCTGGAAGTAGCAAGAAACGAACGGCCGCACGGTCAGCTTGGGGTGTTGGTAGATTGGCAGAAGATTGGTTTTAAATTTATGGTGATTTGCTTTTGAGGTTTCGTTGAGTGGAGAACGCACTAGCAGGGATAATCCAACTTGGGGGGAGAAATAAAATTGTGAGGTTAAATATTGACAAAAGCAAAAATTGAAGAGTACTCCGAAACTTTATCTCTGTACCGCTGGAGGCATATGTTTTTGGTTGGGAAAAAAAAAGATTTGACATGTTTTGTTAGGACGTTCGATGGTGAACGATATGGTTGTTTTTGTTGCGTTTTTGGCCCTGTTTTCTATATGATGAAAGGAATGAAAGTAATCGTTTCATATGCTCAATAGTCATTCAGCACACACAACCCATAAGAACTTTGGTACAGAAAATGGGATCTTAGACATGTCCTTTGAAAGGGTTCACGTACGGGAGTGCAGCAGAAAAGCGTGATTACTCTTCAGACTTTTTCTCAAGATCAGAAAAAAACAAAGCTTACATCGTGTGGCATTATGCTGTGGCATGTAAACGAACCCGAGCAAAACAGAGTATCAAACGCAACACATAGTGTACCCGTGATTTCCGTGGAAAATGTTGCCTTTTTTGTCGACTCTTGTCCCATTCTTTTTGTCCAACTTTTATTCCATCAAAACGCCTCCTTAGCACTTTGATTTCTTTCCACGCTGCAAAGGTTGGTTAGCTTGCTATGTCTATTTGATAAATGTAGCACCCGTTCAATCGGGTCGGCAACAAGCGCAAAAAAAAGGACCGAAAGAAACACTTTTATTGGAATCGTATAAAAAAGTGAGCTCTTTTGCAACACAAAAAGAGGAAACAAGTGAATACATTTCCTTTGGTGAGAGAAGCAACAAAAAAATGGGAAAGGCTGAATGGAGGTTGACATTTTGTTTGTCGCATTTCATCGCGAAAGGAAAGCGAACCGAACGCCCGGAAAAAACCCGACCCGTGTACAGGTTTTATTTACCATCGCACGGCAAATTTCGTCTGCATTTGGACACACGTCTTGCGGGAGACTTTTCTTCCCATTGGTGTGGTGTATTCGGTGGGAAATCTTGTCCCAAAACATCGGGAGCCTGAAATTGAGCCCAAGAAAACACACCCCGAAAAAAAAACAGGAAAAACCGCTGTCATGTAATGTTTATTCAGGAAGTGATGCGAGTTGTTGGTGTGTGTTTTAAATCCACCGTTGTGTTGTTGGTACAAGCACCGGGTTTTGGGTATTGTTTCTTCGTCAAAAAGTCTCGCTTACAAACCAGGAAAACAAGCGACAACGGGGGGGAGAGAATAGAATTGCACGATTGTCCGTGGTAGTAGTAGCTAGTCAGTAGTGTATATAAATCTCTCGTTAGTGGGCGATGGGAGTAAGTTTCGGGATGATGTGGTAGAGTTTACTTACAGTTTGAGGTTTCCTTTGGCTGCCAATGGATAGGCGACTTTTGGTGGCCCCGACAGCTCGGTTACGGCCGCCACCGGGAACAGGATGTTCGGGTGGGAGATGCCACACAGGGTGGATCCTTCCGACAGCAGATAAGCCACCTGGCTTAGCGAGGCACCGTCTGGCGAAGGGAAATAAATGGATAGCAGCAAAAGACATCAGCATGCTGTGGCTTAGTTGATTATATTTTTTTGGGGTTTTAGTAAAATGATGTTGATATTGTGGTATAGTCGAAAAACAAGAACTCTACATTATAATGAACTTAATTAATGTTTCATTATATGTAAGACTAAGGTTTCAAAATATTATTTTCAAATTCAATTTAAAATGGTACTTTTTAGATTTTGGAAAGGTATTTTAAGTATCAAATTACAGTAGATATTTAGACCTGACAAATAACTCAGCTTGAAAATATTGTTCTAAAATGATCTCAAATTTAATCTTAAAGAAAAATCAAATTTTATTATTAAATAAAAGTAATTTCAAGAATACTTAAATCCAAATACACATAAATATGATTCTAATGAATCTCTAAATGAATGGTTAAGAGATTTGTTTATCAAATAGACGTATAAATAGAATTAAGTAGGTTAGTAAATATCTTAGACATTAAGCGACATAAAGAAACAGTTAACAGTCCTTAAAAGAACTATGCAAACACCTGTTTTTGCGAATATTATTTACTATTCATTTTTTATTTATTTGTTAAAATAATAAATACTGAGCAATACGGCCAGGCCGTCCTAAATTAATAAAAAATATTGCCAACTAATATTTAAATTTATTAATATAATGGTGGTGTTTCATTTTAATACAAATAAATATTTTGAAAGTATATTTAAAAAGCTTTGTTGTATAAAAAAGGCAATGGAAACTAAAATATTGGTTTTAATATTTTTTATAGGTAACTAGCATATATTATTTAAGCTATCCCTTATCCTTCTAAATTTAGATATTATTGTAAAAAAAATGTATTTGAAGTTTTATGTGAAGGACTACATTTACAAAAAGATTTTACAATATGATTTCTACTTTGTGATGTTCTGTAGAACATTTCAAAATGTTCTCTTGGAAGTTAATTTTTGTTATATTGTTTCTGTAGAATCTCTTTTGAACATTGATCTGTTGTGTACCCAAAGTAAAATAGTTTTTTTTTCTAAATGATGCTTTTCCATTTCGCTAAAACATTTCTTTGACAGTCACGTCAGTGTACTAAATCTTAAAGTTTTGTTCCCTGTTAAGTACGGACTACCCCAAAGAAAATTACAGTATATTAGCCGTTCACGACGCTAAACAGTGCCTGTTTGGGTTGGTGACTGACATTGGCCTCCCGAGGCTACAACCTCAACCATACTTACCGACCACCGTTTTGATCAGCACGTCACGCGTTTCACCCAGCGGATGATGTAGGATACCGCTGTAGATCCGGCCGTACGTGCCCTCCTGGACGAGCTGCTGGCAGATGATGGTGCCCGGGGACACGGCAATCCGTCGCAGCTTGTCCTTCGGGTTCGAGCCATTGCTGTGGATGCTTCGCGCTGGCGTCGATAGGCTGTAGACCTGCGGAAAACAGCGTACATGAACACCATTAATGTGCGTCTACGGGTGGGCAAAATGTCCGAACTGCTAGCACACCCCGACCCGGGAGGATTTGTGGAAAATCTCAACCAAATGAACAATAACACCGGCGTAAAAGGTCTCGTACTATTCGCACTATTGACGGTACGGGATTTTGGGGTTTTAGCATTGGGCAGAAACGTGTGCCTTTTGCATAGTGGAACGAGATGCTAGCAGACCTTCCGAAGCTGTGTTCTAGCCAATGGACGACGACGACGCAATTACGAACACGTCAAGTCGTTTTTACGCCCGGGTCACCTTCGCAAGAAGGTTCCCCATGCGACACACGAGCGCACAAGACAATCCTTTGCTCGTTTCGGGGTAGACATAGGCCCATTTTTGCAGCCTATTTGCGTCAACGACTGTCATTGCTTGTTATGGGCAGTGGGAAAGGCGTACCGGTGATTCGGTCGACTCGGATTGCGTGCCGGGGAGACATTTCACACGCATCCGGCATCAGACCATCTTTTGTCGTTTCGTATCGAGGTGGGAAAATGAAATTTCAGACCCGATTGCACAAGGAATCGAATAGTGCGGACGTCGTCGTCGTCGGACGGTTGGCCCTGAGAAGCCGGAACCGAACCGCAAGATAGCTAGGCTTCGAAGGCTCAACG
The DNA here is from genome assembly GCA_002091835.1 of Anopheles maculatus. Classification (NCBI taxonomy): domain Eukaryota; kingdom Metazoa; phylum Arthropoda; class Insecta; order Diptera; family Culicidae; genus Anopheles; species Anopheles maculatus. The sequence goes on along the minus strand of KZ061566.1, from coordinate 203,794 downwards.
CGGAACGGCCAGGCGAATTGTTTTTGTTGCGTCTTTGCGTTGGACATGGGGAGAGAGCGATTGGGCAGATTGGAAGGGATTCCATGTTTATGGCATTTCATTGATGATTAGAGGAATTTGATAAGCCAACTAAAGCTTCGCTAACAGAATCGATACGGATGGTGCTGGGAGGTGGTTTCGGGAAACGGCAACCAGGGTGAATGTTGGCGTGTTTATCTCGTTGGCAAATCGGTTGTTGTGGAGTTAATGTGGAGGCCATCCGTATGGCGTCGGTATTACTTTCATTAAACCTTGGATTGGTTTAGCACTTTGAAAGGATTGTGGAAGAAATCAAGGAGACCAAGACGATAAAGATTCCGGATGGAATTAAAGGATTAAAGCCAATCCGAAGGATAGGGGTTAAAGCTTGAATCAATGACGCTGATTCGAATTAATAAATTTCTTCAGAGGACAGGTTTATTTTTCTTCCTAATTACAAATTAAGTTAAGTATAGCTATCTTAAACAGCACAATGTACACGTTTTTGCAACAACTTTTATGAACCTTTAACATCTCAAGCACAAAGAAACAAAGCATTTGGTTTGGCGAAACTTGAACCGGAATAATAAAGCTGCGTCAGCATTAAGACCCATTGCAGCTGCCTTTCAACGCTAACTAATCGCCCAATACGATAGCATCTCGATAATTGAGAGCTTTTTCTTTCGCGAAAAATAGGACGATTGCATTGATAAAGCCGCCCTTACCAAACTCTCACCGTGCTCGTACCATCGTGCTTGATTTCGTGTGCAGAATCCTTGCCGACAGCAAGCGACGGTTTGCTCTTTGCCTCTTTGGTGGTATAAAAATCGTGGTTCGTTAGCAAAGCGCTCGTTCGTTGGACGACACCAGGACCACCGGGAAGATGGGGGTAACCAGCAAGTTGCTGAATAAAACATCGTCCCGCTTTCAATGAACCGGCGGTATTCATTCCGAAATGCGGCACAGAAATGGTAACGGGCACCATCCATCGAGAGCACCGCTCAAATCCAGATCGTAGAAGGTGTCCGGAGTACGGGTTGATAAATGGATGGCAGAAGTCGCTGGTCAAAGGAATGCACCAAACCCTTGTACAGCTGGCCGGAGCATCGCGGGAAAACTCTATTGTCAGTTTGAACTCCGGTTTCCATCCATCAACACCCGTGCGTTGTTGAAATCGACGGAAGAAAAATTGTGCCCCAGCACTTAGCTTAGTGAGGTGCCAACGGGGATTGTGCTTTTGGGTGAATGCATAAGTTCGGAAGGCGAGTCTGATTGGTAATCTTTAAATTTACTAAGTTTTGAAAACATCGATGAGGTTTTTTTTTAAAGAAACATGAATTAAGTTTAGTAAGAGTATTCATTCAAACTCTGAAAGAGTTTTGATTTGCATGATTTTTACCAAATCAGGTGCTTACGAAGATGATATAGGTTTGTTAGGGATTATTTCTTCTATTTAAAATGTAGTTGAAGAATTCTCTCATTCAAAGACATGAGATATTCAAAGAAGTTCAATAGATTTAGACGATACCATTTTTTGATGGCGAATCTCACTCATACCGATTGGCTTGCCTTCTCGCATTTACAAGATACACATCTTTTTCACTTCTTTGATTTCCTTGGTTTAAACTTTTCCAGCTCCATGAGATTAGTAATTGTTGCATGCATTTTATTGTAGTTCGCAAAAATCGAATAATCTTTAGTGCTCGAAAAAACCCTCATTGCTGCTCGAAACCATCAAAACATAGAAAAATTATTCACGTACCGTGAAAACTCGAACAGGATTCGAATTGCGTCAAAATACTTTAGGGAGCATGTAGTCGACGCGATAATTTGATTTCAATAAGTCCTATAACCGGAATGAGCAATATCAGTCAATTATCTTTCAAAAGAATTTGACCCTTCCGATCGGCTTGCTAAAGCAACTAGCGCGTGATCTTACGGACCCAGTCTCCATCAAGATGCTTTACTGCTCCTTGGTTCGGTCGATACTGGAGTATGCTTCTTTTGTATGGTGGCCCTCTGCTGCTAGTCCCCTGGCCCGATTGGAATCCGTGCAACGCAAATTCACCCGGTTCGCTTTGCGCTTCTGGAGGGTCCAAATGGACTACGACACTCGCTGTGCACTACTAGGCATCGAGTCGCTGAACCATCGTAACTGCAACGCTTAGAGGTTATTTGTTGCGGGACTTCTGTTCGGCCGGATCGACTCCCCAACGCTACTCTCTGGCCTCAACATCTACGTCCCACCGAGATTGCTCCGCACAAGGCCGTTGCTCGACGTAGAGGATCGCCGAACCCGATTCGGCGCCTCTGATCCCTTTCTCTGTATGTGGCGTGAGTTTAACGTTATCAGTGATTATTATCAACCAGACATGTCGCGTGCCGCGCTTTTGAATTGTATTCGAAGTGTCCGTCCAGCTAACTGTTAAGATTTATGTTTTATGTATTACGGCTTCAAGGGGGCTCGTTGAATATTAAATATATAATAAGTATCATTATAATAGTAAAAGTATGTTTGACAATAACAGCACCTAATATATTTTATAACGTATTATCGCAAAATTCACTTAAAGATATAGTAATTTTTCACTTAATCACGAATAATTAAAATTATTAACTAACATAATTTGTATGTTGTAGGACTTTGCAAAAGGGTTTTAGAGACCAAACGTTGAGTAAATTATTCTTAAATATTTAAAAAAATAGATTATAAGTTTAAATAATTTCATGAATCATTTCAATCAAAACTACACTACCAAACTTTTTAACACACCTCACCAATCCACGGCAAAGCAAAAGAGTTGCAATGAATTGCTGTTTTCGAAATTCTTTCAGGAAGAGGATACTACTCAGCGACAAGCGACCAGTACCAGTAGCAACAAAAAAGATCAGCAGCACTGAAAAATAACGAATGCTACGTTCACCATCGAGTTATTACACGCCAAGAGTGGCAGTGGCAGTGCTGTGGAAACGGAGGCAGAGAAGAAAATATTGCAAGATACTGCAGCAAAATTGTCGTACTATGTCACTACAGCGTATGATTCAGCGCTGAAGTGAGATGATTGATACAATATAGTGGTTCGGATTTTCCCAGTTTCTTCTGCTAACTGTCCAGAGAATGTGGAAGAGTTTTTTCCACAAAAAAGTGTCGTTGGTTTAAGAATTGTGTCACATAATGGAGGAAAAAACATTTAATAAAATTTGTAGTCAACCTCTAACTAAGCTTTTTTGTTGTGAAATATGTACTGTCTTTATAAACAACGAGTGTTTAATGGATTTCAAATTGAACGTCGTGTCGGTACCACTGTATTAGCAACACACATACTGCCCCATCAAATCAACCGTTTGCACCACGGGCACAATAAATCGAAAATAAACGTTCAAAGTGACCAGCTGGTGGACGGTGTGGACGGTAGCACAAGTGTTCTGCCATGAACGTGCCAGTCGATGGAGTGGCTAGTTAGTGCTAGCGAAGATCAAACGTAAAGTGCCGTGCCCGAGGATTGTGTAAAACGTCAACGATTACAACTGTCGGGTTGAAACCGTGCTCAACAAGTCCCGAGCTATCACGGTTGGCACGTTGCCAAAGAAAGGGACCACCTTTGTCGGTTGGTTGGCAGTAGCTGGCAGTAGCATTGGAAAGTGAAAAGATTCGCAAGGATTTTACTGCGTGTCGTTGACAACGGGGTATACGATAAAAGGTTGATGATTAATTGCATCAATAGTTCACCGTGACCGGGGGTTGCATCGCAATCAATTATACAACGGTGGATAAAAGAAAGTTTTGAGCAAGGTGGTCCGTTTGCCACGAATAGTAGCTGCTAGTGGCAGCTAGTGGTTATGTTGAGGGCTGTTTAAGAAAATATAATACAGAGAAACAAAATGTTCAAATATGCTTTCAGGTGTAAATATGGTAAATAGGTGGGCAAAATATGCCACCGATTTCATGTTAAGTTATGTTCTTCTGTGTTGCTTGTAATGTGATAAATGTATGTAAGCTTCAAAGGGGCCAGATAAGGGCCCATTGTAACGCATTATCGCAAATTCACTTAAAGAAATAATAATTCTTCACTTTAGGACATAGGAAGTTTCAAAAGGATTTTGGAGACCAAACGTTGAGTAAAATATTCTTCAATATTTAAAATAATAGATTATAAGTTTAAATAATTTCATGAAACATTTCAATCAAAACTACACCACCAAACTTTTTAACACACCTCACCAATCCACGGCAAAGCAAAAGAGTTGCAATGAATTGCTGTTTTCGAAATTCTTTCAGGAAGAGGATACTGCTCAGCGACAAGCGACCAGTACCAGTAGCAACAAAAAAGATCAGCAGCACTGAAAAATAACGAATGCTACGTTCACCATCGAGTTATTACACGCCAAGAGTGGCAGTGGCAGTGCTGTGGAAACGGAGGCAGAGAAGAAAATATTGCAAGATACTGCAGCAAAATTGTCGTACTATGTCACTACAGCGTATGATTCAGCGCTGAAGTGAGATGATTGATACAATATAGTGGTTCGGATTTTCCCAGTTTCTTCTGCTAACTGTCCAGAGAATGTGGAAGAGTTTTTTCCACAAAAAAGTGTCGTTGGTTTAAGAATTGTGTCACATAATGGAGGAAAAAACATTTAATAAAATTTGTAGACAATATCTAACTAAGCTTTATTGTTGTAAAATATGTACTGTTTTTATAAACAACGAGTGTTTAATGGATTTCAAATTGAACGTCGTGTCGGTACCACTGTATTAGCAACACACATACTGCCCCATCAAATCAACCGTTTGCACCACGGGCACAATAAATCGAAAATAAACGTTCAAAGTGACCAGCTGGTGGACGGTGTGGACGGTAGCACAAGTGTTCTGCCATGAACGTGCCAGTCGATGGAGTGGCTAGTTAGTGCTAGCGAAGATCAAACGTAAAGTGCCGTGCCCGAGGATTGTGTAAAACGTCAACGATTACAACTGTCGGGTTGAAACCGTGCTCAACAAGTCCCGAGCTATCACGGTTGGCACGTTGCCAAAGAAAGGGACCACCTTTGTCGGTTGGTTGGCAGTAGCTGGCAGTAGCATTGGAAAGTGAAAAGATTCGCAAGGATTTTACTGCGTGTCGTTGACAACGGGGTATACGATAAAAGGTTGATGATTAATTGCATCAATAGTTCACCGTGACCGGGGGTTGCATCGCAATCAATTATACAACGGTGGATAAAAGAAAGTTTTGAGCAAGGTGGTCCGTTTGCCACGAATAGTAGCTGCTAGTGGCAGCTAGTGGTTATGTTGAGGGCTGTTTAAGAAAATATAATACAGAGAAACAAAATGTTCAAATATGCTTTCAGGTGTAAATATGGTAAATAGGTGGGCAAAATATGCCACCGATTTCATGTTAAGTTATGTTCTTCTGTGTTGCTTGTAATGTGATAAATGTATGTAAGCTTCAAAGGGGCCAGATAAGGGCCCATTGAATTTAAATAAACAAATAACAAATATGTTGTTTTGAATAGTAGATACTAAGTCTCTCGTGTTTTATTTGTAAACAGCAACATCAAGCATTTTTACCAACTTTATTCTTCATTGAGACATGAAGTCTGTAACGGAATTCCAAAGCTTTGTTGTGTACTTTTAACAACCAACCTGTAATTATTGTTTGTTTTTCTAGAGTAGATAAAAGTTGAATTCTTGTGTTGTGTTGCTAGGAAACTTCTGGATTTTCAGTATATTATGTCATAGAGGATGTCCGACTATTAAAAAAGATATTCTGACTATTAAAATATATTATTATATTATTAATATAGAATTATTCTATTTTATCGAAATTTAGCAGTATCTTATTCCAAGATTTAGGCTTATTCTACTGCAAAAAGAATCGTAGCACGGTAGTCAGACAATCCACATAATTGACTAAGTTCCACGTTGAAATTCATGCTCGGCAGGCAAAGTAACTCCAAAATTAGTAGTTACTTAGTTTTACATCTGAGTTCTTCCACAATGGATGCAAGTAATGGCTAACAGAATATGACTGATATCCAAGTTCTATTAATTTTAGACATACAAGATTGGTCCATATTATGAAACGATTTTTCTCGATGGTGTATATATTGTCACTGATTTCAATCCCACTACAGCAAAAATAGCTTTCCATTGTGTAAAGTCGTCAATGTGAGATTGATGCATGCAGACTAATCAACTACTCACTTGAGAATCGTTTTCTTAATGCTTTTCAATGCTTGGTCTATTTATAAACTATTCTATGTCTTACCGGTATTTATCAATTTAAATTAGCTATAATAATCCATATATTACAATTGTCAAGGTTACTACACCTTACCAAACATGAAGTTACGATAATATGTACGCAGGTTTGATTTTTTCGAAACTAAGTGTGAAGAATCGCGGAGTTTCGGATCGATTTTGCGCAATATTTACCAACGTTGTTTTCCTTTCAAGTTCCAAAATTCAAGAGAGTGTATTTCTGATTTCTGCCCTATATATAAACATTCTTATGAGTGTCGTGAACGCGAGCGACACTCATCCCTACTCACTATCCTTTGAAATATTTCACTAAACCCGGTGATGAAATATTTCACTAATTAAACTTGACGAAACTAGTTTTCGTTGAGTTAGTTTGACGCCCAAGCGTAAACAAAGTGTCTCTAACACTGACGAATATGGTGGTTGTAAGACTGTTCTAGCAATGTTCTTGTAGTTTTCTAAATTATCGGGAATATTACAACTTTCAATCAGCTATCAGTTGGTTTAATAGACTTCATAATACTTTTGATTGTTTCTGTAAAATCATGAACATTAGATAACTGGGGCGTGTTAGACTTAAATATTTCTGACAGTAGACATGAGTTTTGCTCATATACCATACCTGGCGAGACTCCAATTAAGTCTGCTTTATCAGAAGTAATAGAATGTTTGTTGTATTCACCGAAGGATTGACTCCATGTCGTGGTGATGTGGTGTGTATCCAAAAAACCGCATAAGTCTGCCTCTGTTGGTAGTGATAGTTCCTGGACACTAAAAACTCGGAACATGTTCTCTAACAAAAGTCCAAGTTACAAGCAAGTAATATCAGCAATTGGATAACATACTAGCCACTATGTGCATTTATCCACAATTGTTGTAAGATGAGACATTCCTTCTGAGGACAGAAGAGGTCCTTCCTGCCTTTCCTTGGCAGAGATTGTAGTTTTTTTCAGGGATGAGTTCGTATGTCTGTAGACTTTCAATCTTTGGCATGCAACGCATGTGCGTGCCTATTTTCATATGTCAACATAAACGCTTATTTTATTAAAAGTTTTTGAAGATCTGTTCTATCTATTTCTTTTATAGGTATCATTGCAAAAACGAGAGATGAGTTGGTCATTTTTGTTCAAAATATGCCATCAAAATAGTTGTTAAAAATATTATTTAAAAACAGTTTTGAGCAAGGACGTATTTTTTTCGGGAATATAAAGATAAAGATCCCTATTGAAGTAATTAGCACAAAAACAATAGCTAATTTCTCAACTACAACTAGCAACAATGTGCCATGATGTGTGTGAGCTTATACTAATTTCCCCCACTGTACATGCACAACACTCTATTTGATCATTTATTAAAACTCCATTCGCTTTGATCTACGCACGCACCTCATTCAGGCGGAAAAGGATCGCAGAAAGAAATTTATTAACGAAAACATTCTGCATTTTCTTCATTTTGCGTCTCTTTCTCTCTCTGTTTCAACACGCCTGACACTCTTTAAAGCATATGATTTTCCAACCCAAGTTCGGAGCAGTCGAGCAGTTCAGCCCGCACAGCATATTTTAACCGTCGTCAGTGCCCACGCTCTCTTATGTTTACACCTGGTCGTTTCGCGTTGATGCGAGTTGGATAACATATTTTTGGTTTTCTGCAACAAAACCACACCACCGTGGGTGACTTTCCGCTTTCCCGAGCACACCAGCTGGGGGAGGGGTAGGTTGTCACTTTCCGTCGGGTCGGTTTCTGCCGGATCTCATTTCCCGGCAACGGAGCCGGTTCCTGTACGGGACTGTTCATTTCTTCTCGGGCACGTCTCTGGGTCTGGGTCTGGGAAGTGCCTTTGTGTTTTGAGCAGCGGGATAGGGAGGGTTTGTGGGCGGTCAGAGTAAAAACTGTCACCCACCCCAGTGCCGTATGCCGTGTCAGCGAACGCCGGTCAACCGATAAGGGACACGGTGTGTTGAAAATGATGAAACGGAGTTCCCGCTTTCTTTTCACTGCGACACAACGACGTCAGCCGAGGAGTCGTGGAAGGATTAACGGATGGAGTTTTTACCCCTATTGTCGAAGGTGTGTGTAGCTGTTCGGTCGGTGTTGCTGAACATTCAAAATTAATGATGAAAATGTCATTAAAACATACTCTTCTCCTGCTGGAAATCGTTATACTTGCCACACACTATTTAGAGATCGGTATTTTGTGTCCTGTGCCGCAGGAACTGTGGCCAGGAAACTTCTTCATTCCGAGTGTAAACAAAACTTTCCTTCGGGCTACCATTAGCGGTGTGGCATGGCATGTGAAGTATGTTTGAAAAGGCTAGCGGTGTGTATTAATAATGGCCCTGGTGTCAGAAAACTGGAAACTTTTCTTATAAGGGTGTGACATTCCATACCGTTTTGTGTGGTTGATGAGGTTGTACACGATCACCCGGAAGCTACGCCGGCGTGAGCTATTATTAATGAACATTTCTAAATAACTCAACTGCTTACCTGAATGTTCATCGTGTGCTTTCCCTCAAGTCACCATGACGGTGCTTTTTAAACAAACTAAAGATAATTGATAATAACTACCGATGCAGGTGCGAAAAGTAAACGTAATCGTTCCGAAATGCTTCAAATTTACCACCTTGCTGGCAACGACCCGAACCACACTTAAACCCCTTTTCCTCGAAAATAAAACACACTTTTCACCGCATCGCAGGGATTAGTGAGAAGACTTATGTATCATTTACTCACCGCACTGCTCAGCCCAGTCGCGTCCGGAGGTGCTTTTGTTTGAGGCACGGCGCTACGTCGCAACGGTGCAATATCTCGTTACAAATTGTGTGCCCGTTCGCCTTATGTTTGTGTGGCAAGTTCGGCCTGTCCGCAACCTTTTGTGGCCCCGTGACAGTGGCTTCCTTCGAAGCCCGAAAAGTGTCACCAGTTTGTTATGGTTTTGTTTTTGCTGCTGCTACTGCTTTGGTTTGTTTCCTCTTTTGTGCGTCCGTTTGTGTTAGTATTTGCTGATAAAAGCTAAAACCGAACACCGACCACTGCAGTGTGCCTCCTACTTCAACCTCCCCTCCCCCTCCCCTTCCAACCAGTATCAAGGGATCATTTTCCCATCCATTTCCTTCCAAAACCCTGAGCGACGGAAATTCAAAAGGATAAAGACTAAAGCACCGATCTTGGCTTGGTGGGTGCAGCGTGATGGGGCGGAGGTAAGGGGAAGAGTGGCCATTCCGAAAGGGGAGAGGGAATTTCTTGTGAAAAATGACTGGTCTCATCTTTCGGGTACGACAAAGAGTGTCATTATTGTTATTAATTTTTAACTAACACCTCTGGCACCGAACCCTCGAAGGAAAAATCTGCCGTTGTGCCGTTCACTCAATTTATGTCACCGGTCGCGGGCAGTGGAGGGTGGCGATAATGGATGCGGAAATTTTTTGGTACGCCCGCTTTATTAAAGAAGAGAGTTTCTTTTTTGTTACAAATTATTATGATGACTTTCCTCGCAGAGACGCTTATTAGCGGGAGCTGGGGATTTTTATTTTCATTTGTAGTGATAATGAACGATTGTTACTTGGAGAAATTGCAAACAATGAGGTTTAAATGGTTGTGTGTAGTTCTTCAAAGTATGATACGTGAACGTGTGATAAAAAAACTGTCTCAAAAATAATTCAAAATAATTAAGATCTTATAAAACATTTACAAATAGACGAGTAGTTGAGCTGTTTAGCTCGCCATAACCAAGGAAACACCTTAACTCCTCCAGAAAGCATATCTTCCATTCGAGTTGATAATTTCTCATTTGAAATTGCTTGAAAATTTAATCACACAGAACCTGTCCCATTTAAAGTGATGTGAAACTTCAAACCGACCGGCTAAATCGTTCACTTTTCTGAAAATAACATCCCCAATGACTTTCGGTCCACCTGGTACGCTGATTGACGCTTGCTGGCTGTTTCTGGAGGTTTTTGGTGACGGTATTGATGGAAAATTTGCCATCACTTTGAAATGTTTAGAGCGTTGAAGGAAGAGAGAGAGTGAGAGAGAGTGATGAAGTAGGGTGATGATACGCTTTTTTGAAATGTTTAGAGCGTTGAAGGAAGATAGAGAGTGAGAGAGAGTGATGAAGTAGGGTGATGATACGCTTTCCCGAACTTTAACCGAGGGGTGAAAATGGAAATTTTCCTACTTTCTATTCAAATTGCTTAATTTTCAATTCGGTGACAAATTTTCGATACGCCTTACGTGTTACGCTTGAGGTGTTCGGGTTCGAGGGGGGTGTTTTGTCCTGCTTTATGTGTTGTATTTTCTTCTTCCTCTTCCTTTGTTATCCTTGTTGCGTTTATGCTAAAGAAACGCAGCAAGCAAGAAGGAAGAAACAGCTTTTTTTTTGTCTGTTCTTTTCAAACTGTTCACCTTTTCGTGTAGTCGCCGGCATCAGCGGCAGCGTATTGTTGAAAGATGGTATAGGATGAAAATTATTTTTTACACTATGAATAATGAGACGGTCATTATTGATTTTCGGGGAGAAATTATTTTCCCGCCCCAAACAATGGGGGCGTAATCGCGGGACAGTACTTTGATCTTAGTGGTTGCGCTAGGGTGTTGGTTAGGCAACCATAAGCATTAGTGTGAGATATTAGTGTTTGAATCTTTTGGTAATAAGTTTTAGCAATTTTTGTTACGGAATATGTCGATGAAAATTTTTTCATAAGATGTATATAATAATGGAATGAAGAATTGGTAAGACAATTGTGGATTGACGATGCATATTTGAAGGAATTTGGTCTATACGTACAAGAATCATCAGTTGAGATAATGCGGCTTGTTGCTTCTGCTGTTTGTTGATCACAATGACAAACGAGGAGAATAAACTAACGTTCGGTTTAAATATTAATGTATTTAATTTTTCAACAACTTTGGAATTTAGGCTTTTACATAGTTTATAATTAATGTTCACGCCTAACGGATAGGCTATCCGCACTACGCACGCCCGAGCCGAATTATCAGGAATTGAGAATAAGAATAATCAAATTATAATCACTCAAATACAAACCATCATCGCGTACCTTACTTGAAAAACTTACACTAGATTATTCCGCGACTTAACAATTAATAATTATTTTATTTACTTAACTGCTGTTCAAAATCAACCGAGCATGCCGGGATAAGGAAATGCCTTGTAAATCTCATGAATTTGTACGTCGTCATCACCTACGGTGGTATACGGCCCCCGGCCGTCATACTATACATTAAATAAATAAAAAAAAATACTGTCCAAAATGTTTGTTAAAAACCTTCAAACATGAGGTGATGGTTTGGTTTATGAAGAATCCTTTTGAGTGCATTGATGTTAATATTGGCCAGTAGAGTCATTGCATCGATTTCTCTGCTTAATATTTAGGAGAGGATATTTAGGTCTTTGTTCTAATGAAGAAGAAAATACAACACATAAAGCAGGACAAAACATTTAGGTCTTTGTTCTAATGAAGATAGTTCCAGTAAAAAAACATCAAACGTGATAGTCTGGCATCCCTCCAACCCACGAAAGATGCTGGAGATCCATATACTCACTCTTAGACTAATCGTCGGACATCTGTTAAATATGTTTTTTGAAAGATGCAACTAACAGAAACATTGATACAGTTTAAGTGACTTCATCTTTGACAAGGATAAAAAATTATCATCCCAACTGTTACAGTGACAATTTGCTGCTGAGAGCGTCATATCAATACCTAAAACTGTTCATAAAAACAATTTACAGCTGACTGATGACAAGCCCGGTGCGGCCTGGTGGTGTATACGATAGCGGCGCCGGTCTTCAAACGACAGGACCGGGGTTCGAATCCCGGCGGACCGCCTCGTCGTACGCAGGACTGACTACCCAGCTACGGGTAAAACTTAGACAGAAAGCTAGCAATAGCTGGCAGGCCAAGACATCACGAGGTTGTAGTGTCAAGGAAGAAGAAGAAGAAGATGACAAGCACAATCAAGCAGAAGATTAATACTTTATGTAATTTTATATCATCGTGTGTTATAATTGAAAATTAAAATACATAAAAGTGGATCGGCGCATAAACTTGGTTTGGGCGACTCCTGAGTTCCTAAAAAATACATCCGATACGCTTTCTTGGATCTTCGTGTTGCGACGGACGAAGCCGAGGTTATTCAGAAAATGTATAGTCCCAGTACTCACATACACCTTTGAGACAGGGGCTCAGAAAAGTGACGAATCTCTCTAAGCCTCGTTCGAGAGGAAGATGCTGAGAAGGAGTTTTGAGACGGCGAAGAAGGAAGACGGTGCTAGACCGTGAGCGGAATCGAGAATTGTTGTAGCAGGCCAAGACCGCGAAGTGGTTGTATGTAAGTAAGTAAGCTTTCTTCGATTTTAACCCTGCAACGATGCTCTAACTTAGCCAACAAAATAAGATCAAGATCAGTTGAAGATCATCCTTATGCCTTATGTATATGGTTGCGCTCTTTTTTTGTTCTATTTGTATCTTCTTCTTTGGCACTACAACCTCGTAAGGTCTTGGCCTGCTATTGCTAGCTCTCTGTGACTTAGTTTTTACCCGTAGCTGGATAGTCAGTCCTGCGTACGGGGAGGCGGTCCGCCGGGATTCGAACCCCGGTCCTGCCGTGTGAAGACCGGCGCCGCTATCGGATACACCACCGGGCCACCCCGACCCCCTGTTTTATTTGTATACCTTCTGTAAAAGTATCAAAAATATCATGTTACTTATCATAATCTAAACTAACCCATCACACAATAATAAGCAACGATTCCGTATTTAATATAATTTTATGTGTTTTATACTCATTCCCACTGGTATATTCCCACTGGTAATACCTAAGTACCCAATGCAGGAACAAGACAGATAATCGTTCTTCTACTATAATCAGAAAAGAAGGCCATAACCCAAACAGCCACAGGTTTGGTTTGGTAAGTATTTATACCCACAATTTCGATCTCCCCCTAACAAAAAAACGCCATCCAATGCGTACTTTATGAATGCACGATAAACGATATCAACTGGCACCCAGGTAGTAAATAAAAAAAGAATAGACCGTCCTGTACAAACATTGGGATCACGCGGGATGTAAGGATACGCCACACCCTCCAAAGGTTTCTGGCATGGTTCGAAATCAGTACGCGAAAAACCCTCGTCAGTAGGGTGGTGATGGTCATTGGTAGTCGACAGGGAAGTCAACGACTGTCTGGGGCTGTACTAGCACCAGGGATATGTTTGTCGAGTGAAATGGACAGCTCTTACCTGTGTTAGCTGGGATGAAGCGTAGTAGGACACTCGGGATGGACAGACCGATTCGGGCTTGGCGTAGACCGATTCCGTCCCCGTTGCGGTTCCGTTTTGCCCTAAGGGCAGAAGAGCTGTCGCGTACGGCGATGGTGAAGGGGTGCTACGAAACCCTGCAAGTGAACGACGCCGGAAGCGCAATAGAACGAACGAACATGGATAGTAGCGGCGGATGTATTGGTACCCGGGCTGTCGGGTTGGGTGTGGTAGGACGCATCCATTTTAGATACGGTTCATGTTTATGTTGGGTGAGTGCAGGACCATGATTGCAAAAGGTTTTGTTTTCGGGGTAATAGTCCAGAGCTGGTGATGGTGGTGATGGAACAGAGCAGGGTATAGAACCGGGAATCAATTTGAAACTTAGAAACATTTAATTAAAGTAATTTTTTGAAGGGATGCTACCATTTTTACTCCGGGAAGGATCTTTTTTCACAAATTAAAGGGAATAGAAAAAAAAAAGCATCCCAAAAGTGACACTTACACGACTTTTTCGACTCGCTGATAGGATATTTGTTGAGGCTCGCTATCGTTGCGTAGGAACCACTGTTGGCACTGGGCGGGCGTCCCAAGGGATCCAACCGGATGAAAACATTCTGATGGCTACCGTATGCTGCCGTGGTGAAGCTGGTGCTACAGGAAGAAAGAGACCGAGGGAAAGCGAACGTAAAAACACGGGACATTAATAATACAGCCAACATCGACACTGACACCGGGTATACCGAGAGAGAGGAAGTGAGAAAGAACGTGTGGAAATATTTACAAACGGAGACTGCCTATCGATCCGGTTGCAATGGGATCTCCCTATCTCCCTATAGCTCATTGGAACAAAATGCAAAATGGATGCAATGTGAGTGTGTGTGTAAGAGTAAAAAAAACACACAAATATCGATGAAGCATAAATTCCAGTTCCTTTTTGGACTCCCCTAGTGCATTGAAGCACCGGATGGATGGACGCGACGGTGTACCCAGCCGGTGGGACATTCGGAACAGAAAAGGGATTATCTGTGTCCTGTCTTGCGTTTCAAAAATCTGTGTTGGCTCCCGTGTTGGGGTGTTGACAAGACGATGGCAACTGCAAAAATAGACACACGCACACACAGACACAACCGTAAACACGTGAAGCACAAGGCACCATTTCTCGTCCATTTTCGCCACAGTACGGTAAAATGAACATGTTCAGACATGTGTTACCCATCGGAACGGTCCGGTTTGTCGGGTCTGCCGTCCAGGCGGTACATGACATGGTGGAAGCTTGCATGTTCTTTTCGAGAAACAAGACCGATATTAGCACGTTGGTCGGACGAGATTGCAAAACACTGTTATTAAAGTAAAGACACGCAGTGGAACATGGTTTAAAAGTATTACATGCAGCTCGAAACCTGGCACCCGGCTAATATACACCGCAAGCAGGTGGATCCTAGATGTGTGTGCATCTGGGCATGGGAGTTTATCTTAGTATTGTTTTTTTTCATTTATATAACATGTGTTGCATGTAATCAATGTCAAATTGCCTTGTGGAATGGTTTGCTCCATTAAAAATAGCAAATTAGTATGTGCAAACCAATTGTGCGGCGTTCCTAAGGGACATGGGCGTTTTAAAAAAAGGGCGTAGTACATTGCTAGGAATCTTCAATATAAATTCTTATCAGCTTTCATGATTTGTTTAAAGGCAAGAATCCGAATGATGGAACAACATTCAATAGCTTATGGATCAATCCTGTGAAGATCCTCATTCTTATATTTCCTATAGCGTTTGTAATGAAACTGTTTCATCAAAAATGTTGATAATATTTAGTTTTCACAGTAATTTTTTACCCTGGTCATGTAAGTCTTTATTGACAAAAAACCCTAGAAAATCTTGGTCTGCCTTTTGGTAGCATGCGTAACTTGATTTAATTTGAAGATACAAATGATTATCTAAATCAATCCAACTTTGTCTTAGGGGCATTAAGGATGGGTTTCGATCCCCTATATCTCCGATTATATTTGGATATGGATTATCTGAGGTTTGAATTGCTGTTAGTTAAGTGATGAAATTCCTTTTTATCGTGGGTAAAGGATACAGTTTATATCACCTGTTTTAATGATCTTGTCGAATTTCGGACGTTATCCGGACGATTCGACTCTCGGGAGGCAAAATTTTAACACCTATGTGAGTTTGTGAAATAGGGTTCGAATTTATTGCCGCTTTTGTGTATTCCCGAGCTTTTTTTTACTACTGGTCGCTTCGGGCCCCTTTTTCCCCTATTTATATCATTTATCCTCTCTCGCGCCACCTAGCGGAAACACAAAGAACTGCCTAGCCAGGCCAGTCGAATTTAATTTGACATTCTCCCCCCCAGCGCAGGAATGTCGTTCCTGTGGCTTTGTTTACGTCCTGGCTCGGTAACCGCGTGTTTTCGATTTGTCCCTCTGTTTTACTACTGGTCGCTTCGGGCCCCTTTTTCCCCTATTTATATCATTTATCCTCTCTCGCGCCACCTAGCGGAAACACAAAGAACTGCCTAGCCAGGCCAGTCGAATTTAATTTGACATTCTCCCCCCCAGCGCAGGAATGTCGTTCCTGTGGCTTTGTTTACGTCCTGGCTCGGTAACCGCGTGTTTTCGATTTGTCCCTCTGTTTGTGCTGTGTGATTCTCCAGGTTTCATTGTGTTTTTCTCTTCAATCATGGGGGTAAGTATAACATTTAACATTTCTGCCTTCGGTTTAACGCGTTTAAACCATCTATCTCGTCGCGATAAGGAAGGTAA
>KZ061566.1:112799-185338 GCA_002091835.1 Anopheles maculatus | reverse complement strand
TCCGAATCGCTCACAAACGACACTACGCGACCCGATACGAGATGTCACTCCGAGTGACCGCGAATAACCAACTAATAACCGCACTTAGGTTGGCCGTAAACGTTTTCACGAGCCGGTTGTGATTCCGAATCACTAACCGGATTGTCCGTAAACTGTTCCGCGCGATACCTTCGATACGGCTCCGACACTTCACTGGTGTGCACTAGTGTTTTTCGCGACGTTTGTGTGTGTAATCGACTGAAAAAACACTTGTAGTGGCTGTAAATTCGAAAATGTCGAATTTCGGACGTTATCCGGACGATTCGACTCTCGGGAGGCAAAATTTTAACACCTATGTGAGTTTGTGAAATAGGGTTCGAATTTATTGCCGCTTTTGTGTATTCCCGAGCTTTTTTTTACTACTGGTCGCTTCGGGCCCCTTTTTCCCCTATTTATATCATTTATCCTCTCTCGCGCCACCTAGCGGAAACACAAAGAACTGCCTAGCCAGGCCAGTCGAATTTAATTTGACAGATCTGCTTAAAAAACATACTTATTATCCATTTGCATATATGTCTTTTTATATTTGGTATAAAAAAATAGTAGAACTACAATCTGTTGGTAACGATCGACTTTATTTGATTGAAAATACTCTTTTATATCGTCAAGATTTTCCAGATGATCCAGATGATCCAGTTATCTAGCAGTATACATAAGTTCAACCATTTAGGCTATTCAAGCATAGCCGCAAGATAGCCAGTTTTCTACACACTATAGATTATGGTTTATAGAACAATGTATCTACAAAGATATCTTACAGGCGTTACGTAGCGCTACAGTTAGTAAAATAAAAACAATGCAAGGAAGTTTGCAAGAATTTAGAATGTATAAACTGAATCAGAAATCAACTGTACTGTCCGATAAGAATTGTTTGTAAATTTTATTTAAACAATGAGTATTGCCTATGGTTAAACTATGTTCTGAGGACGATCGTACCTACAGGATATTCCTCCAAGTTTACGATAATTTGAGACCAATTGAGTAATTCTTTGTAATAAAGAACAGGGCAGTTACCGGGCTACGCCACATAACTGCGAAGTGTAAGCAAACTACAGGTTGTAATAAAAGAGGTACTTTAGATAATATGTGGAATAATTTTATAGAGAATGTTGCTTTTGTTAACTTTCAAGTATTCTGTTAGGGCAATGCATGTAGGTATATGATTGCAGACCTAGGCGACATATTAAGATTCACATTAATCTTAAACCAAGTGCTTCTGTCCAGTAGAAGACAAAGTTTCAATAAAAGCCAGGTGTTCTACTTCTGAAACACCTCTAGAAGAATCATTTCGGCGGTAGTGTAGTATGTCTCGCTTTTCGTATGGTTCTTTTCCTTCTATGGTGACATGTCGGATGACACGTTGTACTAGATTAAATATTTTTTTCACGTAAAAAATTATAATTATATCCTAAAAATTTATAGAAAGACTTTTTGAAGCAGTATCTATGAATTTCAGCATACCTAGATGAATAGTTCGATTTAGACATTTCTTTCAATACTATCCAAGTAACAGGTAATTGTAGTTTTTAGGAACTTTTGTTCGTGTAGTACTTTTGTAGAGCAATAAAAAAATGAAAGCGCTACTTTTTCCATAGCACGTATTAATGTTCAATATACACTCAAATAGAAAATTATGAATGGAAAAAGAAAGAACAAGGTGTAAATAGATAATGATGTAAAATAACATATTTAGAACTTGAATTGAATAATCCTAGTAAAAATTTATGTAAATTTAATTCGTAATACTGGTTTTGGTGCAAATTTTACTTTCTTCATAAATGAAGTAGAATTTGTAAATATCAATCAAAATGCTATTGAATCTTACATTTAATATGATTTGAAGAAAGTGACTTACTTTTATAATTATATTTCATTTGTTTTGCGGATAATAGGATGAACGTTGTGTGCTTTAATCTGAGTGAATAATTCTTTTTCATATTTCAACTACAGAACTTTTTATAGTCATAATGTGCTTTGTTTTTAGTTAAAAAAGGTACTTAACCTAATCCTTTTCAAAATAAACAAAAACATATTCAATAAAAAGATGGTAAGGAAGGCTCTTCTCAGCTTCCAAAGCAGAATGAGATAAACATTTAATTTCACAAACGTCTCCTTAGTCAAATTGATGTAGTACTGTCACTCTAAACAAGCAATAACGTACATTAATTCACTTTCACTTACTGTAACGAATCCTGCCGAATTTGTTTACGCGCCCGCACGTACATGGCACTGGCGATGAGTCCCACCACCAACACCAGCCCAAGGGCACAGGCGGCCGCACCCAACAGGGCCGGTCCTTGCTGTGGTGCGATTTCCGCTGCCGGTAGACGATTCCTTGCCGGGTGCATACCTGTAAGAAAACGGAAGAAAAACATGTTTGTTTGTTAGCCTATTCCCGGAAACCAGATGCAATGCTGCTCGGCACGTCATAAAATATCCACTCGGGAATGGTTCTATTTGGAGGTTTGTTTATAAAATTTGTCACTAACATTGTTGAAACACGCAGCACAAAATTCTTCGTTCGGTCGCATTGTTCCTACCAGCGAAAAAAAAATAATGGAACTTTACGGTGGAATTTATATTCTCATTAGTTTCTTGTTTGTCTGCGGTTTCGAACGGAACTCCGTTTGCGGCGATAAGCAGCGACAAAACAAACATTATTTTTTATCGACAGTACCTCCTAGCCTCGTTTTGACAGTCAGGCTCGGGCTTAAGGAGTGCTTTTGCTCGTAATAAACTCGCGAGAAAACCTCGATTAATACGGCCTAGTTGTGGTTAGGGCGAGACTTTTGGGCGGTATTTAATGTCGGACGGCGCGCTTCACGCTTTCACGATAGTGACTAGGGCAATGGAAGTTTAAGAATTTCTTTGTTTCTGTTCGTTTCGGTTAGGGGAGCGAGCTGTGGGAATTAATTGAAATTTATCGCATGCCTACGGTGAGAAAATGTATCGCGCATGGTGAGGGAAGCCATTGGCAAGTCAGCCAAATCCAGCGCAAAAGCAAGTTTACATAAGACTAATTCAACGAACCGCGCGCAAATAGTGTAATCTTTTCGACAGGATTTATCTACTGTACGCTGGCGTTGGCTTACGATTGTTTTAATTAAAATAATATAACGAATGGCTTCGTATTAAAAGCAAACCTATGCAGTGATGCAGGCAAGTAAAATATTCCTACCCAAACTGGTACCGGAATAAATTAGTTTCCCGATCTATTTTGACTGCGAAATGAATTGGTTATCACGCAAGAAATAACCACCCAGCACAAAACAGTGGGAATCGAAACGGGGCAGTATGCGTACATGTGTGAATATTTTATTCTAAATAATCAGTTCTAAATCGGTTCACAGTCTGCTGTCGAAATCGTGCGGCGGGTTTGCTGCAAAAAGGATACGCTGCTGTACGGTTTTGCACGGGAAGGCAAAACCTCGGATCGAAAGCCATCAATTTGCATTTTATGCCGCATCGATTTGAAAAGCGATATCAACCCCGAAAATGGGGAGGAAAAAGAAGGCAAAATTTTGGGGAAAAGATGGGTTGAATGAATATGATGCAATCAACATTCGATAGATTTGGGTCGGTGTGTTGGCCGGTAGCAGCCGCACGGCGGTATTCAATCCGAATTGGGTTGGAAAATGGGGTACGAAAAAACGGTACATAAGCGATATTGGAGGGCTTTGTGGACGGCATTGCCACTATGGGCTCTGCTGAGGATGAAATACGATGTAGCTAATGTTCCCTATAAGCTTAGAATTTAATTTAGCATGTAATTTCTCTCATTTATTTTTTATTTTTCTCTGATTTATGAGAAACTCATTTATTTTTTAATTGCATGAAGATTTTTTGTTTTTAAATCTGCTTACAATTTGATGAAAAGATGTATAATTTTTATTGGAATTTTTATATCCGTCTTTATATTGTCTTTATATAATAAATTGTTGAGTTATTTAAAAAAACTGGTTTTGTAAACTCTTACTATCTGTTCAACACTTATTAATGTCTGCTATGGTCTTTATCGACTTTGGGTATTCATGTATTTTATTAAATATTAGACGTTATCAGATTGTATTTACATTCAATAAAATGATAGAAATAAATCATTATATGAACTTTCCAAACAAATTTTATTCCGACTTTTGTTATTAAATTTTATTAAATTATGAGTGATGCGAATTATTTTAAAGTATACCTTCTTTTGTATTTTGGTAATAAACCAATTCATGACACTGAATAATCATGCAAAGTTCGAAAAAATTTGGGTAAATAGATGGTTAACCAATTTTTTAATTTGTCCAGGACGATCTGCTCGTATTGGGAATATATTAATTTATTTTAAAACTTATGTTGAATAAATCGAATTCAATCATTCTATTTCTTAAATAAAACAAAACAAATTCTTTGTGATACCATTTGGCAATGAAACTTCTTATGTTATTTTTAAGAAACAAGTTAATGACTGCTTCTTGTAAATAACTTTGTATAAATTTAGAATAATGAAAAAAAATTGTTCAAAAATATGTTTTTCCCTTCTTTAGTTGCATCAAGCCCACTGTGAATTGGCGTGCCTTCCGTTCTTCATTGATTATTGAAATGGAAGAGGACAACAATAAAATATTTCCATTTGTCTGCATACATTTCGGTACCATTTCTGAAGCCCGATAATCGAGCAGCCATCTGATAATTTGTTAGAAAATGTATTACAAATAGCTCAAACGACTTAAACTAAAGCAAAACTAGACTGTTTGAAGGAAGAAAAATATTGATAAAACAAAAGAATATAATGAAATCTTTTAATCGTAATTCGATTTTCTCTTGAGAACGCCTGCATACACTTACCTTTGATGCAAATTTTGTTTCGCTTGATAATCAATTTCGTGTCATTATGCTTCGGCGGACCCTCGACGTGCAGATGAATACCGACCGGCACCTCCTTGGTGACATTCCCCCAGCACACCAGATGCACGGTGAAGCTTTCCACCGTCCGCGGGATAATGCCGCTGGTCGGAATGTCCAGCTCGGGATGCTGTACCGCACCTTCGTTATCATCGTAGTGGACCGATATCGTGTAAGGAAGCTGCAAAATAGAACGACGAAACGATAATTAAAGAGAAAGCAGTACTGCGAAAACAGAAAAATGCTGCAAATTACAGTTCCCGCTCTCTGTCTAGATTGGACATCCTAATTGATGATAATCGAACGAGAAGATGTGTCTGTTCAGCGGGACAGTAATCATCGCAAGGCGCAAACGAAACGCCGAAGTAAATTAATATTCAATATTGAATCAGCATTGAGCAGTGAGAGCTACGAAATAAATTTGCCGATAATGATTTATCGTGTACAGAAACAGGGGAGGAGAAAAAAAAGCGTTCAATAAAAGTGCGACGAGTGCTTAATGAAGCGATGGACGGTGGCTGTGCCAGTCAAGCGAAAGATGGAGCGTTCGGTTAGCGTAAAACTTTAGCGCAAGTTTCCCGGCCAACTCGGGCGAAAAAGTATGTAACGATGCTTTTAATTAAAATTTTCGTGACCCACTGGCGCCCATCGCTCGGTGGGTGATTGATCTTGAGTGAAGCGCAGTTTGATTGAGTTTGGAGCAAGTTTGGTTCCGCCAAAGTCGACCACGGGTACGATGGTTAATGAGGTGGAACCATTTTAGATGAACTGGAGCACGGAAAGGGCAATTAAATATTTCGTGTCTGTATATTAGCAAAACTGAGCTGAACATTTGATGAGGTAAGCAGGAAACGCTTCCTTTAATGAAGAACAAAATAGATCATGTAAAAAGCAACAGAACATTAAACGACTAGTAGTGAAACTGAATCAATATTGGAGTGAAAACCCTGACTGTACTATTCACATGCGAAAAAGACCTTTCAGCACCAAACTTCCGGCTCAACACCAGGCGTACACACAAGCCTTCATCATCAAGCGTTTGGTGGCGATAAAACAATCGGGACCCTGTCTGACACTCTCGGAATCTAATTAAAAACAACAAAGAGAACTAATTGATTCTCGTCTGCACCGTCGGTAATCGCATTAAGGGGCAAGCAACAAATAGCCCATTCCCTGGTGTTCGTCCCACACGAACCATATTGGTTTCGCGCTGTTGGAAATTTTGAATCGGTCTGGGCCTCGTCGGATGCTGTTGGACGGGGTTTGTAAAAAGGTTGGACCAACATTCTGCACCCGAAAACAAGGGCTAGCAAGAGGAGTGTAACAGTGTTTGTAGCAGGTTGTTCTTTGAATGGACATACACATTTGTTTGAAAACTTATCCACCTGCTTACATCGTTTTTGAAATTATATTAAAAAATATTAACAATTTCATAAAGCCCATGCTTCCTGCTTTCTGCGAAGAGGATAATTTCATTTGTCCACCATTTTGATGCTCGAAAAACCAAGCGCAAGGAAATCGTGCCCATCGGTTAATGTTGTCCTGAACCCAATCAGGGATGTATTTTGATTGAATTTTAAACTCCAACAGACAGTTTTGTTTGCAAATGGCACCGACGGTCGACGACAATTCGGACGACTTTTAGCCTGCATGCCCGAATTCGAACCCGCTGACACGACCCTCGACTCGCTGATTAATTGAGTTTATTTCGGGCAGATTTTGTCGACTTGAAAGTTCAAGTCGCTTGGCTGACAAATTAAATCAAACAAGAACCCACGGGACAACACGGTTTTTGCAACAGCCAAAAGCGAGCAAGGTCAGTGGAGAGATCTCGCTTTGATTGCATTAAGCCATGGTATGGAAAACAGTTTTCCCGTCCTTTTTTTTTTTCCTTTCTCCACAGTGACAAACCCGACCGGCTATCAGCGCACTTCGCTGCATAACTTTATTAGTTCCGTCAGTTTTATGGACTTTACTTTTGCTGAAAGCTGGTTACGGATCCTTCTTTTTTCTCCCCCACCATTTCGGTTAGTTGTGCAACTCATCCCCAAAAAAAGGGGTTTTTGAAGGAGAATAGGAGGAGTTCCATTAGCCGTGGTGAAAGTTGTAAACCGTGCCTAATGGTGTTGCGTGTAATTTTATTAAGGCAGCGAATGGGAATGAACCTTCCGGAGTTAAAAGCACGACAAAATGCGTCGCAGATTTTAGCGCGAAAGAATAAAAGTCTCTAATAAGGTCCTTGTTAATTCTTGCTTTCGGTGAAGAAGCTAATGAAAGCTGAATGTTGCAATGATAAGCCCGTGCCTTGGGTGCATTATCTTGAAAATTGTGGAATGCCTTCGTATTATAAAGATTTATTAGGGCAATGAATCGAACCTCTTGGATCTAAGCTCACGGGTACGGCTAAAAGCAAACGTAATACTGCTTCCGGTTTTTTGAATGATGCCCGGCCCGGCTATATTGAGAGATAAATTTTCATTTCATTCGAACATAAAGCATGTCCGGACGATCGTCCGAACCACATTTCCCGTGGGAGCACACGGCAATACTCCAAACACTTCGCACGGAAAGAACTTCTGCCCCGGGAGCATCTGTTGAATGAAAGGGGTTACTGTGGGTAGGTCCAGCCGTTGCCGTGGTCGAGTGAGAAGTTCCTGTCCAGTCAGCACAAGGAAAAGCAAAAAAAGAAGTAAGAATCTATTGAACGAACAGGTTCCGCTTACAGCACACAGTGAACGGTTCTAAATTTCCGTTTCGAATGGAAGACCAAAACCGGTGAGACCGGCGGAAAGGCAAACAAACCGCACTTTGGGGTTTTCACACAAAATGTGTGTGTGTGTTTTTTTGTGTGTGCTTGGTTGGATACCGATTTTCCGACTTCCGATACCACCAATACTGACCACCAGCTCGATTGGGTGGTTTGAGCGTCTTGAACGAAATTGAAATTTATGGCCATTTGTCGAGCGGAAAGCGGAAGTTGGCTCCGTTTTTTGTGTGTGTGCGTGTGTCTCTCGTGTGCGTGTGAGCGTGTGAGTGTTTGCACTAAAGAATTGGTTCTTGATTTAAATGAATCCACTTGCTTCTATTTCGAAGCGGGAACCATATTTTCCGGTTGAACCATTTCTTTGAGGTTCGTTTAAGTAACAGAAAAAAACAGTGCTTAACATAACTATACACCGACTTGCTGCTGCAACATATGTAAATCAAATACTTTAAATTTTGAAGGAAATTATGTTCTTGATAGTTTTTAAGAATGAGAAATACAAACAAAATATAATCCATTTCTACCTCCATTTGTTTTTCACCGAAAAACTTCGTATGCCGTGACCAAAACCAGTTCGAATAAATTCCGGTTACCGTTCCGTATTATTACCAATTCACGTATTTTAGGATTTAGATTTATTCTATTAGAATTTAGAATAAGAAGACTACTGATATAAAAATTAAAATAAAAAATGTACAAATAAACTTGTATAATAATATTGAACAAAAAAACATGAAAATTTGAAATTTAGAAACACTAGAACAGAACAAGGAGCGAAAAAACAAACAGATAAATGATATAATCGGATATATACAGTGATGGACGATTGAATAAGACTAACCAACTTAATAAATGTGTAAAATGAGACTAGGCTGCCGATATTCAGCGAAATAATTTATTTTTGTCGCATTAAATTTAGTTGAAAACACCATCAACACAAAAGATAATAAAATAAATAAGACCATGCGTGTAATTTAGAATTTTTTCAAGCTTTTTTGTTGTTTTGACTATAACTTAATGCTGGTTGATACAAAAACTGAAAAATTTATGATGTTTTTATCAAATTTTTTATATGAACGTATGATAAGATAAGTGCAATTGATATTGACTTTATTGATGGCTTCTACGATGATTTTAATATGTTTTGTGTCAGTTTTTATACAATCTACGTTAAAGATGTAAAAGTGAATAAAAAAAACCTAACAACAATTGACATAAGTAATTCGTTAAAATTATGCGGAAAAAGTTACATGCAGATAACCGAGCATGCCCGGGATAAGGCAAATAACGAGGAGGAAATGCCTTGCTACTCTATTGAATTGTAATTCATCACACATAGTGATGACAATACGGCGTTAAGCCGTCGTTATGGAACAAATAAAAAATAAATAATAATTACAATGCATTAGACAATAATCTTTATTAAAAGCAAGTTAGACATTTAAATTCTGAATAAAGGAAGAACTTAGACTACAACAATAAATGTAAATAAAAAACCAAAATAATTATTGCTACAAAACAAACATACATAAATATAATAGTATAAAATAAACAAAAACGCTTTATGAATTTTAGGATTTAATTAAATTGTTTTATATTCTTCTTTCTTGGCCTAACGACCTCTTGGGTCATGCCTGCCATTTGTGGCTTACTAAACTTATTGTTACCGCATAGTTGGATAGTCAGTCCTCACTATGGAGGAACGGCCCAGATGAGACTTCAACCCCGGTTCTGCCGTGTGAAGACCGGAGCCACTGTCGTATCTACCACCGGGCCGCCCCGGTGGTTTTATATGATATCAAACAAATTCAAGCTTGTGAAAAAATATATTTTTTTAAATTTTATAATATTTAACATAGAAAATATAAAACAAAGCACAAGCAATTGTAATGAATAAAACACACTACGATATTTACTCTAAATTCTTTATTATTTGCATTGTCATGTAATCTTCTAGATCTTATATTAAAAAAAAATTAGCTCAGATGTTTTCTGAAAATGAGAATCACTTCTATAGTAACGCTACGCACTGTACAATTTGACTCGAGAATGGAAACATTTGTTTTTCATCCAGTTTTTTCTCACCAAAGATTTGTACGAATAATCCGTTGCGTGTTTCAGCGTGTTTAGCAGTTTTTCCCCCCGTTTTAAGTAGCTTTTCTTTTTACAACTTAAAATCAACAGCAGCTGAGAATGTCTCTATCTATTCATTTCGCGTGTTTCCACCACCGGGTTTGCCAGTGGTGAAAGAACAAAACCACTAGCAAAACACTGACACGAAACTGTCATCGAATAATTTGCATAAACGGAAAATTGCTACTCCGGCTCTAATGGAACTCGTTCCCGGAAACAAAACTCTCCCTGGCGAAAGGTGCTTGCACGGAGGAAATGAAAGAAAGAACCAGGCACATACTCTTACAACACAGCAAAACAAATGTAAACCAACAACGCTCAAATGAACCGCACCATTGTGTGTGTTTTTTTTGTAACTTCCACGTACCAATCCAATGTAAAAAGTGTTGTAAAAACTCCTTCTTCTTCCTCATTTTCCACGCCCATTGACATGCAAAATAAGTGGAAAAGAAAGCGAAAGGATAGCACAGTGCAAAGGATGGAACGTTTCACGGTAGGAAAACTTGTTTTTTTCGCTTCTGCCTTCTTCCAGAGTTTCCTATTACTGTCACCCAAAGTTTTGTTTGCCTTATCGGACGATTGTTGAAGGGATTGTCCTTAACCAGCACAACACGACTTCGAATGGTGTGGTGTGGCCCGAGGTCTAAAGGCTTTATCAGCCCAACACTACACGGCCAAACGTTTTGTTGGCTTAATGATGGCTGAATTTTTCGTTAACTTCGCGTCCTCTGTCCCGTTTTCCATCTCCGAAGAGGTTTAGCAGTGCAAATTAGGTTGACCCAGTCTCGGTTGGGGCGAGCTGTCGGTTTTTTTCGGTTCAAACTTTCCTGGGAAAAACGATTTAGTGTTTTTAAGTGCGGCAACTAAACGAATGTTATTGTGTCTTTCTTGTAACAGCTGAGCAATATTGCGATAGGAAAGAGAACATAATAAAGAATGGAAATTTTATTGATTGAAGGAGGAATAATTTCATTTTTCTTGTACTTAAATATCTATGATAAGGGCCGGTAAAAAAATTAGACCCATCTAGAATGAACTCATTTTGGGGCTTTGTGTTGTGTTGTGGTAAACGTTTAAAGAAAAAGAATATTATCCAAGTTTTGCAAGGCTTTTGTTTTGTGCTGTAAATGAGGAAAAGCAGAATATTTGTTAATATTCCGCCTCAGCAGCTTTAGCTAAACGATAGACCTTGCCTTCTGGCCGAACGATACGTGTTAAGAAAAAACAAGCACGACCACAAAGGATTTGCAAGCAAAAGAAAGCAGCAACGCTTTCGCTCAATTTCCAATCCCTTGCAAAGCTTCATTGTAATGCAGCATTACACTTCCTTGTGCTGTCTTTCCATCTGCTAACGCAAAAAAAAAGAATCGAAAGGTACGGGCCAAAAACCACGTTGGCGCTTGGGATCAACGCCAAAAGCATGTATGGTGAAGCAACCACGACCACTAACACCCAAACTCGGCCCAGACATGATCGTATCATCGGCTTTATTCGCAACATATCTCTTCCTCGATGGCGATCGAAAGGGAAGTGGTGTAAGACCACTGCGCTTCTCCATTATTTTCTTCCTTCGCCTTTTGCACCATCTAAATAGTCGGATGCAATTCCTGCTTAATGGTGCAGAATCGGTATCCATTGTTTACACTGCGTACACGCTCATGTTTGCACAAAAGGAACTGTCTACTGACTGACGGGAAGGTTGAAGAAGCTTTTCGAAGGAAAAAAACGGATAAAAAACTAGAGAGAATATTCCGATCAGACATCATAAACGTGATGAAACGCAAAAATTGTGGTACAGCACGAACGATTGGGCTTGATTGTCGATGGGACGCGGATATGGTTTCATAAGCCGATAGGGAAAGCTGTCTGCATTTTCATCGAATATTGGCGCATCATTGCACTCAAGTGAGGTGAATAGAAAGTATGCTGTACGAAGAATCGGCATATTTGTGTGTTTTTGTTAGTTAAGGTTCATTGATATGTGTGCGATGCTACCCGTACAATGAAGTGAAAATATTTTTCGTTTTCATGGGAATAAATTTTCACCTTCAATCATAATGGAATAGCATGAAAATATCCTTAACTTTTATTCCAAACTAGCATAATACTGTTCGAATTAATTCATTAAATTAATTTAATTAAAACCATTGCATCGGGCCTTATTGTATTCCTTAGTTATTACCATTCTAAATGTAAGTCTTGCACCTCTTATCAGGAAGGACGTCCTGTCGCTATTACTCATTTGCAGCTCTTTGTTTTAAGCATTATAACTAAACTGTTTCTAATTTTGAAACAAAAAAAGAATGTATGAATAGTTTGGTTGAATTCTATAAAATATATATGATTTTTGTGTACACAGATCTAGCTTAACTTGTCGAATATAATTTTGTTAAATGAGGAATGAAAAATTATAAAGATTACAATGGTGAAAACTTAGATTACCACCTCTCGTTTAAATCTTATTATATACTGATGACATAGGCCTACTGATGACATTATACTGATGCTTTCCTACGTAGCAGAAGCTTACCAAAGGACCGGGTTGAAGATTAACGATAAAATTGCCGAAATCATGATATCAGTATCACCAGCAATCCAAATAATAATTATTGTTTTACGCAAGAGGGTTGTACAGATAGGTGAGTGCAACTCTTCTATAACTCTTCCTTTCATAAGTCAAAAGTCAGCACAGTAAGCAACAATCTACGCACAATGCAGATGACTGCCAACCGATTATGCCATAGACTTCCGAAGTTTAATGCTCTTCTTCATGATCTTTCTAGAGTTTAGCGTTTCGTATTGGTAAGACCTGCTCGTCAATCCTTTTCCAGGAGACTCGGTCTAGTGTTGAATATGATCTCCGACAGGTTTAACGAATCGCTGAGGAGCATGAGTCTAGGTCCTCACTATGTATCCCTTCGATTTTGACTACCATCAGAACATCAAAACAGCTCAACTAAATCGATATTCATTCTACAACTCTACAAAAAATACTCGCTTACACCTCCAAGAATAATCTCTAGCATCTGCTGTTTGAAATTGGCAAGTGAATTAACGACCTTTGCCAGTGTTGTTGACGATGCATTCCTGTTGAGGATCAATGTGCAATGTGCACATAATGTATCAATGTGCAATATATTGTTAATTTCGTGTCTAGCTGGATACCTCTGGATTGCAAAGTTTTATGTAGCCTACGAATACTTTGAGTACTGTTGAAACATTTGAAATCAAAAAGCCTATAGCGAGAGACGAATCGTTGAGCCTCTGCGACATGGATTCTGAGTAAGTATGATGAAATTGATGCGCTTGTCATAAGGGTCAAGATATTTATATGACAGTAGATGTCGGACGATTGAGTGGTAGGAATCATCTTGGCAAGTTGGAGGATTCCTTGCTATTATTTTAGCATGAAGTCATTTTTAAATAGATTTTTGAGTACTTGTGTGATTCATGCTTTGACACAACTTTTAATTGCTTTTTAATGCAGTTATTTATTCCTTCAAGACCTTCTTAAAAATATTTTGTTGAGCAAGATTAGTTGTCCAACTGAAATTCTTATACTTTCAGAGAGTAGTTCAACGTTTGCGCTAATTGAACACAAGTTTTTTTTTAAGGTTAAGGATAAGGATTTTCGACTATTACAAACACTTCACAATTATTAATTAAAAAAAATTATAAAATTAAAAAATTATTAAAAATAGGAGAAACACTGGCGTGTAGCTGCGAAGCAATGCTTTGTTTATAAGGTGCGCCTGTAGAATATAGTCGCAAAGTGAACATAAAACAGGAGTAATTTGCTTAATGTCAATACATTACTTACCGGATATGCGGTACGGCTTTGCCAGGAAAAGCGTAAAAAATCAATGCCAGGTTTCATTGGTACAACGAAACTCATGGCATAATCATTGACAGCACCATCGCGGACGTAGAAGAGATCTGCTTCGATACCTGAAAGAGAAAGTAAAACAAAAACAGTTAGAACAACTTTCACTGAGCACAAAAATTCTCTTAAAATCTACAAAGAAGTAAAGTGCACAAAAGCTCACAAAACAAGTTGTAAAATACACACGCCAGCATCCATAAACCACAGCACCAAGAAAATGTCCCGACCGTGCTACCGGAAATGTAGAATGGAATTAAGGAGTCTTTGTGTTGGCGCACTTCCCGCTTTTTTCCGAACGTAATTAAAATAAAATATCTAACCCCGTTGTTAGCAGGTAATGAGGTTCCCGAAAGCTTTGCTGCCCCCGTACGGAAGTGTTTGCTGGCGGCACCTTCAGACGTGCGCCTTCGGGTTGCGTAATTGTTGCAAAATCCTTCGCCCCGGCACTGGAAGCTCACGTCGACGTATGGTCGACCCACGGCCAAAAAGGGAAAGGGTTACGGTAACTGGCAGCAACAGATCGTATGCTAGCTTTTAGATTCGGGTTGAATCAGCTTTTAGTACATGTCGGAAATGCTGCGTTACATGCAGACGTTACCACCGTTCGGGTACCATAAAATAGAATGACAAACGACACACGTATGGGAATGTGGAGCAGTGAACCAGCAACAGCAACCGGAACATGTCTCACTTGATTAAGCAACAAAACGTGTGTGGATGTGTGTTCGGCTCTGTTATTAAGAGTTTACGGTGTTTGGTAATTTAGCACGAGGGGTTCGGGACATTCAGGCACAACAAAGCGCGTTTGGAAGGAATGAAGCACGTCAGCGTCAGCCGCATATACAAATGGCAACCGAAAGGGCGATGAATCTTGACTCGAAATTTCTCATTTCCTTATGAAAGGCACATCGGGTATAGTTGGGAAAGTTCATTACACGTACTATTTTGACTACCATCAGAACATCAAAATAGCTCAACTAAATCAATATTCATTCTACAACTTTACAACAAATACTCGCATACACCTCCAAAAATAATCTCTAGCATCTGCTGCTCGAAAATGGCAAGTGAATTAACGACCTTTGCCAGCGTTGTTGACGATGCATGCCTGTTGAGGATCATCATGTATCAATGTGCAATATATTGTTAATTTCGTGTCTAGCTGGATACCTCTGGATTGCAAAGTTTTATGTAGCCTACGAATACTTTGAGTACTGTTGAAACATTTGAAATCAAAAAGCCTATAGCGAGAGACGAATCGTTGAGCCTCTGCGACATGGATTCTGAGTAAGTATGATGAAATTGATGCGCTTGTCATAAGGGTCAAGATATTTATATGACAGTAGATGTCGGACGATTGAGTGGTAGGAATCATCTTGGCAAGTTGGAGGATTCCTTGCTATTATTTTAGCATGAAGTCATTTTTAAATAGATTTTTGAGTACTTGTGTGATTCATGCTTTGACACAACTTTTAATTGCTTTTTAATGCAGTTATTTATTCCTTCAAGACCTTTTTAAAACTATTTTGTTGAGCAAGGTTAGTTGTCCAACTGAAATTCTTATACTTTCAACGTTTGCGCTAATTGAACGCAAGTTTCTTTTTTTAAGGTTAAGGATAAGGATTTTCGGCTATTACAAACACTTCACGATTATGAAGAGTAAAAAAAAAATAAATAAAAAAATAGGAGAAACACTGACGTGTAGCAGCGAAGCAATGCTTTGTTTATAAGGTGCGCCTGTAGAATATAGTCGCAAAGTGAACATAAAACAGGAGTAATTTGCTTAATGTCAATACATTACTTACCGGATATGCGGTACGGCTTTGCCAGGAAAAGCGTAAAAAATCAATGCCAGGCTTCATTGGTACAACGAAGCTCATGGCATAATCATTGACAGCACCATCGCGGACGTAGAAGAGATCTGCTTCGATACCTGAAAAAGAAAGTAAAACAAAAACAGTTAGAGCAACTTTCACTGAGCACAAAAATACTCTAAAAATCTACAAAGAAGTAAAGTGCACAAAAGCTCACAAAACAAGTTGTAAAATACACACGCCAGCATCCATAAACCACAGCACCAAGAAAGTGTCCCGACCCTGCTACCGGAAATGTAGAATGGAATTAAGGAGTCTTTGTGTTGGCGCACTTCCCGCTTTTTTCCGAACGTAATTAAAATAAAATGTCTAACCCCGTTGTTAGCAGGTAATGAGGTTCCCGAAAGCTTTGCTGCCCCCGTACGGAAGTGTTTGCTGGCGGCACCTTCAGACGTGCGCCTTCGGGTTGCGTAATTGTTGCAAAATCCTTCGCCCCGGCACTGGAAGCTCACGTCGACGTATGGTCGACCCACAGCCAAAAAGGGTTACGGTAACTGGCAGCAACAGATCGTATGCTAGCTTTTAGATTCGGGTTGAATCAGCTTTTAGTACATGTCGGAAATGCTGCGTTACATGCAGACGTTACCACCGTTCGGGTACCATAAAATAGAATGACAAACGACACACGTATGGGAATGTGGAGCAGTGAACCAGCAACAGCAACCGGAACATGTCTCACTTGATTAAGCAACAAAACGTGTGTGGATGTGTGTTCGGCTCTGTTATTAAGAGTTTACGGTGTTTGGTAATTTAGCACGAGGGGTTCGGGACATTCAGGCACAACAAAGCGCGTTTGGAAGGAATGAAGCACGTCAGCGTCAGCCACATATACAAATGGCAACCGAAAGGGCGATGAATCTTGACTCGAAATTTCTCATTTCCTTATGAAAGGCACATCGGGTATAGTTGGGAAAGTTCATTACACGTACTAGTAATAATGTTGGGCAGGGCTGGTTGGTAGGGTGTCGGAAGGAATTAAGAGCAAATGGAATTGGATGTATGATGCGATTGCATACACATGTCTTAAAATTGGATGAAATACGCCAAATGAGTGGCTTTTGGTTTAAAATATTTCTTTGTACATAAATAAAAGGAAGTTTTCGGGATTCTAGGCCTTAAAATGTTCTTAGTTAGATTATTCAGTTTCGAATTAGTGGTAACGACGACTTCTACATCAGACGAATACAAGCGAAGACTGGCCTAATATGTAAGTTAGTAAGACAGCTTCAGTAAAGCTTATCAATAAGTTGATTGTAAAAATGGATATAATACACAAAAGAAATACTTTTGATGCATGAATGTATCTGAATATTTGGAAGATCTCTGTAAGCTCTCCTATTGAGCAGAAGCTTACCAAAAGATTAAGCAAGTGGCACTCAACCTCAGATTAATCAAGCAAAAATCAAAATGAAGGTGGTATCACCAGCGAGCCTGTTTTTTTTTTTTATTCATATAGAACGGCCTGGCCGTATTGCTACCAGCGGGCCTGTTAACATATACTAATTTTCGCAGGTGTGATGTGCGGATAGGTGATCGCACCTTCGAGGTCTTCCAAGACTTTACCTATCAGGGGTCAAAAGTCAACACCGATAACAACGTATATGTTGAGACACGCGCAAAGATGATGGTTGCCAATCGGTCAAACGTGATGGACGAAACTGGGACTGTATAGACCTTCTATAATCTCAGCACTGACATATAAGTCTGATGCATGGACTCTATCCAAAAATGAAGGAACCATCTCAGCTAAGCTCGAGAGGAAGTTGCCCAGAAGGGTTTTTGGTTTCGTATATGTGGAACGACAATAAGGCTTTAGGGTGATTTCACCATCTTGAGATCTTGAGCTGAAAGTTGGACTCATCAGGCTCCGGTGGGCTGGTCGAGTCATGAGAATGCCACCAAAAAACCAATCCTCTAAAGTCATTTTAGGCAGTCCCCATGTAACGAGCAGGCATTGTAGGCTTTGCAAGATTGAAAGACGATGGCGCTGATAAGCAAGCAAGCATTCTACTTTGCATGAGATAAGAAAATAGACGAGTCCTGTTGTAATTTTGTTTCCAACTTTAACACCAACGCAAATTCGGCTTCGTTCAATTTCTAAGCTATCATCAGTAAAATTGTCTTCCACTTACACTAATACTAAAGTGTCACACAGAACGACCGAAACTTTCTTCTCTGTTTATCCCCTGTGCGGTACTGTATAATTTCCTGTACCTAGAAAAGCTCGAAAATGAATCAACGAAAAGTGATGCGTGGCGGGCTACGATGGGTTTTTGGAGGCCGCATACGTTTTCGACCGAAACCCGAAGCGAACACGACGATATGATGGAAATTATGTTAAGTGACCAAACTTTTGCACCAACTATTACCATATTGATAAAATGTGTTCCTTCTTCACATGCTGCCAAAGGCACACACGTACAGCCGGCATGAAAGGTAAGGGAGGGAAGATTGGGACGTTAACTTGTGAGTGGCACAATGTGAGAAATTGCGAAACATTCGCACCGGAATGCAATTATCATCCGCACCCGGACGAAAAGTTTGCAGCCGGATATGGAGGGATGCCGGATGCGGGAGGAAACTACTTCCCAGTTCCCGAGCGCTTTTCGTCATCAGGTTTCGGGTGTGTGCGTGTGTGTGTGTGTGAGTAGTGCCATTCAGTCAAGTCAGTCAGCACCGAAACACTCAGACGCCACTATCAATTTTATTTATCATGGAAAATTGAATATATAACCCTTTGCTGTTTGCCTTCTGCACACGGTAGTGCCTTGCTTTGTAGCACACAAATATCCACACAGATCTTACCAGGTTTGTTGCAATTTGAGGCAAGATATCGTTAGTTGTGTGTCGTTTCTTGGTAGCACCATCCCGGCTAGAAGCTAGAAGCGATAGACACGTGGCGGAAGTAGACGTGCTAAAAAGCGATCCCGCCTTTACATTCCGGGTTGGCGAAATCCCACAAAAACTTATCTATGGTTCGTCTGCCAACAGGAGCCCTACACCATCACCGATGCTAGGTGTATTGGCGAAAGATGTGGCAGTGTAGCTCAAAAGCGAGATATTTCCAACCGAATGCACACGCATCGGCAATCGGCAACTGAGCAACGCAGCAATTGAGAAGCTGGGGGTTTTCTCTGTGGGAAATAGGGCAGACCGCTCGTTGGCAAGTCTTATCACGCGAAGAGGACGCGGAATGAACCACCTAGCCCGCTCATGGCACGTGGTTGGGATGGTTGGATTGAAATTAAACAATGCTAAAAATAGGGAACCTCAAAACTCGGAAGGTTCGGGATTCTACCAAAAGGCAGCAAACTTTGATTTGATGTTGGGCGAGTTCTAAAGGGGAGAAAAACAAGTGAGTTGCATGGATACATCACACGTTCTTTGGTATTTTGAATTTCCCGTTTTTTTCTCTGTATTATTGCGAGTCATGTAGAACGGAAAAAAGAGATTTAGCCCAACACAGTCGGTTTTGGTTGTAGGGAATTAGCCCGTTACTGTAAAAAAAAGGGAAACGTCATGATGGGAGAAGTTTGCCAGCCCATCACAATGTTTGAATGTTTCGAAATAATTCCCCCAAAAGTGGGTACTTTGCACGAGGGGAGTCGCTATTGACGATAGCAGACACCGGAGACAAAGTAAGTCGTGGAAAGTAATATGGAATTATGGACCGAAATTAGCTCCTTATCGGTGATGGAACAGTGAACGCACGGCTGGCACTTGATGGGGCTTTTTTCATCCCGTAGTTTGTTACAAAATCCTCTCAATTTAAACACACAAATAGAAGAGCACCCGTTCTTGCAACCTTAACAGAACCGAAAGAATACCATTCCGACTTCCAACAGTGCTTAAAGAGAAGTAGTTGAATGAGGATTTGCTGTGGCGCTTAACCTTACACCGAGTAGGTAATAAACATTCAAATTGAACCAGTACCAGCTGTGTGATGAAGTTTGAGCGATTTTCGGGAAGATTTTGCACAAACCTGCCACAGCAATAAGCGCGCGCGCCCGCTGTCAAATGCATCCGTCGACGTCGGGTATGCAACATCAAAGCCATCGCGTTTTCCATCGCGCACACGCCATAAAAGAAACGATTTGCCCGCGGCATGTGTCAAGCGTTCCCGCAAACGGTAAAAAGGTAAAACCGTTTATTTACGTTTGATCATTTAAAAAGAAAAAATCATTGTTTTGTTTTACGCACACTTCCCGAACAGCATCAAGAAACCAAACTCCAAACAAAAAACCATTCCCAAATAAACTACAGAAACAGACAGCAATGGAAGAGCGCACAAAAAC
The DNA here is from genome assembly GCA_002091835.1 of Anopheles maculatus. Lineage (NCBI taxonomy): Eukaryota > Metazoa > Arthropoda > Insecta > Diptera > Culicidae > Anopheles > Anopheles maculatus. Next base: position 165,457 of record KZ061566.1, on the reverse strand, counting down.
ACAACCGTAAAGAACAGAGCGAACTGCATGAAATATTCAGATTGCGTTTATGATGCGTGAAAGCAAAAATCTTCCCAAGACACACGAGACAGACGAACGGGATGTGGGATGGAAAGAAAATGTGCCACCCCCCATCAAAAAAAAAAAAGCTTCATACCGACCAACAGCACAAAAACGCACGCACGATCAGAGCCGCAGACGGTCTCTTCAACAGTGAAAGTTCATAAAATTTCAACGTTGCATAAAACGGTTTGTTTTACTTTTTCTGGGGTTTTTATTTGTGCCAAGCCATTGTGCGAAGCGTGCAAGAGATGAAGAGAACTGTAGATCCTTTTCCTCTCTTGTTGGTTGTTGTTGTTGGCAGAAACATCAGGAAAACCGGTGTGTGCACATGAGTACACTTTGAAAGAACGCGGCTTTGTTGGCTGTGTGCGCGTTTCGGTGTGCCTGGCGTATCTTTTGGATATGGATATGGATTTCGTGCCGGGCAAAGTACGGTGGGATTTAGCGACGTCACTGTGTTCCTGTTCATAAATTGCATTTAGATAACGTTTAATGGGCCTGCTCCATTTGCCTTTTTGCGTTAGGTAGTTGACGTTTGGGGTGGCTTTTTATCTTATATAGCCTTAAGATTTACAGAAGAATAACAAGTGTAGTGGTAGGTTGCTCGGACAGTGTGGGATAGAAACTTTAGGTTTGGTTGAATGGAGACTAAAAAGTAGTTTCAGAATTTTGGAGAGTGTTCGGTTGTATGCGAGAGAAAGAAAGAGAACGAGTTTCGTTAGGTGAAATTATACATTCAGCTCGTTCGCGTTGGCATGCTGCCTATAGTTGAAGTTCCTGGTTTTGGACGTCAAAAAACTTTCCCTGATGGTTATGACACAATTTGACGGTTAAACAGTATTTGTATGTTGTGTCCACAGCAGCTCTTTATATAATAAGATGCAATTTGGATCGTTGCCAGCGTCGAGAAGCTCTAGTTTCTTCTTTCATCAATGGCGTCAACGGATACCCTAATCTACTTACTCACCATACAAACCGTCTTACTTGGCACATGATCTTTTTGCAAAATTATAAAAACACACAACTCCATAGCAAAAGCGAATAACATGCCTGTAATTTTGCAAAACTAACAAACAGATCTTGCTCCCCAGCAAATGCTTCTCACTCAACCTAAGAACGTACTGGCTCCGTATGATAGTGTCTATCTTCTAGAAATTGTGCCCAGCTTCTGGGAGAATCGTTAGTTCGGTTCGGTGGACACAAATTTCGCCCACGGCGCAACAACAACAACAACTAGCACACTAGGCCAGTCTCGGTCCGTTGCTAAACGATCCGTCCGTGTCGTGTGTTGCAGCCGCCATGCTTCATAATTCACGAACTGTCACGATGGTGCAGGAGATAAATTTTCGGAACCATCCAAACACAAACATCCGTTGTGATTTTAGCAGCACGATGACACAGAGTCGCTTGCCCGTCCCTCGCCTAAACAAACTTTCCCATTCTGAGCGAGCTTTGGGTAAGTGTGGCGGTGGGTTGATTGAAAAGCGACCCGGCTTGATGGGATGGTAGCTTTTCGAAGAAAATGAATGTACTGAGGCGATTTGATATGTACGATTTTTTTTTTTTATAAAAATTGTTTATTTAAAAAACAAATATAAAAACACAAGTTTATGTTGAGAATGGTGGGGTACATGTAAGGACGACGTACAGGTTTTACAATGAACATCTAAGGATATTTTCATCAATCACAGCATTGTTGTTTCCAACAATGTGGATGATGTAGTTTGCAAACAAACGTAGGATGGGAACTCTCTTACTTACGCTAATGTGACTTAAAACAGGTAAGAGAAGGGATGGGAAGTTAAGGTTATGGTTTGGGACGATGGCTTCTATAGCCTGCATCAGTATGCTCCAGGCACTAGTTACCCTAGAGCACAGGGCAAACCTGTGCTCCAGAGTCTCTGTCCGGGAGCAAACTGAGCAGGCTGAGGACGAACGATTCATCCTGTTCAGCAGCAATCCGTGCGGCACCTTGTTGTGCGCCATCAGGTATAGCATCGAGCGTTGGACGGATGATAATTTGAAGCTTGACACGTTTTTCCAGACCCTTAGCCAGTCAATGGAAGGTGACTCCATTGCCACTTTGGTATCTGGAAGTCTGTCGATTATCACTCGTCGTAATCCCTTCGTTGTGATAGTAGTTGCCGGAAGGTATGCCAGCTGCTGGATCACCGTCCGAAGGCACGGATATGTTGTGGAAATGGAGCCTATATTCGGGGGATTGCCAGCACAGGCAATGTGTTGAGCCCCGACTTTTAGGCATCCTTGTTCTGCAACATACCGATTCACCAGCAGCGCTGGTATGGTGATGGCAGGAATGTGCAGATTGAGCCCGCCTCGACTGCGTGGGAGAGCCAATTGGGGCAATGGGATTCGAAACCCTCCAGATCCATCCCATAGGAAAGAACGCACCGTTTTAGAGACCAAATCTATGTCCATTGACCGTGCGCCACACACTGATGCAATAAACCATAGCTTGGGCAGAAGAAAGGTATTAAGAAGCACCACCTTCTGCGCCAAATTTAGGTGTCTAACGCGATGCAGCCTGACCAAGTGACGGAACTGTTGAATGACGTTTTCCCAGTTATGCCCCATGGCCTCCCGTATATTGTTAGTAAACAATATGCCAAGCAGGCGAAGCCGTTCTACTTCCCGTAACCAGGGAACATGCATCGGGGTGGTTGCTGTGATGTGCCCTATGTCCAAACAGGTAGTTTTTTCGACGTTTAGTTTCGCCCCAGCGGTTCTACCAAACGCCTCTATAGCGGCTTTCACTGCCTCGAGTTTGGGAAGGGAGGTTGTCACCACCGAGATGTCGTCAGCATATGCGTTGATCAGGTCATCCTGATCACAGCAAATACTTTCTAATCTGGTGATGAGCGGATTAAGGTAGAGAACAAATAGGTGCATGGATAGAGGATCGCCCTGTCTGACAGAGCGTTGGATGGAAAAGGAAGGAGAAAGGTTACCATTCACGAGGATACGGGAAGAGGATCGTTCACCAATTGTTCGCAAAAGCCGCACCAGCCCCGGATTGAAGCCCAGAGAAGACATAGTTCGCCACAAAAAACTTCTATTGACCCTGTCAAAGGCCTGTGAAAGGTCAAAGGAAACGAGCTTACCACACTTACGTTGATTCTTGAGATCAACCACCCGCTCCTTAACAGAGAGCACCGCTTGAAAAATGTTGCAAGGTTTGTTGCTACATTTTTGCGCTGTAGATATTATCCCCCACTTCCTGATTATTGAATCAAGACGTAGTTTGACAATTCTCGACAGTAGCTTGTAGTCTGTGTTAAGAAGGGATATGGGTCGAAAACAGGAAACGGAGCCCGTACCACCTTTTTTCTTCACGAGAACTATGACACCGTCAACAAAGTCTCGCGGGAACCTTCCTTCAAGAGCTTCATTCAAAATGAGATGTAATTCCCTGTGGATTATCTCGTATGTACGAAGATAAAATTCCTTGGGTATCCCATCAGGGCCAGGAGACTTTCGCGACGCAGATTTTTTAATTGCATCGAGGATTTCATCTGGTGTGATCTCCACCATGCAACTATTATTGGTAGTACAATCCTCTGGAATGATTTGGTGGCAGGTAAACGTGTCGTCCGTAGGTAGGTCTTCGTCAGAGTATAGTTGTGTGTAGTATGTGTGAATGTGTTGTCTGATGTCCCCTTCTTGATCAATCACTCTGCCATCTTCAGACAATAGTTTGTCAATAACGGTGCGAGTTCGCCTGCGTTCCTCAAGTTGAAACGTGGACACACTCTCACCAGCAACACGTGTCTCGTTTATGCGTGTGTACTCTTTCTGTCTCGTCTTCGTTTTTTCGCTTACCTGATGTTTCTGGGTCAGGATTTACGGCAGGAGGTGTGGGGGAAGGAACTCGAGGAAGTTTGAACACGGCAACCGCTAGTGCCTTAGTGCTCTCCTGTTCCTTTTGATGTGCTGTTGATGTCGATGCTGCAGGTGCGATGCTCGGGTCCATCGATGCTACCGTAGGTACCACGGTCGGAGCCTTCGGTGTCATCGTCGGAGCCTTCGGTGCAACAGTCGGTGTCACCGTCGGAGCCTTCGGTGCCATAGGCGGTGTCACGGCCGGAGCCTTCGGTGCCACAGTCGGTGTCACCGTCGGAGCCTTTGGTGGTACGTTCGGAGCCTGTGGTGCTGCACTCGGTGCCTTCGATGCTTTTGGAGCATCCTTTGTTTTGGTGTGTTTGGGTGCTGTTGCTGTTGGTGCTGCTTTTGTCACTCCAGCGTACGATGATCCTTGCTTAGCCAAGCTGCGCTTGCTCTGCATGCATCCCATGCCCGTGTGTTCGGGCATTAAACAGTACCGGCAGTACGGATTTTGCCCATTATACGTTATCGTGGTGCGCTCGTCCGCGATGGTAATAGATGGTCCGATTTGGAGTGTCGGTGAGCGGAGGACAATTTTGACCACGATGATCCCGGTTTTTTTTCCCGGCACTTTGCTCTCGGGGCCGTACTCCGTTTCCTTGATCGAAATGATCTTTCCGTAACAAGACATTGCTGCAGCTATTTCTGCTTCCGTGACGTACGGTGGAAGCTCGTGCAACCGCATTTCCGTTGCACCGTCCTCCAGCAGAATTGGCAGCGGATAGGATGTTCCATCGGTTGTGAGGAAATGCTTCCCCTGATGTTGTGCGACGATCAGTTCCGCTTGTTTCATTGTTTCCGTCTCGACGTAAACAACTGCCGTTGAGGTGCACATCTGTATTCTTGTGACGACCTCTCCAGCTTTCAGTGTATCGACAATAAAGTCGATCACCTCTTCTCGGGAAGGGCGTTTCGGAATCCCCTCGTACACCAGTTTGAATGTGTTGGCCCTTATGGGCCTTGCTTTAATTGTCTCCATGACAAAATATTCGCTCGATTAGAAATGATAAGTACTCTTGCTGTGAGAGAAAAAACACGTCCGATCGATTCCGCAGCCAAGAGCAAACTACCCCTGGCCTAAACAAACTTTCCCATTCTGACCGAGCTTTGGGTAAGTGTGGCGGTGGGTTGATTGAAAAGCGACCCGGCTTGATGCGGATGGTACGATTTCGAAGAAAATGAATGTACTGAGGCGATTTGATATGTACGATTGAACTTTCAAGGAGAGGACATTTCGGTTGAAGAAATGTTACTAAATTTTATTTTGGTTTTTCTAAATCGATTTTAGCATGCTTTTTTGTCTTGCTTCTCATGTTGTTGTCACGACTCATCTCCCGGCTGGAAGAATGTTGATGGCTTTGCATAGGGTAAAGTGACATTTTTGAGATGTCATGCCTAGTGGCACGGAACAATGATGATATTTAGGAAAATTTCTGCCTGAAACAGTGCCGAGCATGACACGGTTGCGTCACTGTCGTGAATGTGGAGCATGTGCAGCGAAATGTGTGCCCCCGATTCTAAGGGTAGATGTGCAAGTGTAGGTCATAATAGAACATGATCTATCGTTGGCTTCGTTGATTGATGTTTGTTCGTGAAAATGTGGTTGGCTTAATCGTAAGTTACTTTAAGTTTTATGTGCTGATAGAGGATAGTTGCAGTATTTAGGTCCTTTTTGAAATGTGTTGTAGGGTGTATTACGCTGTTTATTAATATTAAAATGTTGGATTGAATAAAAATATATTTTTTAGCTTCAACCCAAAAAATGAAGCTTTGAAAATATTACAAATTAAGGCTTATGCGATCTTTATGGAATTACTTAGAGAATCCATCTTAAATCCTGACATACTTATACACGCAATTATCTCTAAGTGGTTTTATGTGTTCGTCGAAATGTAAACTGTTAAACAAGATCGAACCTAGGCTTGCTTATGTTATGACAACATTCGTAACAATGATTGGCGCTCGGAATCGCTACTATTTGATTGTGATTCCGTTGTAGGAACTGGTTTTGATTCCATTTCCACTTTGAGAATTGATTTAGATTCCGGAAACAATGCTAGATTCAATCTTGATTCTAATTTCGGAAGAAATTCCGGAACCGATTCAGATTCCAACTCTTTCAGATTCGAGAATTTGGGATGCGAAAAAACTATTACAAGGCAAATTGATTCTGATTCTAGAACCGATTCTGATTCCAGAAACAACTTCATTCCGATTACGGAACCGATTCTTATTCTGAATCAATTCCGATTCCAGAACCAACTCTGAAATCGATTCTTTAACCAATTCCGGACCTACCCTTCGGAGTTGATTCTACAAAATTCGTAGTTATCTAGAATTGGTTCCTACAAAGCCCTCAGTCGTCCATCACAAAATCCTAATAGGTCTCCATATTTCAGATCTACCACGCTTTCTATCATCACCATTTACATCTTCGATCGTGACTTTTTTATGACCCCCAAGCATATTTACAAAAAAGGCTCCTGCACACCTTACAATTAATCTGCATGAATAAGAGGATTTCGTTATCTTCTAACATAGTACATGTCTCAGATTAGACGAGAGCCGCGTGCCTCATAAAGTATTCATCCACAAAGTTCAGGTGAGATTATCTAGTGCGAGGAAAAGCACGTCTCGGTAGACGGGTCTAGTTCGCCGACGATACTCTTTGGTGTTAATTTTCGACCCACCTGATATGTGACATAAGTTATGGTCAAGCCTGGTAGGTCTGGTAGATCAAGGTAGACAATAAAAGATATTTGTACTCGCTACAACACATTTGCCCAATATCTTCGAACTTCGGACGCTTCGGACTAAGCCGTATAGGTAGTTACCTAAATATTAAGCCTTAATAATTCTTCATGCCCCGTTCCCCCATAGTGAGGACTGACTATCCAACTATGCGGTAAAAATAAGTCTAGTAAGCCAGAAATGGCAGGCATGACCTAAGAGGTCGTTAGGCCAAGAAAGAAGAGAGAATTCTTCGTGCCAGGACTACTGCACTTCTACGAGATTCTCATCTTGAAATCAACAGTAGGCAACTTTGGGTGTGAAGTAAACTTTTTCTTCTTTTGTACTACTTCCTCAGGAGATCTCGATCTGCCATGTCGCCCCTTCCTTGATTGTGACTGTGTGGCTGTGCTTTAAGATTAGTTGTTTTTCAGTAGTTTATAATTCAGAATTATTTGTTTTACCTAAATCTTTACTAAAGAATTTACAATTTATTACTAAATATATTTTCTTAATATATTTACTTATCCTCGTGCCTTGAGAAACTACAAAGAGTTTTAGGTAAAACACCCCCAAAAATGAAGCTTATGCAGATGAATTCTGCTGCAAAAAGTATTAACCCGTTTTTGTTGTTCTACCTTATTTATTTTCAATGTAACTCAACTACATTGCTCAAGATGTCGATCGATCTGACCGTACTTAAGTAAATAAGGAGAAACATGACTTATGATTTCCATAAACACAATTTGCACGAAACAGCAACAAAACACCAGACCGCTAAATCATTCCGCACGATAAGTTTTAAATTGTCCTTCGAAACCGTATGCTGACACACATTACCAAGAAGAAGTGAGAGAGAATATCAATTTCCAGGAAAAATAATTTCCTTCTTTTCTGTGTGTTTGTTTGCCATCACCACAGAGAAAGAGAGAAAGAGAGGCAGAAAAAAACTGCACGCAACTTTACAAAAGATGCTCCGTGGTTGGTATCCTTACTTTTTTTACTCGTTTTCTTTCGTCCTTTCACAGAGTCGCGTTTCAAGGATTTTTTCCTGAGTACAGTGCCACGGGCAGGAAGGAGTTGGTACGCTGGGACGCTATTTTTGTCATGCCAATAAATATTGGCGGATAATAAATTGATTTCAAGTGACATTTATGTCGATTTATGGTGAAATAAGATGTACGGCATTGGAGCGCTGAAGGGTGTGCCTAGCGCCGGCAGGGCAGACAATAATCGAGACTGGCCGTCCGGTTGGATGGGTCGGGATCGCCTTTTCTTTCGGGAATGGGCATGCTGGTAAGCTGACTGTTGATGGGAAAGTCGCATTGCAGTATGGTCGTCTTGGAAGCAATGGAATATGCTTTTTTGCTGTTCCTTTTCCTTTTTTTGACGCGTTATAGATCAGACCGAGATTTCTTCAACGGATCGAATGGGAATATTTAAACCGAAGGTGCATAGTGTCACCCAGAAAATAATATTGCAAAATTGATACAAAATTGATATAAATTGATGAAAAAAATCAACTCAATACCATATAAAAGCGAGTTTCATCTGTAACATCATAAACAGGAGTTCTTCATTGAGATGTAGCCTTCCTTTTGCTATGTCCTTTGTCTTCTGTTTTGCCACTCGTTCGACGGTCAAACGTTGTCTGGTCAATTGACTTCGCAGAGCAGGCGAAAGCAATCATGAAATTATGAGCTGGTGGAAAAATTTATGAGCCGTGAAATTGATAAATCGTGCAGATAACTGGGCATCATCGACACGAAACAGGCAGTCCTTATCACAGTTAGAGTGTTTTTGTTGATTCCATTCGACGAGAAGTGATAGGAGGCATATTGCTGTCCATTAATTCGCATTGTTATGTATTAAGCACACTTTAATCTGCCAAAAGTATGCTTCCCAATATTCTAGTTAATAGTTTTGTAATATGTTTTAATGTATCAATACCGTATAAATGGTTCAATTTATTTTTTATTATATTTTCCTTTGATATATCACTGCGGAAAATACGTTTTCCCGAGCAAACATTCAATATATGTGCCCCGGGAAGTGTTTACCAGTCGTAACTCACACACACAGTCAGTCACCATGGCAAGCTACTGCAGCACATAATCATAACAGCGACCTAACCCGAGGCCATTTTACAGATCTGCAGCTATACTGTAGCGCAGCAACACATTTCTGATGGCGATTTGTGTTAACAGCTCACGCATCACTTGTCGGCACGATCCGGCCTGACAAATGGCCATAAAATATGAAAGTGTTTACGCTAGTTACAAACATGACGACGATGGCGCGTGGCCGTTACCGGGTGAAATCGATAGCGATTCGATGGATTTAAGGAGGGCTTTTAAGAAAATTGAGACTTTCGGCTAGGCCTTCGACAAGCGCACCAACGGCTGTACGTAACGTAGCCCTGTTTTAATACAGCCATTTCAATGCGGGCAGTGTTTTACGTTTATTTACGAGCTACCAGCACATGAAATGCGGATTTAGTTGCGTAAAAACATGTCCATTATTCACATCATAACAGATTTCGTGATAGCTGTGTTTTGCGTGCGATATTTGCTTAGAAAGTAAACCAATCCAATTAATGGTTGGCATAATGTTTTCTTCCATCCCACCAGGTAAATGGCTTGAGAGTTTTATTGTCATATTCGTTATCACCTTTGAAATGTACCTTCCCACCACTTATCATTTCTATTTGGTTTTGCAAATCAGGCAAGCAAACAGGACTTAGGTAAGTGTCGTAAACGATTTGCTTTGCTTTATTTTTGCCGGCACCATTTCCCGACAGTCGTTAGCGAGATTGTATCACTAAACACCTGTTGGGTGAATGGAGTGGAGCGATAAAATTATCAACAAATCGTTACTTCTGTCGCGGAAAAGTCTTTCTGGGAGCGAGAATGGCATAGCCATTATGGCGTTATATGGAAACATTCACACACTTAACGGCGATAGGATTTCTTTTAAAATGACATTAAGATAGATTTTATTTTGAAGGCTATTAATGATGATGTTGGGGTATGAAATGGATCCTTACGTCTCTTAGATTCAATGTTTAATGTACATTTATTTACCCAGGGTTAGCTGCAATTTTCAATCATTTAAGGACTTTTATTCTATAAAGTCAGCCAAGTCACTTTTAATAAGAAAGTTAGAAGCATTGCCTACACCATTGCAAAATTGAGGAAAATCTGGTTTTCATGGCACTGTCTATTGCCACTTGCATTGATTTTCCTCTCATAAGATCGAAAAACTTGATCAACTTGAGTTGATTTCAAAATGAACTATTGTATCGTCAAACCACTTCTGAACAAGATATTTAAATCATTTTCTTCAGCTATGCAAAGAAAATCTAAAACAAAGAAATTTTAATGATTTATAGATCAAACTTCCATAATAACTTCGTAATAAATAGATAACATATGCACTAGGATTTTGTTTGCAAATTACGTGGATAAATAAAATGCATCAGTATTGAAGATCTAATTAGGATAACTGTGAGCTGATTTGTTTTAATTTTGACCAGGATTTGAACTCTCTTCCACAAAAATGGACTCCTCATTCTCAGAAGACCAACGGGATCGTAAGCTAGTAGGAAATTAGTCTAGAGTAGAGATGAGAATAACAACTCTTTTTAAAGAATTAATTCATTCTCACTCCTTCACCTTAGCGATTCGAATCGTTTAACAACTCAACGGCGAACTCTCAAAGAGTTGTTATACGTTTTGAATCGCAAAAGAGTTGTTAAACGATTCGAATCGCGAATGAGTTGTGAAACGATTCGAATTGCTAAAGAGCTGTAAAAACTCTTTGTGGAGAGTTTATTCAACTCCTTCTTTGGGAAGATTTAAATCAATCATTCACTCTTACACAGTTCGCACCACACTAGTCTAGAGATCTCGGAAGGTCTTTGTAATAGTCGTCTAGCTAGTCGACATTCTTATTGCTCTGAGCTTATTTGACTTAAAATGTTTGATCAGAGCTTTTGTGATACAACTTTCCTTCCTATGTAGTGTCTTTTTTCATGTCCTACTCACTAGTGTTCTCTTATATCTTTCTTCATTCTTTTCACTCTTTTTATCCTTATTTGTGCCTCTACGATTGGTTTGTGCTCTGATCGATCACTTGGGCAATCAACTCGTAAGGATCCAACGCTTCATCAATAAGGGAACGTAATAAGCAGATTCTTCGTAATTTTCTGAGATGAAGCACTGCGCACCTTCAGCTTGATGAATTCTTGAAGAAAGAATTTTTATATGATTATGGTAGGCGTCTTTGTTGTTACAGTCTGAATAAGTGTGTCAGGCGCATTCAATTTACGTCCAAAAACTCTGTTAACCCATTGCTCTAGTGTAGTTCATAAGATTCAAGAGATGGATCAAGCTGTTGGAAGGCCTTAGGCCCGTATCAGATAAAGGCAGCGAGGTCTGAGAATTCGAAATACCTAATACGCCTTGTTGGAAACATAATAACAGTAGAGATAATCTTCAACTGATTACGTCAAACTCCTTTCATGTTTCCTCCCAATATCTTAAAACGCATTGCTCTAGTATTTTGCAATGTTCTAGTTGGTGCTATGTGTACTTGTTTTTTAAATCATCCTATTGAATTCAACCTACCCATAACCATATCATAACGAATATGGAACGGTCTTAAACTTTCAAGGGCCCGATACATATTGACTGAGGTTGATAAGCCCTTATGCCTCGTATACGTACCTCAACATCAGAACGGCCTCTGTCTTTGGGCTTGTCAACGGATTTGATGTCATTAACTTCTATTCTGCTAATGAACTTCAAAGAGCTTGATCCACAACTGAACCTAACTTCAACTTACGAACAGATTAATAAGATCACTATTAAATTACAAATGATAAATCAAATGGCAGTGTATTGAAAGGTTTGAAGAACGAATAACTCCTTCAAATTTAATAATTAGCTAATTCTCCTCAATGTTCAGGTGCAGCTAAAAGTAATATCCTTTTTTTTTCTAAATTTTTTGCCAAGAGGTGTTGATGTTCATATGAGAATTGGCCCCAATCATAAAGGTGTGTAAGTGGAAGTTAGTCAAAGCGTAGATTCATTTCGAGGCGCAAAGAGACAAAGCTTTTAATTTAAAATCTTATATCCATTCAACCCTTACACTAATTCTATCAAAACCTCAACCATTTAGCCGACACTCTCAAAAAACCACCGATGATGTCCTTTTTTCCACTGTTACGCAGTACGCAAACGGGTCGCACTTAGCATCCATCTTTTTTCTGTTGTGGCCCAACAAATGCGACGTTATCCTGTGGTAGCCTGCGGTGCACATTAAGTGTCCCCACTCAATGGTCGCTCGATACGGAAAACCGATTTTTGTGTTTGAATGCTTAATTTGGTCCCGTCCCGGCAATGGCCAAATGTGTTTGTGGTAAGGACTATTAGCATCGTTAGCCGGCCGGTCGCGAGATAAAGGGGGTACCGTGTGCGTGTGTTTGTGTGGTCGCTGAGCTTTTACAGGATACCGTCGATAATGATGGGAATCGGTTCAGATGGCGTGTCTACCAATTCACCGGCGGCCAAGGCGGGCGCTGGGATGGGCTGATGAATATTGATTAGGCATAATTTATTCAGCAACGATTCATTTGCGTCCGGAGCTATAAATAATTCCTCACCCGTAACGAGTTATTAAGTGTGAAGTTAAATTTCCAGGCAAGTGTCCCTTTTTTGCTGTTCTCGGTAGGAAGGATTACGCATCGGTCGGCCAATGTGCTTCTGTGTTGTTTAGGTGGGTTTGCCTGAATCTGAAATTTGTTTCATGATAATCTCTGCGCAGCGTAAGGAAAACGAAACGAAACGGTCTAAATATACGTCTTGGTTTAGCCTCGGACTAGATTGAATATAATTGTGGAAGGAATTAAACAGTCTTATCTTCACCGATTGAGGTCAGGGTTGTTTGAGGCACATGGAATCATAGAAAAGCTTTGAACGGGAGGCTCAAACATTTCATTTGTTTCACAAGCAAATCAAAATCATTCGATTTTTAACGGTTTAGTTCGGTTTTAAAATCAATCCCTTTACCGGACCTTAAAGCAAACTCGCTAAACACATCAGTCCCAAAGCAAAATTCCATCATCGTCTCCCATTCAAAACATTCCGGACAAAAGTAATCAACTCTATCCAGCCCCCGACAAAAACAAGATTTATCGTTTCCTTGTTTTCGTGTCCTGCGACGATGGGACGATCCGTCGACCGTGCGGATAATGCCGTTAAAGAGCGATCCGGGGGTTAAAGGGTAACCCTTCTCCTTCTCCAATGGGCAGGAAATGTGTCTACACCCTTTTCCCTATCTCTAGGGAACTGCCGGGGTGTGATGGTTTGGAGCCGGTTTTCCCCGGGTGCATTCAAAAACTAAGCAACTGACCGTTCGTTAAATTCCATCCCTTTAACATTAATTTCCCTTTCATCTTTTGTGAACCTTTCCTTTCCTGAACCGAGCTGGACATGGCGAACGTAGTTGATGGGGTGCAAGGGTCGAAAGGAAATCAAAGTTATGAAAATGGTTGTACGTTTGCTTGATTGATTTCCATTTAGTTGGAGGAAGTGTGGGGATTGTGGACGAAGCTGCGAGGGTGGTAAAGATTTATTTTCTGCGGTCATAGCAAGAGGGACATGCCACAACTCACCGCCAACTTTTGCTGATTGTTTCAATCGGAACGCTAACGCCCCACTAGTAGGGCGAAAGCTAAAAGGGTCGAAGGATTAATGTGGAAGGTTAACTGTTACTATCTGACCCGAGCAAAATGGCTGTAATTATTGTGGGAGAGGAAGTTTTTTTTTGTTTTGTATCGCCCATGTGTTGGTTGGCAGAAAACAATCAGAGATATGGTTGAATTTGAACGCATTCAGGGTGTCGGTAGCTATTGTTCAATGTGATGAGATTAAGTAAAGATTTGTGTTTGGTAAAAAAAATATCTGACAACATAAATAGCAATTATTGGAAGAAAAAAATTACAGTGATGTAGCACTGGGCAATGGTTGAACTTTCATTTACGATATAATTAAAAATGTTGGTTTTTGTGTTAACGTTTGTGTTTCTTGAAAAGTTACGCTTAGAAGTTGGGCTATCCTACCTTATATAATAAAATTCACATAAATAGATATGGCGGTCCGATGGTAGTGATGCTGGTTTCCGGTCATTGAACCCCATTATGATCGTTCTGGCGTAGAAGGGGTCAATATGTCTAGTAAGTAAGCCATTCAATTGCCGGACAGTTTTTAATTCGAGAAGAAGAAGGTCCTTTCAAACTAAATCTGTATATCTGTGTTACATGCTGCTATAAATAGTCTCAAGACGACTCAGGCCACTCATACATCTCTATTGAGTGTACTCCTTAGATATTGACGTGTGTATTACAAAAGGATTCAGGATCGTTATACTCAGCCAGAGGAGCCGTCTCATTCAACACCAGCAATAACTCCAGCTTTGTTTTCTAGCAGTAGCTAGATAGAGTTTGGAGAAGGCTCTATCTAGGTAAAGAGGCTATCTTTACATGAAAATAAAACTGTTGAATCTTGGAAGAGTCTCATCAGTTCCTTCTGTGATTGATAACCTAAGACACCAGACTACCCTAACTCGTAACTTAACCAGGAAATGTTTGGTGTAGGCCTATAAAGGTTTTAGTCAGGATATTTATAAAAGGGTCCAATGTTTCATATGCTTATGTTTAAATGCACCCAGCTAGAACAATCCAACAGCTCCCTAACTTATAGGAGGCCACATGTTTGGGTGAAATTTCATTATTGCAAACATATTTTTGGCCCAACTTGACGTGTGGCATGACGCTTGATACTTCTTCTTCTTCTTCTTCCTTGGCACTACAACCTCGTGAGGTCTTGGCCTGCTATTGCTAGCTCTCTATGACTTAGTTTTACCCGTAGCTGGATAGTCAGTCCTGCGTACGGGGAGGCGGTCCGCCGGGATTCGAACCCCGGTCCTGCCGTGTGAAGACCGGCGCCGTTATCGTATATACCACCGGGCCGCCGCTTGATACTATTGTAAGAATATATTTCGAACATCAGAGAAGATGGCCAATGTGCAGATGACGATGTGAAGCAAAAAAGAGTCAAGTGAGCAGCAAATACTCTTGGGGCGTTAATTTCTTTTAAAATTAGCACCTTTCGAGATGAGTTCATAATTAAGTCTATTCCAAAATCGTTCAAGGTTCAGGAAATGGAGCTGCGACACTAAGTTGCAAGCACAAAGTTTCTAGATACAATAGTTACTAGTCTTTCGCGAGAAACCGAAGATAAGGTATACTAAGCTTATTGCAAGAGTGTTGGCATGCCATATTTATTACTTCCTTGATCCACTGCTGTAGCTGTACAGTTAGTATTGCTGTATAATTAGTCGAGATGATCTGGAAGAAATTTCGATGCCATCCCTTTTAAACCAGACGGTTACGCTGAGATACCGCACCGTCTCAAGGAATAGGTAGTTGTCGGGATTAAAATGGGAGTCCTTCAAACAAATTGCTATCCTCTTATTTAGGTATTTTTTAACAATAATGTTTATAAAGCAAAGTGTAACGCGGTTATCATAAACTTCATAAATAAAATAGAAATTAAGCCGAGCCCTTTTAAAAATTGTTCGTTGTTTAAAAATGCTGATAGTTAATGCAAGATGTTAAATTCTAGATTTTAATAAAATAAACTGGATAGGTCGGTCGAAACCATCAAGTGTTTGGGATATTTAATTATCCTAAATTTACCTTAAAAAAAAGGTGAAAACACTATCCCGTAATGAATGATGATGAATTTTTCAGTACGAAAAAGGCTGCATGTCTTACAAACATCTGTTAAAAAATGTTTTTAAAATGAGCAACAAACAGCCTCGCAACAATCAAATCCAACCAAACCTCTAAATATTTACATCATTCTGCGTCCTATTAGCTACCTTACAAAACCCTGCCCAACAATCGACAATCGGAATTGCAAAACTTACCCATCAGCTTGATCACTTCTGAGTGGTTGAGAAAGAGATCGAAGTAGCCGGTAACCGGTCGGGGTAATCCACAGAGCAGAACCGTCACCAAGAGCAACCGCCAGACGGTGGAGGACGTTGGCGTCCCGAGCACGTTGCGGAGTGGTTGCCGGAGGGACATGTTTCCTGTCTGCAGCACCATCCTCATCCGCCGAACCAATCGTGAAAGGCACTCTCACAACAACAACGACCGTACTACACACACATGCTACGAACATTCACCGGCAGGATGCAACCATGGTAACCCGGACAGCATCCGGCAGATAGGGATAGCAGCAGCAATGGTGAGTGTGGTAGTGAGTAGTACACAACGCTCAGCAGAAAAGAACACGACGATGCACCGCTTTTATCCGAGAGCTATAAGGTAGGATGGGAATAGCACCGAGGGTGCACACTTTTCATCCTGGGAAGCAAAACACTTGTTACAGCGAGTGTAGTAAAGCGCGTAAGGAACACATTTCCTCCGCCCGAGTGGAGAACAATGATAATATTTACTGTAAACACTTTCAAAACACTGTTGGCTATGGTAGGGAAATTATGGAAAAACATATTAAACATTACTCAATAAAAATTTAAATTTTCACTTAAATTTCGGTACAATTCCACACATCACAATCGCTTCAACTAATTACCGACACAAGGGATCACTTAGGACTCTCCAGAGCTCATTCGTGCACAGAGCACGATTTCAACCATTGTGAGCTTTATTGGCCAGTGGAGACCACTTCCAACCGGAACACACCACACCTAGCCGAATGCCGTTTGGCCGTTCGCAATTACGCACACCGTGTCACCGTGCCTGCCGGGCCTGTTGTTGCAAGTGCTGATGAATATTCATCACGATTGGATTAAAATTTTGAAATTTTAATTACCATCATTTCATTCGAGCACATAATCCGGCATCGTGATACTGTCTGGGGAGATGCAGCGTTGTGACCCGCGAGCACCGAACCGAACCACCTGATAGCCTTGGTTTGGCTCATCCAGGCCGAATTTCACCTAATGAATTATTTCACTCACTCATCCCCTTTTTGCGACATAGCGGACAGCTGACACATGGTGGAGGACCGCATTACGGGCAACGGAATCGACGAGCCGGCTCATCGCTTGTTTTCGCTTGTTCGCAATTAGATATTAATGCACGTACAAAGCCGACACCGGCACCGGGGTATGATTAATTTGCGTGTAATTTGATTAAAAGTGTGGTTCACATGGAAATTGCTTCAACGATGCAGCTACTTGACGCATCATCCAAGTAAACCGTAATCCCTTTTTCGCTGCTCCAACTGAAATCGGTTGCCAGGGAAACACGAAAACATGCTTGAGGAGCTTTTCCTGGAAGAGGTGTGTGCTCCTTCCATTCGCTACACTACACTTTAAACCGACCGAACCGAACCAATCTGCTGCTTTCAACGATTTCGCTGTTTTTTTACCAAGTGACACTCTCGTTTGTCACCGTTCGATTGAAAGCTGATATAAAAAGAAACACACGCACACTGACACACGCATACACAAAAACCCCTACCGGCACTGATTGCTACTTCTTGGAACACAAATCCACCAAGCCTTGTTGGCCGCAACAAGAAGCGTGACCTTCCGTATTCGCGCGTCGTTTGAAACTGGCACGAAACAACATTCCGACTCAACGGTGAACCGAGCCAGGACACGAAGGACATCCCGGACGCTAGCTGCGCAAGCGCAACCACTCTCGACATTTCCCCTTTTTTACCGGCACAAGAAAACTGCATTCCCAAACATTACCGAGCAGCGTCGAGCGTTGCAAACTTGTTGATTCTACAACCTGGCGTCTCCACCGAATGCTCCGGATGAGTTTTAGACCACTTTCACCGATTCCCGCTCGAATCCGAAGTAATAAAATTGCCTTTGCCCACTCACACGTGTTTACATCACTCGGGTGAGGAGTGGAAACGACTGGAGAGGGGGTGGGGAAGGATTCCATTCCGAGAAGGAATGAGTGAAGGCGGGTGGCAAAAAAGCACGTGTCAGGTTTCCGGCATTTCGCTCGGTTTGGTGTTAAAACGGCATGGCAAATCGCACACCGGAGAATGCCGGCGGTACATTAGCATGCCGCTTCGCGTGCCAGTGTGTGGGTGGGTGGGTGGCTAGCGCCGGTGTAAAATAAGATGAGCTGGTACGGTTGCCGGTTCAGCCACCCCTTTTGTGTCTTTCGGGGTGTGTTGGTTTTTTGTTTTTGTTTGTGAGTGGATAAATAATGCATATTTGCAACACGAGGGGATAAAAATGAAGTGACAGTTTTTTTCTTGCTGTTGCTGCTATAAACGATAGTTTAGAAAGGATGAGGCAAGGTACGATGAAATTTAATTTACATGTTTAAGAATTCACAATTGCAATTGTGCTTGTAACAGCACGTTTAGGAATGTAAGTGCTTGTAGCAACATAGTTTTATTAACATAATTTTCATTTTTGCTGTGAAATATGTTTTGCATTTTTTTATTTTTTCATGACAGCATTCTTGCACACTTTTTTTTTTTTTTTTTTTCATTTATTTATAGAGGCTTTGGGTCTCATAGACCTCATTCGCCTCTTTTCTGTCTATTGTTACATGTGTGGTACAACTATTGCGAGTGTTGCTAATCTATTACATGAAATTCTTATATTGGTAAAACTATTGGATTTAAATTTCTCGGTACAGGTTGCTGATGCGTAAAAATCGGATGAGGCGGTTCTGCTGTTGTTTGTCGGGTGATAGTATGATGGCTAGGTCAGTATCAAGTTGGCAGGTGACTCGGTGTGTAGTGTATCCATGGCAATCGGTAAGGATGTGGCGGACCGTAATGTCGACGCCACAGAAGCTGCAAAGTGGTGGACTGGATCTATCGAGAAGGTAGGAGTGTGTCAGGCGGGTATGACCGATGCGAAGGCGGGAAAGGACTCGTTGGATGTGGCTGGAATCGGGATCATCCCAAGGTGCTGTGTTGTGCTTGATGGAGCGGAGTTTTGTAGAGAGGTCTAGGTTGTGCCAAGTGGTGTTCCAGTGTTGAGCGACTATTGCGTTAGTGAAGCGGATGGTGTCTCGGCGTGAAAGAGCGCTGTGTGGTTCGGCTGGACGGAGCCGACCGTCGTTGGCAAGACGATCGGCTTTCTCATTTCGCATGACGCCAGGTCCGGTCAAAAGCTTTAGAAAGGTCAATGATTGCTAGATCTATGTGGTGGTCTCTACTGCTGGCTTTATCTAATAGATCGTCCAGTTTGGCAAAGTACGTTTCCGTACCTTTACCACACCGGAACGCATGCTGGTTAGTACTAAGGAGATTACGGTCTTCTAGTTCCTGTGTTAATCTACGGTTTACCATCCTTTCCAGCACCTTACCTATGCAGTTAAGGAGCGAGATTGGACGGTAATTGTCTATTTCATTAGAGGATTTTTTAGGTTTAGGGATCGGTACGGTTAGGCTAGATTTCCAATCCGCCGGGATATTCCCGGTGGACCAGATACTATTGTAAATGTTAAGGAGTGTTAGTTTGGCATGCGGGGGAAGATTTTTAAGGAGTGGATAACCTACATTGTCAGGGCCTGAAGATTTGCCCTGACATTTTCTAAGGGCCCAGTTTAGTTCTGCTATTGAGAAAGGTCTATTGTATCTATGGTTAGTGGCATCTACTTGGGGAAGGGGGATTTGTTCTGTGGTGAGTTTGCGTCTACGGAATTGTGGAGAAAAATTGTCTGTAGCCGAAACGTTTGCAAAGTGTTTTGCAAACGCTTCAGGTACTTCATCGGCAGGAATGGTGGAGGTGGGATCGGAGGGTTGATTTAGAATGATGGGAGCATGGGAGCGTTGGTTGCGGCCCGAGAGCACACTCACCCGCCGCCAAAGCTCCTTACAGGTCAAGAGAGGGTTGACATCAGCAACAAACTGATTCCAACTACTCTCTTTCGCTGTACGGATGGCTTCTTTGGCAAGGCGATTAGCTTCCCGATACCGTTCAGCTAGTATGGGTGTGAAAAAATTGTCAGGGATATGGCTGGCACGGCGGAATCGGCGTAGAGCAGCGCGGCGGACTTTAATAGCCTGCGCGACTGTCTCATTCCACCAGGGGACATTTCTATTGGGGGATGTATTGCCTTTGGTACGGGGGATACTAAGGGAAGCTGCTGTTTCTATGGTTTGTATGAAGCGGGAAATGGGAGGGTTTTCGTCAAGGGGAAGATTGAAGCGGATTTCTGTTTGGTATTTTTCCCAATCAGCCTCCTCATACTTCCAACGAGGACGTACGAGCGATGGCTGAGAGTGAAAGGTACTGCGAATGAAAAGTGGGAAATGGTCACTGTTGTGTGTGTCTCTGTCAACGTCTATGTGGAACTGTGGTGCCATGGAAGATGATACCACACAGTAATCAAGGATGGAGCTTTTCCCGTCAGTAGGGGAAACGCGGGTTGGGGTTTGGTTGTACAGGACTTGTAAATCTACGGTAGGGAATATACTATCTAAGAGGTTGCCACGGGAGTTGGTAAGGGGACAACCCCAAGTGCTGTGTTGGGCATTAAGATCTCCGAGGAGGATCAATGGATAAGAGAGCTGAGAGAGAAGGATGGGAAGATCGTTTTGTATAGGAGATAGCTTGAGAGAGGGAGATAGATACATGCAGAGAATGGTTGTTTTTATCGGGGATGCTATTTGTACGGCTACTGATGGGATTGAGGTGGTTAGTTCTACTTTTTTAGTTGGAATGTGCTTAAGAACACCTAAGCACACATTGTGATGAGGATGGGTAGGATTTATGTTAAAAAACCAGTTATAGTTCTTGAAAGGAGTGTTAGAAAGAGAGGGAATGGCTTGAGTTTCTTGTAGGGTGATAATGCTAGGATTATGTTTGTTAATAAGGAGTTTTAATTCATCTATGTTATTTCTAATGCTTCTAATATTCCAGGATAATGCAAAAATGGGGTTTTGGTTACTGGTGATTAAGGGATTTTGGGGATCGCCCGTAATGGAATGGGCAGGGGATTCAATTGTAAGGTTGAAACAGAAGCTAGATAAGGAATAAAGGGATTTATCTAGCTAGGTTTCTTCTTTTTCTTACTACGGGTGGAAATGTGGGAAGGAGAGGGGATGGGGTTGGTGTTTGGGAGAAGGGGAGAGAGAGGATTGAGGGTGGCAATGGGGATGGGAGTTTCCTCTTCCGAGGAGGGGGAGCCCTTATTCCCGCGGGCTCGCTTGCGGGTGGTGGAAGTGGAGGAGGTGGTAGAGGCCGCGTCTGAGTCGGTCAAAGTTGTGTCTGTCTCTGATTCTATTGAACTGTCGTTTTGTTGTTGTCTGTCTTTCTTGGTGTTTTGTTTAATGATGGATTTCATCAATTTACGTTGGTCATGTAATTGTTTATTAAGTTCGTCTAGGGATGATTGTAATTTGTTAATAAGATCGTCTTGTTGTTTGGTCTTGATTTGTAGGTTAGTAATAATAATGTCTTTTTCGTCCTGAGTCGTTTGTTGTGCGTATGAGAGTCTTTGTTGGATAGGGGAGGAAACTACGGGTAAACTAACTAATCTACGGGCTTCACCATACGAACAGTTATTATCTACCTTATATTTAATTACCGCTTCTTCTTGTAGGTACCGGGGGCAGGAACGGGAGAGGGCGTTGTGGGGTCCTTGGCAGTTCACGCACACGGGATCGACGATGCAGTCTCCGTGGGCAGGCTTACCGCAGTTGGCACAGGATTGGGCTACCTTGCAATTCATTTTGGTGTGACCAAAATGAGTGCAGTTGTAGCACATCATCGGCTTCGGGTAGTACGGGCGGGTAGAAACTTGTAGGGCACCGAGGCGGATGGTAGATGGGATGGAGGTGGCGTTAACTCGGAGCAGGAATATGTTGGTTGGCACTATTTCACTGTTAATTTTCCGGGTAAAACGTCGCACAGAAACAACACGTTGGTCTTTGAGTTCATTAAGGATCGTCTCGTCACTGACGCCCTTAAGGTCCGGGGAATAAAAAACGCACTGAACACTATTAAGGGTTGTATGGGGGGTCACTGTCACTACGGTTCCGTCAATTAGTTTAGTCAGGGATTGGAGGGTGTTAAATTGGCGTTGGCTACGGGTCTTTAATAATAGTTTTCTTCCACTGTCGATGAGTTTACCGGGCTCGGTAAGATCACCAGCGAAAGAGGAGATAGATTTACCAATAATGAAAGGATTTTTAGGAAGGGATGAGCCGTCGGGGGTTTGGAGAACTAGAAATTTCATGTCCCCGCAATTGTTATCCTTATCCATCCACTGAGGGACGGGCCTCTCGTTTCGAGAGGGCCCACCGAGAGGGGGAAAATCCCTCTCGAGGGAAGGTGGGCCTGACATATTAATGCCGGGCCCAGAAAATTCTTGCACACTGACTCGAGCCTATGTAGGTAAAGTTCAAAGGAATTGCACTTCTAAACTTGTAGGCCAAAATCAAGAATTTGTTCGTTTTTGTCCGTAAGTTTCGTTTAGATAGTTTGAATGAGAAATTTATATGGTTTAAATAAAAAACATGTTTGTATGGTTTAAATAAAAAACATTTGTAGGTTACAAATTTCAAAGCTTTTTTTACCAAGTTATTCGAGTCCCACTAGTCATATTGAAAATTTTTCGACGGTCATAAAGCCATAAGACATATAGGCTGATTTTTTGTTATTTGTTGCATGGTTGTTGGCTGTGTTTTTGGCTTGAAAATAACTACGAGAGATTCAAAACTGCAGTCCAGAATTTTAAATTAATGTACAAGTTACAGTGACAAGTCATGCCAGTCATCTAATCGATCTAAGACTTATTGATACTACATGGTTAAATACTAAATTCTCATCAGGTTGCTGCTGTGTGAAGACACGCGTCACATTGACCACTGTATTGTCCCATTTGAGAATTTTCGAATCAGTTAATAATGGGTTTTCAAGCTCAACGCTAAGCTTAATAGTTGTAACGAAGCATATTAACCGAAATGTAAGAGTTCTGAGTGAGGGCAGCGACACTCAGTCCGTTTAAATATCGTAAACAGCACTTAAAACTCTCCTGATCAATACTCAAAAGAAATTTTTTTTGACAGATTCGTATCAAATTTGTTCTAAAGAAGATTTTTGACAGATCTCGTATAAAATCTGTCAAAAATCTGCTTTTGAGTAGTAGTTTAGAGGACTCGCAAAAGGATTGTTGCTTGATGGCTTGCTTTGAAATCTCTTCCACAAAATCGAACAGAAAACGTGATAGATAACTTAAATCCAAATGCGAAAATTTACAAAACCTCAGCTTATCCAATGGTCTATACATATCTAAAACGACGTTGGTGCAATAAATAATAGACCTGACACAACTCAGTTTGTAAGCATAAAAACAAACTGTCTTATTGATTTGCTCGACTATGTTTGCAGTAATAAAATTATACTAGTGTTTGATGTTTCGTCTGTTAATGTTAGCCATATTCCGGATTAATACTATAACAGGCCTATGGCTGGAATGAGCAGCATAACTATAAAGCGGTGGCTAGACTAAAGTTGAGGCAAGCGCGATCTATGAGCGAAAGCTGTCAAATGTCGCGCTCCTGACTTCGCGCCTCGATCCTGCATTGCAGGAAAATTGGATGCGCGAACGCTGATACAGTTTGAATAATTCGTTATTCGCAACTTTAATATTGAATAACTTTTAATTGCGTGGTCCGATTTGGATGGAATGTTCGAGTGAAAATTAAGTTGAATATTGTATTTGCTAAATCTGTTCATTGTTTTCTTCATCTCGCTTGAAATGTTTTCATAATAGAGGTGCTTACGGTTTTATTTTTAAATACTTGCATATTTTAGTTTTACCACATGCGGTGGTAATAATAAAAATAAATGAAATGCGACTGGAAATAAAATAAAAGAAAATAAAAAAAAATATTTAAAAAAAATAAATATAAATATAAAATTCGTTCTCGCGTTCACACGTACGTTGAGCGAACCGGGGCGCAATCGGCCCGTTTGACAGCTTTCGCTCATTGATCGCGCTTGCCTCAACTTTAGTCTAGCCACCGCTTAAGATTTTTTTAAGGCACAGCAAAACTATAAGATCTTTTCTCGAGGCTCGTGCTTTTGACTTTGAGGTTTCTTCGATTACAGATCACTTGGTAGATGAAGTCGATTGCACGGTCTCTTCTACTTCGAGGTTCTTTGAAAGATGAGGGTTGGACGACGAGTCATATTCGACTAAGAAGTTTCTTGCTAAATGAGGTTTAAACTACGAAGACCTTCATGTTTCGAGCTCGTTTGGGATAATAAAAGGATAGTGTTTAAACTATACGCTATCGTAAAATAAAACGTTTTAAATAAAATTCTAATCTACAGTACGTCTAATGGAAAGAAAAAGATGCAGGACGTAGCATTCTCGTAAGTATTTTATTGTCTAGATATTTGAGTGAAAATAATAGCGTCGTATCTGCTATTGTACCTGGACATGACTAAGTTCAGCGATATTCTGATGGCAGTTGCTGCAATGTCGGACAGTTGCGCGTACATCGGACAGTTGTGCAAGTAAAGATATATACTGCAGCCAGAGATGTTTTCAATCGTTATGGAAGTAAGGAACAGGGATGGTCCGTCTAACTGATGGTAAAATCAGTTAGTTAATAGTGATTGCAAGTACTGAATGTCTGTTAAATGTGGTGTAAAAATATATAGTAAGTCTAACAGTTCAAGAAGAAAAGTTCCCTAAAGAACTACCAGACTAGTGAGAACTTGTTTCCTTCAGAGTTGGTTGTTCCATCAAATTCAAATGATATATCTATTGTTTGTTGTATGATAAGGAACTTATGGAGTACACCAACACGAGCTCATAGTTTAACACATCCTAATTACTGCAAAATTAGCAACGTGTAAGCAGGACTTTAGTGACACGTTACACATCTATCTTAATGCAGTCATCAGATTTAGAGAATGAAAGAATTACTGTTACTGGTATTACTGAACGTCAGAAGCTTGTGAGATCGGCACAGCATTGAGCAATCTGCTTTTTCCCTCCTCTAAAATCTGAAGATGTTTTCCTTATCTCTTAATTATAATTGAATTTGATTGTTTTAATGGCTATAGTATAATATAAAAAATGATTGTTGATACTATTTAAATTTAAAAGAAATAATATACAGCTGTATCCCCTCCTAGACGACTTCTCTCGAGACAATGAAAATGTGAAGAAAGGAAATTGAAATAGAAAACATCATTCAAAAATTTCAACACTTACAGAAGCTCATTCAAACGATGTACGAAACATTTGTTTCGTATGATTTACAGCACACCAAAAGTTGCCTCACTTCCGGTAAGCCTGTGAATCGCTTCACATGTGCTAGCGTGAAGCCACCTCATCCTGTGGGTAAATTGGCAGTTTTTCTTTTTTTTTTTCGTTTATTTATAGAGGCTTTGGGTCTCATAGACCTCATTCGCCTCTTTTCTGTCTATTGTTACATGTGTGGTACAACTATTGCGAGTGTGGCTAATCTATTACATGAAATTCTTATATTGGTAAAACTATTGTGCGTAGAATTTAAATTTCTCGGTACAGGTTGCTGATGCGTAAAAATCGGATGAGGCGGTTCTGCTGTTGTTTGTCGGGTGATAGTATGATGGCTAGGTCGGTATCAAGTTGGCAGGTGGCTCGGTGTGTAGTGTATCCATGGCAATCGGTAAGGATGTGGCGGACCGTAATGTCGACGCCACAGAAGCTGCAAAGTGGTGGACTGGATCTATCGAGAAGGTAAATTGGCAGTGCAGTCGGCCGTAAAAGCATTTTGTTTTTAATTCAAATTCTCAGCTTACATCCATTTAGCAAGATGATAGCGTACATCAGCTCATCGTTTTCCCCATGGAAACGGAGGCCCTAATTTTCCATCATCCTGCCAAACAAGCACTTGGCACTTGAGGCACTTGTGATTCCACCGTTCCCGTCCATCCCACTCTCCCATCCACGCACTCATCCATCTAACCACCCATCTTCCATTCCATTCCATCCATCCATCAATCCATCGCTTCGGCACGTCGGCAGTACGAATGTACGCGGCAGCCACAGCACGGAACGCTTGAGCATAAATTTAATGCTCACTTACTTTGGGCTGAAGTGGTGTGCCGTTCTGAACAACACTTGTACGAAATTCGATGACGAGAGGGTAAACATTGGCCGTTGGATTACAGGCCATTTACTTACACACGCCAGCCAGCTCGGCAGTGCCCGCCACCATCCTTTCTTGTGCGATTCGTGCTAGTGAGCGTGATAATTGGTTTTTAACATTCGCGTACATTGGGAATGGGGTATAAGGGACGATTCTTGCGTCTTGCGTGAGGGTTAGGGAAGTGTCCAAGCGGCAGGGAAAAATTGCTTCATTTTCAATCCTTTCTAGCCCGTGATTCCTGCAGTGTGCTCGATGTGTGGTAAATTTTGAGGGTCGGGAGTTATAAGGATGGTTCTTGCAGATTGGAAGAACAGGGCGGTTGTGTTGAAATCATGATTTTTAAGGAAGGCTTTATACATGCTTATTGAACATGAAATATGTTTATCAGAAAACTGACATTTAACTTTTTCTTACATATTTCTGTTTTGTTAAACCGACATCTCTGAAATAAATGTTAACTTTTGGCAACTAATGTATAAGAAATGAATTGATTTTGCTAATTTTTCATTCGGTGTTTCTGTGTCCTAGTTTTTTATAGTGTTCTGAATGATTGAATTATCGAATTTTAGCCATACATAAAGATGTTGAAAATAGATTTTCATATTCAGACAACGAGCCACTACACGAATGTTGAATATCTTGTCAGCTGTTTAGAAAATTGAAAGCTTCTTATTCGTCACAAGTTCTGACTACCTGATAGTGTTGTACGAGCTTTATAATGCAGCTGAAACTGGGAATGAGTACTGAGACTTTATTACCTTGTCACTTACTCGTTTGGAATCTACAATCCATGAGATTGAGCAGAATAGTAAGAAATATCCCGGACCGTTTGCCATTCATATCGTAGGTGAAGTTGCCCGGGTAACAATCACTAGAAATTAGCGACTGACGGCACTTGAATAAAATATCTACGGAAAGATCAAAGAGATTCCTAAATTAATTCAGCTAATAGAGATTCATATAGTGTCTTAGGTAAAGATTCCCCAATAGATCTTATAGAAATAATATGTACCTATGATAAAGTAGCATCTGAGTGATTGAAAAAAATTTAAATATGCGATGTTTTGTCTATTTGATACCTACCTAATACCTAATTAAATATGAGGAGTTGTCTAGTCTAGTGCTACCCTCCTTAGAGACCTTAGCAACCGGCATTTCTTGTGCATAAATCGTCAGTGACTCGTTGTTTTAACACACTGTGCTTGCTAAGCGATAACATCCCTTACTAGCACGTTGGAGACTTTAATGTCTGAGACATCAATTCTAGAGTTAACATTTAATCTAAGTCCTACAACCAGCTTCTGTAAGCCGGGAAAGACAGTTGACTTATATTATTTTTCTCATAGTTTTTAATACAGCCATATGAAGAAGTATGTGTAAGTTATGTTAAAGTTCTGACTCTCGACTCCGTCCTAATATTTCCTACCCCTTATTTATAATCATTATTAATCATTGTCCCAACAACAAGCCACGATGTCGTCATACACGATGCTTCCGGCCAATGAGTTCGATAGTGTTCCCACGGGATGGAACCTCCGACTTTTTTTCCCCCACGGAATTGCTTTCACAGTGTATTTCAGTCGATGTCTCGAAATATGGAGAATGCTTCGCTCAATATTCCGTGTTATCTAGGAATGTCTGACGTCATCGAATGGAGTTAAAGAGGCGAATGAGGTCTATGACACCCAAAGCCTCTATAAATAAACGAAAAAAAAAAATCGAATGGTGTAGCTCCATCCACCAGACAATGCGATCGATGTGAAGTGGCTTAAAGAGGCGAATGAGGTCTATGAGACCCAAAGCCTCTATAAATAAATGATAAAAAAAAAAAAGATGTGAAGTGGTTTCTTCCATAGATCGATGTGATCGCATTGGAATGTCTTTATCCGGTAAACGATGCGATCGAAGGAAAGTCTCCATCCGCATTCTCCAGCTTCGTTTAATAAATGCATGACAAACAATATTTAAACACATTTCCCCCTGAACACCATTTTCTTTTCCTCTTCTGCGCATTGTTATCCTGTAACGCATGTCCTCGCGGTGCGTTTAGCTAAACGGGATAAACAATCTAATTTTCTTAATAAAACGCACCCAATGACCGCAGAGTTTATTAAACCAAATTTTACATAAATCATCAGTTTAAAGCACTTTGTGGCGTAAGTTGACAAATATAACAATCATCAAAGGACCAAGCATGCTGTCTTGTGGAACCACTGATTTGTTGGTGATGGGAGTAGAAAACAATAAGTGAATTTTTACTGTTATTCTTCTGCTAGTCAGATAGCTTGAGCGCCTAAAGCATCGTTGACATCGTATCTACATAGAGACCTTAGCAATCAGGAGTGTATAATTCACAGAGCTGAATTAAGTAGCAAAAACGTTGAATTGACAAGCGTTGGAGAACAGTTAACGATAAGATGTTTATTTTGATGCAACTATAGATGCTATTGCAATTGCTTTTAGGATCTCATAGGATCTTTTGAAGATATTTTTATTGTTATTGTTAACAACGTTTAGGTGATATCTCTCTATCATCAGTTTTCACACAAACGTTCTTTAGAATTATAATTAATCACTCATAAAACCAGAATCGATAATTGAAACAACTAGCGTAGATTGATTCTATCCAACTCTACCAATCAGCATCCAATTTGTTTGCGGTTTGCCAACAACAGACTCATTGTTTGGCTCCTTTTATGTTTCAAATTACTCCTCCAGGCAGACAAAACTCCATTTCGAAAGGCCACCACTTTGTTGATGAAGATGATGGTAAACGGCACATCCATCCGTCCCACTGTCAATGTTTCACCAGCAGCAGAATATTCGCCAGTTGCCAAAACCTTTCTTTTCGCCCACAAAAATGATGTAATCGAACGTACGAAAGGATTCATTATCCTTGATCCTTTCGCATGTTTCGAGTTGATCCTTCACCGGCAGCGCCAGTTCCCACCGATCAACACCATTGCGCCCACTAGCCACTCCTTACATCAAAAGCCTTTATTATCTGACGCTGAGGTTGATTTTAGGCGGTCGATTGAATCTTCCTCCCTCACATCCGACCAGAATCCCAGACCCCCGACATCCCACACTCGGGATGACTAATTACATTAGCTTCGGCAAAACCTCCATCCGCTAGGTACGACGCCGCTGCTGACGAGGATCCGGTGAACCGTACACCGATAGTTTGAAATGCCTTGCTTGCTTGCCTGGCAGACGGATGAGGGTGGGCGCTGGTTGCGTTATTATCAGCCTTGTTGCAGCGCCAAGAAACATCAATCAATTGAACATCAGTCATCGGTGTAGCACCATCAGCAACGCTGGCGTAAGAGAATGTGAACCGAGCGAGTGAGCGCGCGCACGAAAAAGCGTCCCGTGTTTGGCTGCTGGCTGAATAATGAATATTTTAAGCCATTAATTCCCGATGAAACTTTGAAGGATGTCGTACATGGTCGACGGATTAGGGCGCGTGAAGAAGAATAAATACTCGCCTTACTCGCTTTGCATATCATCGAACACGGCCATCCGGACGCTGGGACGTTTTGATCCTGGGACGGGTTGGCGAGCAAGACGGATGTCGTCTGATTGTAATTTACGGGTTTTGAACCCTTTTCGTTCATCGCTAGATGTTGGCGAACTCCGGTGGTGCAAAATGATGCAATCGCAATGGAGTGGTCCGGAAGAGTGGACAGTAAATTTTCATCATCCTAACCAGTTGCTGGTGACACTCGAGTGTGCTGCTGCGTCACACCACGAAACGTTTTGCAATGGCAAGAATGCAAGTAAGGTGAACAGTTTTTGGTTACACAGCTTAAGAATGTTGCGTCCGGATGTCCTTTCTTCGTTCGTTTGATTAGGTAGAGTCGTTGCGAGTCCGACTTCCGGCACTAGAGTGGTATAAAGCGTTCAAAGAAACTGTGTCTAGACGGCTGTGAAAGCAATGAGAAGTGATACTTTGGCGAGGACAACTGGCGTTCGGAACACATCTTGGCAAGCGTATGCTGAAGTTCTTGTGATAAGAAGGAAGTCGTTTACAAGTTCATGTGTGGTAGATGATAATTTTCGTAGTGCTACTTCTCATAACAAGTTCACATTTTATCATACTGTTCCTTGCAAAATTAAGGTTTCGTGTATTACTTAAAGTATTCAAAGGAATCATGATCATCACCATAAGAAATAGAACGCCAGGTTGGCTATTTTGTAATTATTATAAATATAGATAATTTCTAGCGTGCTTCGTCCGACGATTGACTAAAATGTATTAAAATAGAAATTCTACACATAAAACGCATTTCCTATTCGAATGCAATTGAAAGAACTACATTACAAACTATCGATTGGATAGGTCTAGTGTGGTATAGTAAGTTGAGACTTACTCAATGCATAAGTGTTTGACCTAACACACCACCAAGTTGAGTGAAGTCATTGACACACCAACAAGTTGAGTGAAGTCATTGACACACCAACAAGTTGAGTGAAGTCAATGGTTCACTTGTGTCTAGTAATTGGAAGATTGACTTAACCTTACAAGGTCGTAAGGTATCAAGGCATCCTTAAGACTGTAAAGGCCCCTTCCATTATGTATGTTACTACTGGATACTCATTAAAGCGGCAAGTTGAAATATTCTCTACATAATTGATATTTAGCATAACTAATGCTAATAAATAAAAACGACCAGCTTGCCGTCGTTGAAAAATTAAAAACCAAATTTTTTTTATAATATTAATATTTCAATTGTCAAAATACCTACATAAATTAGCTGGTAGCCTGCCTGCTTCGATGCGAGTGAACGATCGTTTCTACTCTGGCGATGAAAATTTCTGTGGACGTACGAGTGAACATGACAACAACCATTCAGGACTTCGACAAGAAGCCCAATCTTTGTTGTGATTTTAGTTAACTATGTTGTAAACTACATCAGGTGCTCATAAATTCTTATACGCAAACAAGCTAAACATTTTCCTACTCTTGAGCAAAAATTGAATGTACGTTGGCTAATGGCTAATAGTCTTTTTACTGAGCTAATTATTTGCTTTTTGGACTAGAGTCGCTACAACACACAGGATTATCAACACAGTGCATATAGCTTCACTAGAAAATTACTGGGATATCTTCAATAGGTAAACAATTGCTTAGACCAGATTTTTAGAAACAGGACATTTTGTACAAGCGAACCGATAATTCAAAGAAATGTACTCTTATATCGGATTAGGGATCTAGGATTCGAGACTTAAGGCCATTTGATGATATATCAACAAAAAATAGTTCAAGACAATTTCTTTGGTGATTCTTTCGTGTTCCTTGTTGCTGTTTATGAATTATAAATAAAAATATAAATTTTGTAACGTAATTTCGTTTCGATAGTTGTTTTCGTTTAAATCTTTAATCATATTCGAATCCAGGTGCATACCAAGAGCTTTCCGATTTTTATTTTTTAATATAATGGAAGCCATTTTTTCAACAAAGGAAATCTGCTCTTAATTATATTAATACTCTTATTTTAAAATAAATTATTGATTAATTTTCTTCTTTAATTTTTCTTCTCCTTTCATTTCTTTTGCATCAAGTTTAGTTACTTTTATTTCTTTGATGAATATACGTCGTTTGTTAAAACAATTTTATATTTAATTTCTATTTTTGTGTGTTGTCTGCAGAGCTTTATTTGCTCTAAAATGCTATTATTCATAACTTTGATTTAGTTTTAACATTTAATTGCGCTGATACGAGATACATTGTGACGAATCTTGATATGCAGCCAATATTTGTTTGAGTTGTGATAGTATGTTGTGATCGAATTCGATCGACGATTACTCGGAAGATCTGTAAGTGGGAAATATAGTATTCTTAGAGATCTGGAAAATGTTTTTATACTGTCTATAGATCTATTTTTTGTTGTTATATTTAATCTATCTTCATAAATATGATACTATCGTAGCTACCGTGCTAACCGTTTCGTTAAAAAAAAGATTCGAATTCCCAGTGCACGCATCTCAATCAATTCTTTCTAGATTTTTGAATTATCAAACATTATTTTTCTATATGGGATGTGTTCACGCGCACGCATTCCTACTCTCGTCGTTTGTAAGCGCACACGCGAACACACACTTTAGTGTGCGGAAAAATCGGTTCAGCTGACATGATGGGTTCTGCTGGGATTGGAACCAGCGTCTTGATCGTCCAGGCGATCACAAAAATCTGGAGAATAGTTTCCTTACTGGAGCGTTCGAGATATCGAGGCCTCACCTTCGATAGGGGGATTCTCGAAGCTCTTTGAACGAGAAAACGTTTTCTATTAGGATGTATGGATTTCCACATCTTACGATCCAAACGACTCTCTGTCCGGCGAGGTTTGATCGCTTTATATACATTTTTCATTGTTTTACAATGAGTTCAAAATACCTAAAATAGGTTAGTCCGTAGGGGTGTTAACATTTTTTTACTATTTTTGCATGGTTAAATCGTTAAATATCTTTCTTGGTTGTCGACAAAAGCGAAAGGCTTTGACGTTTGGATGAGTTCGTTTGTTTCTGTTTGACTGCTGACTAAACTGTCTTTTTGGTTATCGAGTTGCTGCTCGTTAGTTGAGTGCGCTGGTCGGTGCTTCAACGGGTGTTTGGTCAAAATAGCTTATTATGCAATTGTTTCATTCTTTGACAAATATCGGACACTTTGCTTCCTGTTGGCTTGTGTTATGTTTTTAATGTCGGGTATTATTAACCTGCTGTCCTAGTTTGGGTGTTAACGGATGGAGCGCTATATTGAGAGTTAAGTTCAGTATCTAAATGATTTCTGTGCAGCTTTATGAATATGTTCTTTCCCAAAATTACACTGTATAAATTATGTACAGATTTCATTCAACGAAATACATACAAAAAAACGACGAACAACAGGTACGCCACTGTTTCACATCCATGCGAGTGACGTGCGTTGGAGGAGAACCTGAGCAAATGAGAAGCTCGTTGCAGCTAGCAGCATTCGTTGAAAAATGGAAAGCAGCAATCTAATAACCGTTGAACACATTTGCATAATTATATTAAATTTCGACGTACTCATGGCATAATCGTGGCGTGTTTCGCTCGTCGCACAAAGCGACGATAGACAGTGATATGGTTTCGTTTTAAAATATCAGCCGCTCGTTAAATATTATAAGCACTGTGGGAGTGGGGCAAACTAAAAAAAGGGCTAACACACACCTGTTTCGTGTGTAGGGTTGGTTGGGCTTAGTTATGGTGATTTTGGAATAATTATCTGATTGAAGTTTTAAAAGCCATTTCGTACAAATTCATATCAACATTTCATACTAGTCACAGTTGAAAATCTTATCTAAATTTATCTTTTCTATCCACACTTAATATTACGCACACAACTGCATCCAAAACGATACACCACTGCACGAGTGTTCAACTACCGGGATGGTGGAATTTGCCAAACGGATGGAAACTCTCGCCACGCCGAGAGGAAATAAATCTTCATAATGCTAGGACGATGCAACGGGTTGGAAAATGGTTTGCTGTGCCCATCTTGAGCGCCCGTCGGCGTGTACAGAAAAGGTACGGTTACGGGTGTATCTTAAGTATCTTAAGCTTTCATCCGTCAAATTTAGCGAACTATCCTCTTTCACTTTTCTACACTTCCCCGGCCACGGGGATGCCGACGTACTACGCGCTGCAGGTGACTGAAAGTCGTCTTTAGCTACCGGTTTTAGAATCACACGAAAGCCGGCGCATAGTGGCATAAGTAAGAAGGATCATAAATTATGAGCATACACCAGCGCGTTAGATAGTGTCGGCGATGAAGTTTTGCTCGTGGTAACTGGTAGTTTAAAAGTTGTGGAATATTAAGCTTTGTTTAATCATTTTTTTTTCATTTCGTACGAACTTAAATGGAATAATAAAAACGTTTATTAATTTATACATCGTTAAGGATCTATTTGCATTTCTTTTTATCATTTCCCAAAAAAAAGGAACAGAAAATTGATTCTCTTGAAGCTTCCTTTTTCCAGTTTAATTGTATGCTTCGATTGCAGAACCGAAGACTAGTTATTAGAACTCTGCGTTACATAAACCTTAGAACTGTCTTCTTTTCCGTTAACTTTTCCCATCTTCCTGGACTTTCAAAATCATCTAAGTCTAAAGAAAATGAAAGCAAAAAAAACACAGAGAACAAACACAACCATAGCCAACAAACCAGCGCTGCGGGCGGTTATCGAAATACAAACAAGAAATGAATTTCATCTCTTTGAAGATAAACCAACCGATTGGGGAACAGCCAAACAACGGCGCAAACAACAATATCCGATGCTAACCTTTCGTTTTACCAAAAGCCTCCCCACGGCACGTTACGGCACAGTACCTTTCGCACTAACAGCCCTCGGAAGACGACGAAAGCGGGACCACGGAGCTGTTGTTACTTCCGGTTTACGGAGAGGGAATTAATATTGCTAGGGCCTGGGCTAGGGCTAGGGCTAGGAAAACGCCAAGATATTACGTTGCCCGTCAACGAGATCAAGTAGCAATTTGTAGGCAGATGATATTCGGTCCCTAGTTTTCCGCAAGGTAGATTTGGTCCGGATGGAAAACTGTAGATAGGAAAATGGGGAAACGAATCGTTTGGCATAGCAGAAAGTTTCCCATTACAATTGCTGCAACATTAAATATGATTCGATGTTTTACTGTTTAGCTCACTGGAAGACGGAAGCCGTGCTGTGGGATTTTAATTACAAATTTTCTATCTATTATGTTTATTTTCTTATCTTTGAGGTGTTATTGAATTTAGTACATTATTCGTATTATTTTTTTTGGTCTTATTTCTATAAGCCTAGTTCTATCCCTCATCTTATTTTTTATGCCTCAAAGCCAGTTGTAGGACACCGAAAAGTACGCCAAAAAAAGGCATCAAATGTATCTACCCGTAACTCATCCTCGTGCTACTGTAATTTCCTCCAGCAAATCATCATCAGCCTAATCATCGGTGGCGTTGGTGTGGATCCCGTACCGTGCATCTCTCTAACACGATCTAATTGGAAATTGTATTCATAAAAAGCCGAGGCAAAAAGAAATCAGTAACAAAATCTCCGCGATTCCAAATAAATATGAACAGGAAACTGGGTGGGAAATGACTAAGGGGGAAAAAAGCGACCCCGGGGATGAAATTGACAGAGCTGGTTAAAGGGACATTGACTTGCGCGGATGGTAAATAACGCGAACGAGAGGGCGCAACTGCCGGAAGCGTACAATTCATCCTCAAAGCACCGAAGAATTGATGGGGGCTACGGCTGTTTGTAGGATTTTGCACAAGGAAATTGGAAGGAAAACCCCGTAATGCGTTTGGTACCGGGTTTTTTTTGTCTCTCATTTCCGTCTTGTTTGGTAGTAAAAAAAACGTGGGTAAAGATGTTTTACTGTGTGAAGGTTGTGCATGTTTTCTTGTATGAAGTATAGTGAGGATTCTTTGCCGGAAAAGTATTTTTTTGTAAAGATGTCTTGTACCTTAACCATGGTATGTACATTTATAAGGTGGATAATACTAGGATGGTTTAAAAAATTGCATATCTTGGACTGATTATTCTAATATCCTTTATGTTTTACGTAATGGATTATTCTGGAGAATTGATTGTGCATGCTGTTTGCAAGAGTTTTCTATCACTAATTACTACTTTGTTAATCATTTTGGCAATCACCAAAAAAACTGGCTCATTGTTCGTTATCCTTGCATCGATCAATTTTTATTTATTTCTTTGTAATTCGAGAAGTTTTCTTTCCAGTTTTTCGATCCGAAGCGATGGATACGCATCAAATGTATTGGATAAATCTTCTCTATAATACTACACCCAGCTGACTTCACTGAATGCAATACGCGATCGTGACGCACCGTGAATATTGGACTCAATTGTCGCTACAAAAGTCTCGCTCTGGAAGGTTTCATGCAAAACTTCGACATCAGCAGCACGATTTTCACCCGGTCCCTCCAATTCCTTGGATTTGCGGATGACATCGACATCATCGGGCGAACATCTGCGGCGGTGTGCGAAGCGTACACCCGACTGAAACGCGAGGCCGATAGGATTGGATTGAGGATCAATGCGACGAAGACAAAGTACCTGCTTGCCGGAGGCTCTGACCGTGATAGAGCACGACTCGGAAGCAGAGTATTAGTTGACGGCGACGATCTCGAGGTAGTAGAGGAGTTCTGCTACCTTGGCACGATCGTAACTTCGGATAACAACGTCAGCAGCGAAATCCGAAGGCACATTGTTCAGGGGAATCGTGCCTACTATGGGCTCCACAAACTCCTGAGATCCAGAAGACTCCAACAACGCACAAAATGCGCCATATATCGCACACTAATACGGCCGGTAGTCCTCTACGAGCACGATTTCGGACTATGCTGGCGGAGGACGCCAATGTACTCGCCATTTTCGAACGGCGGGTGCTGCGGATTATCTTTAGCGGTGTATGCGAGCAGGGCGTTTGGAGAAGGAGAATGATCCACGAGCTAGCTGAGCTGTTTGGCCTTAAGGATACGCTGGTTGGGGCACTTGTTGAGGATGCCGGACTCATGTCCTACCAGGAAGGAGAGGAGCACAGCGAGCTCGGTGGCTGGATCAAGTGGAGTCAGACCTAAGGGCGATCGGATGCAGGCATGGACCGAGTTTCCTGAAGAACGATTGGACATCAGGCCATGTTTATTAGACGTGCTCCGTAGGAGCAGGCCAGCAAAGAAGCAGATGTCACTAGAAATGTATGGCTGAAGTATTGATATTTTGCTCATCGTTTTGAATTACCAGAATGGACATACTTTTCATCACCAGTAGCATCTTTAGTCGAAAAATCCTTATCGTTGGAATAGTAACGTATCATGGCTTCAGTTATTTTTGCAACAATTTTCCCAACTTCCTAATCATTCCCATATCTTTTAGACTGTGGCTAATAACTGTCTCAATTTTAATTTGGGTCTGCGATGTATCTGAGATATGTCAGAGCATGTGTATCATAAACATGACTTTAAATATAACGACTTCCGGAAGCCGTATATTTCAAGTTTAAATGATGAAGACGAACTCCGCGCAAAAAACACTTTATTTGGTTCAACAATTGCCATGATGTGGTAAACTATGAATATGAATCTAATGAATTGAATTTAATAAGAGCCGCGATATCACATATCCGCACGACCTCATTTACAACCCTGATATTGAAAATTAATAGAGAAAACTAATATTAAAAGAATTCTGGAATGTGTATTGAACGAAGAACATATTAAAACGTGACAACGCAACCAATCAAAAGACAAAGTACTGAAAAACTTCATAAATAAACTTGTTGCAATGTATGACAATAATCGTCGAAATAAAACGTTATAATTTCGAATAATGAAAGTTCAAAATGAATAAAAAATGGATCCAATTTACTTGAAACAAGAAAAGTAATGCACTCTAAACAAAAATATACCATAACAACAAAACTACACGCCAAAAATGTGTAAACAGCAAAAGAGAAAAATGGAACAATAGATATAAACTGTACAAGACGTACAATTCTTGGCAGCAGAAGATATAAAACTAATGAGAAACTACATCCATCGACATGAGAGACAAACAGACGGATAATCAAAATTAGGAAAAAGTTTTATTCGTTAGAAGGAACTATCCAAAACCGTATTAAACAAAACAAAAAACATATTGTTGTAAGGATTTTTATTCAAAAGACACTAAACAAGCAGCGCAGTACTCCATTAAGCAAAGGAAAACAATAACCAACCGAAAATCAACACATCAAACACACCTTAAGAATGGATCCGTAAAGGATGAATAGAAAAACTTTTCCAAATTAATCACTAAATCCAACGCACCAGGCCTGGTGCGCCTAATAAAATGCTTGCTGCAGTACGAACAAACCTATAAACGGCTTTTCGGGTTTGCCGGCTTCTCCATCTACCGAATCCCAGAAAGCCGACGGTTTGGTGGTGCGAAAAAACTAATTTGGATCAACCGTAGCTTTATGGGCCGTAAAACCACACCTAATATGAAAGGGCCCTTGCATCAGTCGCCTATTGTTCAACGCGTTGTTTGTTCTATAAATAAAGAAAGCGTATCAATCGAAGGATGGATCTGTTTAGCCGCAAAAATGCGTCTGATTCCACCGAGAGTCATTGATTATAGGCCTACAGACTAGACTGTCTTGCATGTTTGGGGATTTTATTTATTAGAAGAGCAGTGTAAAGGCAACGAGAAACCTCAATAAAAGTAGAAAGGATGTACTTAATTACCTGTGTTCTTGATTAGATGGGAATGTTGTTTCGAAATGAATAATCAATCTTTAAATGCATCGATTTAATGCATCTGGTAAATATTCAAAACCATCCATGTAGGTACATCTTCAATCAATATCACTGCCCCAATGTAAACCAAGTGCATCCAACCAATCGGTACATCGTTAGGATTGATTTTAATTATCATTGCAGGCAACATAATTGCCGGTCATTTATGCAGCGGACCGAGTTTAAAACATTTTAATTGAACTCATTTGCGTGATCCGGAGTTCGGGGTATAATAATGATAGTCGGTGGCTATGAATGAGAAATCTGTATCGAGAATAGGTGTAGCCTGGATTGGAACAGTAACGATGACAACCGTGTTGTCATGGACAAGACTGTTCATTAAGCAGTTCGATGAATTGTCGACCGCATTGATTGAAGTTCTCTGTATTAACTTGTAGCTGGTACTGTTACTTACAAAGTTAAGAGCATACTAACGCTGCTTTATTATGCATTTGCTGTCAATTAAAAAGCGGTAGGATAATTTCTGGTTCTGACATATGTATTTCAATAAATGAAGAATCAGGTCAGAAACAAGTAAGGTATAAAAATAAACAAAAAAAAGATGAACCAAAAATGCATAATGAGCTAATATTTCGGTCATTTGTGTGTTGACCATATAACCTGATTTGGTTAAGATAAGGTAATGTTTTAAAATACAATTTTGTTAACATTTTTTTGGCCATCCTCAAGAGATCAATGAACAATTATTTCAAAGTTTAATTTTGTGATCTTTTGCATACTTTTTGTTATTTAAGAATAATCCAACAGATATTTTAACCAAGGAAATTAACCGTTTTCAACATGAAATATATTTAGTTAACTAATGGAACCGTCGTAACTCTTTGTTACTGTCCATCTACAAATGTTAGCGTAGTGTTCGTTTTAAGATCTATCTTCTAACATCCTATTTGAGTATGAAATTACCAATAGTTTCATACAAGTAACGCAGTTTCAAACCTCATTAATATAATAAACGCAATTAATTACTATAATCAGAAGCTTTCGCGATCTCACTCTTTTGTGGTACAACAAATACAACGGAGCCAGCACACCGAAATGATTCTTCGAAAAACTATACAATTTGTCATCAGACTCCTCAAATTGTGTTCCAACAAAATTAACCCGGAAAACGTAACTTGATGTCTGATACAGGGACAGGAAGCACAACACTCTCTGTAATCTAATGCGCTTCTTATGACTAGATTGATTTCCTTCAAATAAATGTACTATCTCTTCTTTGCGGTGTGATGTGGCTCGCACCATATCATAGGCGTAACAAGAACAATGGCTGGATGGCGAAGTAGAAGCTGAAGCTATCCCAGTAACACAAACGGCTATAGCAAAGTCCAATTCCCAGATCACAATTCAAATTTGGCGCCTTTAGGATCCGCGTCAACGATGACAAAGTGAGTGCAGATATACCATGCTTCGAATAAGTCGGGTTATAAGCGCTTGATCGACGTTAATAGTTGAAAACACAAGCGTCACTTCGGAGGAAGTTGTCGGAGGTATCGAAGAAGAGATCGCAACCACATCGTTATAAGTAGCAGTCCAAAAAAACTAGTCATCAGAAAATTATAGCCGTTCTTAAAGACATATAGAGACAAGAAGTTCTAGCGGAGAAGTCCATTTACGACGCAGCTCTCTATCGCCATTGGAAGAAGCTGCGGTTCAATAAGAAATCACTTCAACTCGCTAGCATGAATGATTTTTTTAGTCAACAGTAGACAAACCTATCCTGACGATCTTCACCACGATCCATCGCGACTCGTTGAGCTTTGGTATTTATCTTATCTAATGGAAAACCTCGTTGCTAGGTCCAGTGTACGACCTATAACTACTGCGGTATAATTTTGCTCAAACTACCATAGCGATGATCAACATGGATTATACGCTAAGAACACAACCAGCATCAACCTGAATGAATTTATCGGTCCCTACCATAAGTAGATGCATACAAACATGTATCGTCCTGAAGACAGCAAACTTCGACTACTTCTGTTTTTTATTTTCCTAAATGACGGAGCTAGATACCTATTTCTGCTTCCAAGACCAGCGAGAACACGTCATCACGAAGTAGCACACTGCTTCACAGTCCTGTTTTGCATTACGATGTTTTATTGCTGTTTGAGGAGATCAGCTTTGGAATTGCTTTCCGTAGTAAAGTGGCCTTCAGCTATTCATTCCTAGGCCCGTTTGGAATACATTCAGTCCAAACTCAAACAGAGTACGTCGGACGATGTGCACTGCTATGCCTCGAGTCGAAATTCTTGGACCACTTAATCGTCCGTGCAATTATTTTTCCGTTATTTGGCCGTGCAAAGTCCATGCTCGGTGTAGAGGATCTCCGAGCCCGATTTGAAGTCTTTGATCGTTTTTTATTGACATGCTGTGAATTTATCACCGTTTGTGATCGTCACTAACCCAGCGTGGCTCTGCATTTGAGTTAAATTATTTTCTCTAGATTTTTCATTATCTCTTTTATAGATTATAGAACACACATAATGATAGGATTTTTTTTAAATAATACAATTCATATGAATCACGGGTTCGTCCTTGAAAAAACCTCGCCTAGTATGTAAGAGCATTCATGCCTGTCACGAGACTATATCTAGGATTCTAGATAAGGTTTCTCAGGAGAAGTTCAGAGCCTTATTATGCAAGGGTCCGTGTGACCCAAATGGCCCAAAAAGTTTCAAATACGGTACGATTTCCTTCTCAACACTGTTTTCTCATCACGATTTTCTCTTGAACACTTACATCCATTTTTACTTACATTTTTAATACACCACTGATTCCCATTCCATTAAACGGTCAGTGATGAGCATCGACATCATATTTTAAATTTAAAAATAATAAACATTCTTTGGAACTCTCTTTCTTTATTTTATAATGTATAACAACTAAATTCTCAAAACATTGTTCACACTATGCTCTACTACACGGAAAGCACGCCACAACTGAACAGTAAACCGATTGTCGATGAGTGTGAAAGATTAGCGGTTTGCTCGTTCGAAAAACCCTGTACCACAAGCAGCTTAAAGCCGGTCCCAAACGTTTTTAATATCTCTGCGACACATCAGCCATTCCTCTACCCGGGAGTGTTTAAATCGATTGACACTTCCAGCGATTGCCAGTGCACCACAATGTAACACACTAGACCTCGTGCCACGTGCTGCTGATGCAAGTTGATCAATCGTTAGTAATACTCTCGCTCTCTCATTCGCTTTTCCTCCTATTCCTGGTACTTTTTTTGTTGTAATCCGGGTCGATTTCGATCTCGCTCACGTTCACCATACACTCGAGAGAGAAATTACTGTAATGTGCGGTTTGTCAACCGTGTGCGGTTAGATTAGGTTGCACGGTCTATGTGTGCCGTTGGTGCAACAAGGTTCACCAATTTTCCATTTCCATCCTCGATTTACCGCCCAGGTATTCCCACGTGGGGCTTTACACAGCTTTCCATCCAACGCCAGAGCCACCTGACAAATGTATGTACCAGGGCAGCACTTTCGCTCGCTTCACACTGCCAACGATACACGTCAACTCGATGCGTTGTCAGTAACAGAATTGGAGAATCGACACAAAAAAATGGGGAACCAGAACTCGAGAGCTTTATGTCATGAAATTTATTTGCATTTACCGCCCAAACGTCCCGGGTTGATGGGGCGAGATTTCAGCAGTGTGTATTTTATAGTGCGTCTGTTCTCAATGGTTCGAACGAGCTGAGAATGGGTGTGCGTGTGTGTCGTCGAGTGGGATTGCCGGTATTGAGCCGTACCGAGCAAGTGACCGACAAAGGCACCCCGCCATGTTAAACTACACAAACGGCTTTTGGGACGGTATTTTGGCGTCGTAAACGTTTCTCCTGCCAGTGCTGCCAATCAATCTCGGCACGCCTCCATCGGTTTCGAGAGGGTTTGCGACCAGGGAGTCTGAATAAAGAGCAGGGTGAGCAAAGAATCAACCAACAAGAAACAACCCTTAGCGACCATCCATCCATCTAGCGCCGCGTGTGCCCCGTCAACCGGGCCGGTTGACTCGTAAAATACGCACAGGGATTTTGATGTTTCCACTTTTGGAGGTTTTGCAATTTCGGTCCCACCCTGCTGAAGAGGTCAAAGCTCACAAAACGTAAGATATTTACCCAGCGTGTACAGCATGATCGGCAACAGCGCAGGCAGCCAGGGCAATGTGAATGCCGTCGTCATCTTGCGTGTGCGTGTACTTGGCAAATATCGAAGATTGGTTTCCCGCTCGGGTGCACTTTGATGTGATGGGCTGTATGTTGGGATTACAATAAAGGGTAAAAAATCGTTTCGAAATTTCACCTCTCTTTCACGAGCGCTCTCTCTCTGTTCCAAGTGGATTGGTTGATGGAGTTTTGCTGTGTGGTGACGCGAGGGCACATACACATATTGGAAATCGTCGATTGAACGATTTTGAGGCGTCCAGAAATTCTGGGACACGGGGTGCAATCCAGTTATACGTTTGATAGTCGATGAGACAGGGATTATGGATGTAAAATATTGGATGAAAATGGATATTGATGTAGAACATTTGTAAGCGCATCCTTGGGAAGGTTATTGAACCGAAAATAGTCGAGTACGTTCTACGAGCCTTGCTGCTAATGCCTTAGCGAAAAATTTCCCTTCTTGAATTTGTTTCTTTTTGTAAAAAAGGTTAAATTGATTTATGTTGAAGCAATGCAATAATAAACACCAATCTCTCACTCTGTGCGTGTCATTCGGATCTTCGAGCAAAGCGGAGCAACATCCCCCTAAACCATCGTAGTAAACTTCTTCACCAAACACAATTATCGTGCATCCCGTTGCTATGGTGTTGAAGGAGGTGAAAAAGAGCGTTTTCCTTCTTACCATTCCATTTTCCAACCCACCGAGGCACGAGGCGTAACTGAAGATGATAATTGTAGCCGGTAGGCGTGCTAGGCGTGTGCCTCCGGGATCTAAAGGCCCGACTTACGACTTCCTTTGGTCAACACATGGGAAAAAAACCATCAGTTTCGGTAGGAACACCGTGGACTAGGGTGCACTTGACACATTTTTTTCTACTCTATTTCCTAACGCAAG
Organism: Anopheles maculatus; assembly: GCA_002091835.1. NCBI lineage: Eukaryota > Metazoa > Arthropoda > Insecta > Diptera > Culicidae > Anopheles > Anopheles maculatus. The sequence continues at coordinate 122,177 of KZ061566.1, read as the reverse complement.
AAGCAAGCAATTTCGCTCATACCTAGCGTGTAAAGGCAAAGGTGTGTGCGGTTGATTTGCTTCCCTATTTTCGAGCTTTTTCGGTGGGTGTGAGTTTTTATTATGTCGCTGATATGATTTGCACTTCATTCTCCGTTAATTTTTTTTTGTCGTGGCTGATGTTGACACAGGAATACAGATACGCACACAGACAAAACGGGAGGGTGTCAGGTTGCTTACCATCAGGATCGATTATTGCTCGTAAGATGTAACAGTTCCTTTCTGTGGGAAGAAGGTTCCAGGGCGATGAATCATCATTTCGGTAACGGGAGTGAAATTGATTTTATGGGACACAATGTTGGTAAAGGAAATGCTTTCTCTTTTATTTGAGTGTGTTCAATGTTTGTGAATGAGGTAGCAATTGCGATATATTCTGTTGCACGAGGATATTATATGTATCATAGAAACATTTCGTATGCTTTCATGTCTTAAACGTGTTTTATTGAAGTTGTGTCATGGGAGTATGAAGTAAAAATAGTTTTATTGGAACTTGTTGTGATGTCAACTTGTCTTTGCTTAATGAATGTTAAAATCAAAAGAACTTCGTGTGTTTAAAATAGTATGGAACGTTGAATATATTACACAATTTTTGAGCAAAAAGTACATTTTTTGCCAGTTTAGTGGTTTTGAAACATTGCTTAAAGGTTTTATTTATATAAGTTTAGGGATTTTACTCGTCGTGCTGCTTAAAACTTTTTAGTATGCATCTTCTCCATTGGCACTTCAATCACAGACGGTTTTGGCCTGTTAGTAGTAGTTTTTTGTAATTTATTGCTATTCGAAACTTGATAGTCACTATACATCAGTGTTCCCCTAAATCGAAAACACTCGTTCTCCAAAAACAAACTACCTTGTGATGCGATTCAAAGTAAATAGCATTTAACATAGTATTTGACTGTGTTAAACAGTTTTTTCAGTATTAAAAGGTACCGAGCTATACCCGTTTAACCTCAAACGATCTTAAGGGGATGCCAGTGACAATGTTTTCAACTCAATGCTAAAGTAATCATATTCATAATTTTTATATATTGTATTGATATAGATATTGTAAAAACTTGTCCGTAACATAAGATAGACAGTGTGAACCATTAATACATTTTCAATGTAAATTGGTAGTAATTTGAAGCCAAAGGGATATTTTTCTGTGGTGTTTTATCATGTTTCGAGAGGATCGAGTAGCGTAGAGTTGAATTATCTCCCTCTAGACAGTATCTTATTCTAAAACTGGCTTTAAGAAACTGCCTTAACAGCGTACTATAGACTGAGTAATTTAAGTCTTAATAGAGATATGTTACAGTTTCTGTAGACCAATAAATATACGTTGATATTCAAAGTCTAGAAAGACTGAGAAGTTTTAGTCTTAAGAGAGCTGTATAACAGTTTTAATAAAGCACTAGTTTGTGGATGAAAATAAAGCTCGAAACTAATATTCATACAAATAAAATAACAGCGTATTACCAGCTATGAGAAAACTTATCAAATTGTATGGGACAGATGTTTGGTTTTTGAAAGAGTCAACGTTGTATTGTTTGTTTTATTAAATAACTTAATATGGTTGACCAACGGAAGTCTGCTCAGTTGGTTCTCAATCAAAGAAGGTTCAGGCTTGATTCTTAAAAATAGCAATAATTTAAAACTAATTAAGAAACAACGTTTCGTTACTTATAAAACAGTAACATGGAATAGTGTCACAGCCTTTGAGAAGAAGACTCCAACAACATACTATCATTGATAAAAGAATGTTCATACCACTTAACTGAGGATTTAATTCATCACATTGCATTCGCCATTTAAACGTTTTATCATTCTTTTTTTGGTTCTAATCCATCCTTTACCTCGTTTTGTTCTCGTGTAGTCTCCATCGCTACGAACACTGTTTTATAACGTTTTACTAATATTTTATTCTCCGGTTTGTTTATCTTTGTTTTTTCGCTTTTCATTTCTTTCATCCTGCTTTGCTTGTTCTACGGGTTGTCAATAATTTTCTTAGACTTTGTATGTTTTTTTGTTTATATATTAATAAGATAGTATGTTAGAAACGGAGTAGGTTTAACCTATGGGCAGACGTTGGAGACAAAATAAAAAAGACGGAAAGATGCCGAATTTTACCCAAACTCTTATTACTCTTATTACCAAACTACTTATTACTTCTTCTTCGTCATTCTTGGCTTTACGACCTCTATGCCTGCCATTTCTGGCTTTCTTCTTTTTCTTTCGGGCGAGATATGCCACGTTACCCCTTAGGACTCCCGTTTCCTGGGCCTTCCTTAGTTACTCCGTGGTTGTGGATGGTTACCATTACCCACGGTAGTTTATGGACCGGCTGCTAAGGCCATATGTCCTATCTTTCTGTGCTATCATTTCTGGCTTACTAGACTTATTGTTACCGCATAGTGGAATAGTCAGTCCTCACTATGGGGGAACGGCCCAGCTGAGACTTGAACTTGAATTACTTACGCCAAATTCTTGTCAAAAACAGCCTATAAAATCATGTCGGTAATGTAATTAACAATCAGACTCATCTTTACCATGTTACCAAGAAGTCAGAATTTATTGGTAAGCTGTGGAAATAAAACGAACAACTACAAATCTTTAATGTCAATTTTTGAACTATTAAAAGAGTCATTAAAGTCAAATAGTTGTTCAATGTATCGGGAACTATGTTTTTTTCATGGTACGTTTTTATTGTGATGATTTTTTTATTCCAAACAAAATGAAATTAAGCAATAATTCAATATCATCACGGGACATAACAAGAAAAACTGTGAAAAAAAGAAAATTTTGCTAGCTTCGTCACATTGGCTTCCAAACAACTACAACTGCAGCAAACCGACGTTGTGAAATATAACGAAATTTAATCATCTCGTTATCAATTCGGTCACGCCCTAGCCTCGCACGGACCCGGACGCATCGATGTAACCATGTTAATATGATCGTTAGCATAGTCAATCACCGGCCAACCGACGTACGGCCATTCCATTGCTGATCCACACCACCCGAAAAATCCCACCGCGGTGACATTTATTGATCATATCGCGTCTCACAGCAATCGAGTATTTGTGTGTTTCGGTGGAGTTGCACGTCCAAAGCTTTCCCCCGCCCGAGTGAGTGTGTTTGGTAAAGCCACGCAATTAATTAAAATTTATTGTGAAATTGTAAATGATTTATCGAGCATGGAGGCTCGGTCAGTTGATGATCTGGTGAACACGGTGGTGACGGTGAAGGATGGTCCTGTCTGCGGCGTACTTCAATGAGATGGGAGCCACAGAATCGGTTGTGAAGTTGAATAACTTTTTGATTGGAAAAATACAATTTGCATCCAGTTCGGGGTAGAGAAGCGACTGATACACAATCAATCAATAATGATAAAATGAACGGTAAGAGCTTTGAGCCAGGTTTGCAGGTACAGCGTCAAGCTCTCAGGTGAAGCAGTCGGAAGGTGGGTTTGTGTAGAATCCTTCATTTTTATAGCATTAAAACCATATCAATCAAAAAGGTAGATTGAGAAAAATGACACACCAAGCGTCTTTCAAATCGCAATTTTTATTTTTCCCAATTTAACCAAGAGTTAGGAAAGCAATTTTTTGTAGGCAAATAATTGTAGATTAATAACTCATTAATCCTGATTTAGAGTTTCAATGCTTCCCACGAAGAATATCAAATGAAAAGCCTATTGAAACAAATCATATCTCGCTCTATGCTTCCCAAACTTTTCGTCCGTTTTATTTTCAAATTTCCGACAAAAGAACTGTGTTTGAAAAAGTCTCTTGTCCCAAGTGACCGGTAACTACACAACCTACTACTACCAGCCTAGACACATTTTCTACCCCCCTTTTTTGACTACATTTCCCACCGGCACACACAACCATTCCCTTCCCAAAACTTCCCTCCGGAGCGCAATGAAAGTCTGTTTCATATTCTGATGCATGAAGCCGATACCATCTTTCAAGTAGATTCCATAAATTACATTTTTATTGGCAAATTTGTCCCTATCAGCACTCACTCCTGCCACACTACCCGTGCCACATCGTGAAAAGTCGTTCTTTGTCCTACGGTTCAATTGATGGTGGTGTTGGTAGAAGGTTGATTTCAAACTTGAAATCCACTTTTGCGCAGGGAGTCGCCCTATATGCGGGGTTTTCATATCTTTTGCGAGCAATTTCGAGCAGTTCGGTTTTTGCAGTGACGCGTGGCGCAGCAGAGCATGGGGTAACCCCATGCGATAGTGGGCGACGGTAGATAACGGAATGAATTTTCGGTTTTATGGCTGGCACTATTTAAAATGAGCAGAATAAAGAGGAAGCAAGGACGAGATAAAAACGGTAGTGACAGTTAGATTTCATTGCCCTTTTTCTTCTGTTTAACTTTGTCTATCCGGCGGTGTAGTGCGATTCTGACCCTTAAGTGGAATGGGAGTTTGGGAGGGAAGCCAATTCCTTCAGTCAAAACTGAGACATTTCCTGGGTTATAACAAATTGAAAATGTCTTATCAAACTCATTTCCTAAAATACACACACGAGCAGGAAGAATGAGCGTGTGGTTAGGGAATAAAGTTCTAACAAGCCTGATGAGGAACAAGGCGAATGGTTAGATTTGAATAAATAGTTTGCAAACACGAATGTTCGGCAAAAGTGCTTGACGCATTTGGTATGCAGAAATAAGTTCTACGGGAATAGGTAAACTATGAGCAGAAAGGCACTGCGAAAATATGTTCCACTGCATTGCAAAGTTTTTTCGATACAGTATTTTGTGGCAAATCGAAAGCATTAGGAGAGTTTTTTTTAAACATCAATAGAGTACGTTTAGTTAAGATAAAATATTTGTTTCCGTTTCCTAAGATAATTATTTCCGGCCTAAGGAAATCCCTTCGAAATAATTGCTTTCGTTTTTTTCAATTGCTCATTAGGAACTACAACTGTATAGCTTGTTTTTTGAAAGATGTAGTTGAATTTTCGTATTTTTCTCAGTCAGGAATTTGCAAATACATTTTAACAAATTAAACTCTAGCTCCCAAGTTTATCACAATTCAAATCGTTATTTTAGATTTACAGCAAATATAACCATTCATATTAATTACTTATTAGATTAACAAATACATAGATTATAATTTACAAGAATATCTGGCTTACTAACCTTCAAATGCCACAAGCGCTTAGAGGTCTTAGCTAGCGCCCACAATCCTCGTACAGCTTACGATATAGCATAGTCATGTGCCAATCCAATATCCCGGCCGTACTGACAGGCGCATCAACGACATCACTTCATCTCAACTTAGGCGTACATCCAGGTGTTAGAAAATCTTGCGTCTTCATTACAGCTCACTTTTTGCTGGATTCCTAGCCATTGTGGCATAAAGGAGAATGTTGAAGCTGACAGAGCAGCAAATGAAGGTCGGGAACAAGATACAGGACATCAAGAAGATCTGTCTAGGAAAGACATGATCAAATGGGCTGAAAAAAGGATAGTAAAAGCATGGCAAGAGGAATGGTGGAACCTAAACGAAAACAAGCCTCGATTCATTAAAACATCTGTGGCCCCATACATCGCTCGAGCAACCAATAATCATGAGCAAGCCATTCTGACCAGACTAAGACTAATTGGGCACTCACGACTTACACACGGCTATCGGTTAGCTAAATCTAATCCAGAAAAATGTACCTACTGTGGGGAAATTCTAACAATAGAGCATACCCTTGCAGACTGTGCGGGATATAATGAGGAAAGGAATTTACACAAAATAGGGAACAACATAGATGAAATCCTTGCAAATACGGAGGAAAGTGAACGCAATGTTTTGAATTTTTTAAAAGCTATAAATTTGTATAAATAAATTTAGTTGGATAACAAATTAACTGAATAAGGGCTTAAATTGAAGTAATTAATAAGTCACTGTATGTATGTAGTCACTTAAACTAAAGATGCGAATAACAGCCAATAGGCTGAAAGCCTCTATAAAACGAAATAAAAATAAAAAATCTCGACTTAGGCCTACAACGCTTTCTCTGTCCGGTGCCATTCGCATGACATGGTCAGCCCACCCTGGAGCCTGATGAGTCTTATTCGACAGAGTCCATGGCTCAGAGGCGTATTTGAGTACTGGGACAATAAAGGTTCTATACAGGCCCTGCTTCATCCGTGATTATAGGTATAAAGAGTGCAGAACTTTCCTCCTGTTGCGCATATCTCTACATCTAAGTTTTTGTCGATGTTGTCCTTTGACCCCAAATAGGTAAAGTTGTAGACGACTTCAAAGGTGCGGTCTGTGCATCACCTCTGCATAAATCAGTGTTTTTTAGCAGGGCTGCTAGTGATGCCACCATCATCATTTTGGTGTTTGCCTCCAACCCAAGGTTCAGTGCCGCATGCTCAATTCTTTGATAAGCTTCTGCTTTTGGATTGGCTTACAGAAGATGGCTTCCAAAATTTTCACTTCAGAGTCTCAAATGGTCTTTCCTAGCCCTCAAACTCAAGAGGATAAAGGCAAGCCCAATTCCCAGGGATATGCCTTTGAGCGTAGTCACGGGGTGAGAGTTTTCCTTCCACCTTCATCGGGCATATGATGTTGGTCAATGTTATTCCTACAAGCCTGGTACACTTAATGTGCAATCAAAATTTTGCGACGTTGTGACATTAAGATTTTTATATCCTGGCTGTACTGTGATACCTTCTCTGTGCATTAATAATTCATACTAACCGAAGGTTCAAGGGCTACTAGCAGTAATATGGCGCTAGTAAGACCTATCTAAGAATTAAACTGTGTCACATCACGGCCAAATCTATGCTTTCCTCGTTTGAGTCTTCAGAAAAGGATGCCTGACTATTTAACTAGATGTTTTTTCATGGAACTATCTTCATTAGAATATGGGCGAAAAGTGATATCAGTCGTTCCTGCCGTTCCTGCAAAGCTGTAAGTTAACAACATTTTAAAACTTTAAATAAAAATCACCCAGATTTCAGATCAGTTTGAATGCATTCCTCATTGTCGATTAAACAGAACTGTGTTAAATAGTATATCGAGACAAATATATTTAAATTTTAATGTAAGTTTCCTTATGTTTGATCAATCCTTCTCAATACCAATGCGAATCATCATTTGATAAGCCTATCTACTATTCAGAATCATGAGAGTTGAAGCCGGCTCTCTTAACGATTACTCATATCTGGTTTGTTACTAGTCAGCCGGTATGCTGTCAGCCCTGTCAATTTTCATAGCAAAACGCAACAAACCCCTTTTCCCATATCATTCCCAGCTCAAATTAAAATAATTTCACGCAAGCATACATTGTCGTGCTTGCTCGGCGGTATGGAATTGAGCCATTAAAGCAATTATTTGTTGTAAATCACCCTACACCGAGGAGTTTTATCGTGCTTTCCGTGCACAACGAACACGGCTAAACAACCCACCGACGTGTTAACGGTGTGGATAGGAACCAATAACGAAATGAGTTGTTAGGAAGCCTTACTTCGCACCAGGCACCCTGTGCTGAACAATTTTGGTAGGAGTTCAGATTCAGATTCAAGTTCACCACTACACAGCTACAGCTACTATTAATCTTAAGGCAGTGGAGCTACGTGGTTTTAACCGTCTAGTTACAAAAAAAATCGCTCCAATGGATAATGTCGCGTGTGCCACGGTCGTTTGGAAGGTTAGGGTTTTTGATTGATTCTGTCACGACACGAATCCGAAACGTAAGGTGTGTTGTTGGGGGCAGACCTGCGATAGTAAAAAAGAGTTATTTATTGCTTATTGATAGTTTGACACTCGCAAAGGATGTCGATAATATTCAAATTCTGTGAATGTTTAGTGATGTATGTAGGATGAGTGTCACTAGAGTGACCCGAATGCAAAAAAAAAAGAGAGAACGATCGGTCACTCGGGAATGGGTGTCGTCACGCGGATATAAAACGAGCGTCGAAGCCTAATTAATCAGTCTCCTGCTAATCGCCAATCGTTCGACAATAAACTGTCTCGACCCACCAAAAAATAGAACGGAGTATTTACTTTCTCTTTCTACATGGGGGCTCGTCCGGGATGAGGCAGTGAACGATAAGGAAGAAACTATGACGACGCGAGTGTTTACGACGGTGTGCACGTTGAAGAAGATGACGCAAGTGTACGACAGTGTGTGAGCGTTAAAGAAGAATACGACGAAGACGACGCAGTGTGTGCACCTAAGGAAGACGACGAAGTGTGTGCACCTAAAGAAGACGACGAAGACGACGAAGTGTGTGCATTTAAAGAAGACGACGAAGACGACGAAGTGTGTGCATTTAAAGAAGACAACGAAGTGTGTGCATCTAAAGAAGACTACGAAGTGTGTGCACTCTTAAAGAAGCATAACGGGACGAGCAGTACATATCACTGTAGTGTACCAGATCGAAAAGAAGTGACAACGTGTGTGTGTGTGTGTGTGACCTGTGAGGAAGCAAGGTAAAGTGGACACGAGGACGTGAAGATGAGTAACGAAGAGTTGATCGCGACGCTGGTAAACGAGTACACGCGTGTGGGGTTGACGAGGAAGTGTGAGACGCGAGGACTAGCAATGTCAGGAACAAAGGAGGAACTTGCAGCAAGGATCGTCGAGTACGATCGACAAAACCAAGCGGAAGGCGTTTCAGAGGCATCCGTATACGGCGATGTGGAAAATCTTACGGACGCAATGCCAGCAACAGTGATCCTCGGTTTCAACGACGTAAAAGATGCGTTAAACCCTTTTACGGGTAAAGGGGAGAGTGTTGTGGCGTGGATTTTGGACTTTGAAGACCAATGCAAGGTGTTTTGCTGGTCGGAGCTGCATAAGTTTGTGTATGCGAAACGTTTGCTGGAAGGCCCGGCAAAAGCCTTTGTGCGGAGCTTGCCAAATGTCGCGTCGTGGAAGCAGCTAAAGTCAGCGCTCATCGAAGAGTTCGACGAAAAAACATAGAGTGCTAGTATCCACGAACTCTTAAGGCAAAGAAAGAAGAAGAGCGACGAAAGTTTCCTGGAATACGTGTATGCGATGGTAGAAATCGGTAAACGCGGAACAGTAGATGAAGTGTCGATGTGTGAGTACGTAGTTCGCGGAATAGAGGACGACCCACGAAATAAAGCTTGCCTTCTGCAGTGCAATTCTCTTAGAGAATTGAAAGTGCAACTCAAAGTGTACGAGAAGTTACGGCAGCAAATGAACCTTCATAAAACCAAGAGCAATGGCCAGATTCCCCGAGTGCAGAGAGAAGGCAGTGCGTTCAGACGAGTTGCGGATAAATACGACGGTTGTTTCAATTGTGGTGACAAATTCCATCGATCACCAATGTGTCCAAATAAACCGAAAGGCACCAAATGTTTTCGGTGCAATA